>JAGTJP010000003.1:967500-1365808 GCA_020744175.1 Auriculariales sp. MPI-PUGE-AT-0066
CTCCGAGCAAAAGATGCGACTGAGGTGCACTTTCTTCAAGGGGGGGGGGGAACGTCACAACGTCGACTAGCCGGACCATTCCGCGATTCGCGCCTTGGCGTTAGAGCAGTACGCCCGTATATCAGAAAGGCAAACCTTTCGCGGCCAGCCGCGCATCTTGTACACCTCCTCTCCCCACACTCTCTCCGTTCTTCTTTCCCCCCGATGGCGGACTACTCGCAAGTCCCGCCGCGCTCTCCCGTAACGGAAGGCGGCCCTCATTTCGACCCATACTCGAGCTACAACCCGCAAAACCAGTTCCAGCAGCAGGGCGGGGGCCCGCAGATGGCCCACTCCTACCCGCCAGGGACGTCGAACGTGCCGTACAGCGATGAGCCGCTGCAGCCGCCGATGGGAGGCTTCCACGGTGGCGACCCAAACCGCGCCAGCCTCGCCAGCTCGGGCTGGAACTCGCGTGCCAGTCTGCAGGAGGAGCACGGTCTCATCCCTGGTGCTGCAGCCCCCGGCGGTTACGGCTCCAGCGGTGCTCTCTACAAGAATGAGCCGGACACGGGCTACAACCCGGCTGCGTACTCGGCAGGCACTGCAGCAGCGGCTCCGGCAAAGTCGAGACGCCCCAAATGGCTCGTTCCTGTCATCATTGCTGCGGTTGTGCTTCTCGCCATCGCCGGTGGCGTTGCTGCGTATTTCTTGACAAGAAAGAAGGACGATGCGTCGTCTTCGTCGAACAACAATGGCTCGTCCCAGAACAACAACGGCAGCACGCAACGGCAGCAACAGTGGCAATGGTAGCAGTAGCACCACCCCTTCCCAGCCTTCTGTCCTCCTTGGTGGTTTCGATGGCAGCGAGGTCACCTTGGACGACGGCAGCAAACTCACCTACACAAATTCATTCGGCGGCTCTTGGTACTACGACCCTGACCACCCTCTGGACGGCCCAGCAGGCCAAGCCAACAGTTGGACCCCGCCCGTGAACGAGTCCTGGCGCTGGGGCACAGACAAGCAGTTTGGGTGCGTCTTCATGGCCCGTCGTCGTTTCATCATGCTTCCCATCGATTCTCTGTGTCTTGGCACTTTGCCGACAATATGTGACGGAATGATGTCCCGTGCGCTATCCCCGACATCGTGCTAACCGACCGTCTTGTTCGCTCAGCGTCAACCTCGGTGGATGGCTCGTCCTCGAGCCATTCATCACGCCCGCCATGTACGATCGCTTTTACCCCAACGCCATCGATGAGTGGACGCTCTCCACGCTGCTGGCTGCCGAAACTGCCCGCGGCGGCCTGAACCAGATCGAGGACCACTACAAGACCTTTATCACGGAAGCCGTACGTGTGATGATGCATCGCTGCGTTGACTTGTGCTCATCGCGAGGGTAGGACTTCGCCAATATCGCGGCCGCTGGCCTAAACTGGATTCGGTTGCCTGTGCCCTTCTGGGCGATCAGCAAGCTCGACAGTGAGCCTTTCCTCGAGAAGGTTTCGTGGCAATACTTCCTCAAGGCGATCGTTTGGGCACGCAAGTACGGTCTCCGCATCAACTTGGACTTGCACACTCTGCCGGGCTCGCAGAACGGCTGGAACCACTCGGGTCGCCTGGGCCAGCCATTCAACTGGATGCAGGGTGTCATGGGAATCGCGAATGCACAGCGATCGATGGACTACATCCGTATCTACGCAGAGTTCATCAGCAAGCCCGAGGTGCGTTGCAGCGCGCTCATCATTGTAATGCACGCTGCTGACTTTGATCTTAGATCACCAATGTCGTCCCCATGTTCGGTGTGCTGAACGAGCCTCGTGGCAACATCCTCGGCGAGCAGCCACTCAAGGACGTGTATTACAACATCTACACGACGCTCCGAGGGATGACTGGCATCGGCAAAGGGCCAGTTCTTTCATTCCACACCGGCTTCTTTGACAATGGATTCGCCGGCTGGCTCCCCAAGGCAGATCGCCTCATGCTGGACCGTCACCCCTACCTTGTCTTCGGTGACACCCAGAGCAACGCGGCGCCTGAGACCTTCGCGCGCACCCCCTGCGTGCAATGGAAGCAGTGGACTGACACCGTCTCAAACACCTTCGGCATGAACTCTGCAGGCGAGTGGAGTTGCGCGCTGTCGGACTGTGCGCTCTACATCAACGAAGTCGGCATCGGAGCCGACTACGATGCCCAATTCGGTGAAGGCGCTTGCAAGCCTCTGCTCGACTACAAGAACTGGTCGTCCGACTTCAAGGCCGGTGTGCTCACCTACACCTCGGCGATGATGGACGCGTTCGGGTCCAACTTCTTCTTCTGGACGTGGCGCATTGGCCCTAGCACCCGGTTCAACAACACGATCCAGGCGCCAGACTGGAGCTACGAGCTGGGCCTGCAGGAAGGTTGGATTCCGAAGGACCCACGCACGGCGTCGGGCACGTGCACGAAGCTCGGCTACGACTCGCACTCGTCGTTCGACGGCGCATACGATACGTGGCAGCTGACGGGCGAGGGCGCGACACTCAACCCCGCAACGACCGAGGCGTACCCGTGGCCACCGGCCTCGCTCACCGGCCTGCCCGACGGCGGCGCGCTGCCGACGTACACCGCGACAGGCGCCATCCCGACGCTCGTCGTCACGGACGCGCCGGCCGCCATGCAGACGTTCACGCCGGACCTAGGCGGCGTGGGCATGATGGTGCCCATCGCCAATTGCCAATATCCCGATGCCTACAACGCCGGCATGACGGTTCCTGAGGCGTGTTGAAAAGCAGACCTCCTCGCATTGCATCCATCCCACCCGTTCTCGGTCGCCCCATTTCGCTTTAGCTTAGCTTATCTCGCGGCACCCTCCCGCAACTCTCGTGGAC
Source organism: Auriculariales sp. MPI-PUGE-AT-0066 (assembly GCA_020744175.1). Lineage (NCBI taxonomy): Eukaryota > Fungi > Basidiomycota > Agaricomycetes > Auriculariales > Auriculariales sp. MPI-PUGE-AT-0066. The sequence goes on from JAGTJP010000003.1 coordinate 970,347, forward strand.
TATTTTTTTTTCGTTCCTCCTCCTTGCCAGAGCTTGTTTGAGCCGATATGCCTCCTCGTCGTGCGCCTTATCTTATGGACTCCGCTCTCTTTACTGTCCCTCCTCCTGTTCGTCACGCCCGTCATGGACGCTAAGTATGTTTAGTATACGCGCCGCCGTCCGCTTCAGATTCAACCAGCCTCCTCCCCCATGTGCATCATATCGGCCACCCAGCATCTAGTTCACTTTGACCTCCTTATATCGTCATTGCAGAGAAGACATTGCATACATTCGTTTGAGGTTCACTTTTGTTGTCATGGTTCTGCGCTTGAAGCCGCGTTATCTTGAGGAAATATGTTCCAGTCACCCAGCTCAGGCTGTCGCCCACAAAGATGATGGATACCTGATTCCATTGATTTTCTATGAAGACTAAACATGGGTTGTGATATGATACAACAGATGCTGGCATGAGCGGCTCAGTGGATGATAAAATGCGGGGGCGTGAGATATCGGAACGTTTGGACAAGACAATACACAACGTGGATAGAGCAATAGACAGGCGGACAATAGACGAGACGACCAAAAAGCCGACAGATAAGAGACAGACAGCATCAAGTCAGGGTGAGACCGCCGACGCCACTGCCGGCACCATCGACAGCATGCTCGGGACCGTTCCCACCATGGGCAGCGCTGGCTCTCAAGCGTACGATGGGCCGCATGATCGGGGAGCTCATGTGCACAGACAGAGAAGCCGGACGCATGATAGGCGAGGAGGTGAGAGACATGGGCATGTTGATGGCCGCAGGTGCTGGTTTTGCAAAGACTGGAGAGGAGAGGACAGACTGGGTCATGGGACGGATGATGGGCGAGCGCGGGATGACGAGCGGGGAGGGCATGCCGGTGACGGCGGGTGAGACAGCGCGACGCTTGGCCGCGGGGTATGCGTAGGGCTCGTACCGTTCATCAGAAGCAACTGCAGACGGACACAAGAGATGCAGTGAGCTATCTGCCATTCTTGGGATACGACGGACAGCACGTACACTTGCGCTTGTTGACGCGAGAGCCGTTCGAGGTCGGCGGTGGTGTCTGTCTCCATGCGTCGCGGGGCGTGCCCGTCCCAGAGCCACTCGAGTTCGAGTATGCGCCGTAGAACATTGTGGGTTGGTCGAGGTCCATGAGAGATATGGCAGGGCTTGCCCGCATCATGGTAGACCCGTCTTCGGACATGGCACGGTCCTCCTGGAACAATGACATGGAGACGGAAGCGCTGCCGCTGGGCTCGCCCTCGTCACTGCTGTCGTCGTTTTCCTGTGTCGGCTCGTCGTCTTGCACGACTTCCTCGGGGAACCGCCCGCGATTGGGCTTCATGGGCCGCGGGCTGCATACGGCGGGGAGTGCAGACTCGGCGGTCTCGACGTTGGACAGCAGCCGCTGGAAGTGTGCCTCCATTTTAAGCTCTTGCTCGACGAGGTTGATGGATGCATCGGTTCTCAGATGCTGAAGACGCGGCTGCAGTTTGAGCTTAGTGGATCAGGAGGGTCAGCACTGGTCTGCGAGCACGAGGATGCGGCGAATGGAGTGCACGTACGTTGGCCGACGCCCGGCGCTGCTGGGTTCCGGAAACAGATGCGCGCCGCCTGGGTGGAGTTGATGGAGTATTGGGTCTCGAGATTCGGGTGGTTGCGGGTTCGAGTGCGAACATGTCGGTTGGAGGAGTTGAATGATCAGCCATGCTAGAAGTCGACTGGGAACGATGGTGACCCCATTGCCGATGCCGTTCAATACTATCACTGCGCGACCTGTGCACCCCCGTTGAGATATTAGCAGCAGCAACTAGGGCTGAGCCTTTGAAACTCGGTCTGCGCATCTTGCGCACGCCGACCAAGCCAAAAGGGTTCACCTCGTCGCCGCTCGAACTGGTGCCGAGCGGCGACGGGCTCGGCGGAGCGCTCCCACCCATCGGCAGCGAAAATTCGCTCGCACTGGTGAGCAATGGCATGCGCGACCAGCGGGGCAGTGGCAGCGGCTGGTTTGAGCTACCCATAGTGACCAGGCCCAGCGTCGGTCCATCTGACATTTCAGTATCCAGCATCGAAAACGGCGCGGGGCTCGACGGGCGTGTGGGAGGATTGGAGCGAGGTGTGAGGAACGCTGCTGAGGTGCTGTCTTCAAGGAACAGGGCCATATGCAAACAGCGACCAAGCGCGCATATATATGTGCGCCCACGGGGAGGAAGCCAAGTTCAACTCTCGGCGTCAAACCTCTGCGCCAATCGCGAACCCGGTCCTCACCCTCGTGCTTCGTTTGCATTCACATTGGTACATGGTAAGAGGGCAAGGACGGTACATGCAATGTCCCGCACAAAGACTGCAAAGTCCAGGTTCGCAAACGGGGGTTAGGCTCGGATCCCCGATACATCCAGTTCTACTACTGCCGACCGGATACTTAATGCCGATGACGCACCTTACGATCTTTCCCTTCTGTCTCTCACCTTCACTTCCCCATGCATCAGGTCAGCGATTTGTGGCTGGTTCCGGATCCCAAAGCTCACCCTCACAACGCAGCGACTCCCTCTAGAATACAAGTGTGTGGCAACCGTGCCGCTCGACAAGCTCGGATACAAGTTGACACCATCCGACGAGCTTGAACCGTTGACCATCGTGCGACACCGCGTCAGCGGCTGCCTCTTTCTCTTCGGAACTCGACACCGAGACACCGGCCACTGGTTCCCGCCCATCCCGTTAGTTCCTGAATCCAAGTACCGCCAGTCTCGTCACACATCATGCTACGTAGTAGCCCAGGTCGTCGTGCACCGACGAGCCGTGTGCGCCTCGGCACCAGCGCATAGTCTCATCCGCTCTCACAACCATGGCTCGGTCGAGCCGCCAGTATATGCAGCCATCTCCGACACCCAGCTGCCGCGATATCACGAGCTCACAAGTCTGGTTTTCTCGCCGGCGCCGCCTGAGGTTGTGGTGCAGGGCACAAGAGTCCCCGGGTTCGTCCTCGTCCTAGACATCGCCAAGAGCGACGACAAGATGAACCTGTCGATTGTCGCCAACACCGCTTCCGGAAAGGCGAAATCTATGAGGATTGACATTCGCTCGCGCATCCTGCGACGTGTCCCTCGGTGGTACAGATATCTTCTTTCTGGAAACCGAGATCGTGAGCGCTGGAAGCAGCTCGGCTCCAGCAACGAAATCGCAAAACCACCAGCATACCAGCCATAGACAATACTGAATCCCCTCCTTTTGTAATATCGTATCTTCATCGATGTATATGTAGCTTCATCGATGTGTAATATTGTAGCTGTCATCGATGTGTAATATGTAGCTTTCATCGGTGTAATATTGCAGCTGTCATCGATGTGTTTGTAGATCAGGATGCGAAACTGCAAGACAATTGATGTTATGGTAAAGGAGCGGTTAGAAGGTAACTGAATAGCCAGCAAAGACACACAACGGTGGATCCAGAAGAGCAACACAACGTTAGAGCCGGTTCAAACATAAGAAGACGATCGATCTTGTCTCCCACCCGCGTGGCTCCTGTGCTCGACCAGCGTGTAGGCGGGAGGACTGATGCCAGACTCGGAAGCGGGTAATGCCGTTTCCCACCCGTCGCTTCGATTTTTCGTGCATTCCGACATGCTCGCCGAGGATGGGGGCATAGCAGCGAAACAGGGCTATATTTTGAACGATTTCTAGACGCTGGCAGAAGTAATTGACGATGCTTGCAGCGCGTACGATTCACGAAAGCGCAGAGAGTTTCGTCATCGTCGTGCCATCCAGTATATACAGCACGCCAGTGCCATTAGAGCTATTTAAACGATGTTCAAGACAATTCCAACTCGACCAGAAAAATTTAGCTTGGCTCCTTCCGATGAAGCCGTGGCCTCGGACGTCGGAGAAGATGAAGACTGGTGATGCCAATTTTCGTATGATGGCCAAAGCAATATCCTGGTGCACCCACCAGACGGCTTAGGTATTTCTGCCATATTTCTGCCCTTGATCGTAACTACAGATACGTGCGCAAAGCGCAGTGTCTCAGAATGAAAAGTCAAAAGTCAGTTTATTGGTCTTGCTAATTTTCGTGAGATGCGGAGCGCCTGCTCTGCTAAAGTGTTTCGACCGTATGTACATTAAAACCGGCTATCTTGAGGCGGGTTTCAGCGAAAGGAACTGAAACTTACAAAACAACGAAGGAGTGGAATGTACCCTGAGCGGGTGGAGGTAGTAAGGATATACAGGATGGACGAGCAATACAATGCAGCCGCTAATTCAAATATGAGCAGATAATCGATTCTTTCCCCCGCCCATACGCTGCCTATTCTCCTCTGCCCTATAAGCGGGAGGGCTGATGTCAGAAGCGGACGACATGGTGTTTGACGCCCGTCTATTCCATTCTTCGCGCATTCTGACATCCTGACCATGGACCGGCATCGCTGTGAGATAAGGCCATATTGTGGACGAGTCCCGGACATAGGACGAGTCCCGGACATTGGAAGAAGCGATTGACGATGTTGGCAGCGCGTACGAGGTATGGAACTCCGGCTCGAAAGCGGGATTGATGGCGCTCTCTCGGCTACGCTGAGGATTTCGTCGTCGTCTCCAGTATACGCACGCGGCCAATGCGATAAGAACCACCCCGACGATGCCCACGACAAGGCCGGCTCCAGCAGCAAAACTCAGCTTGGCTTTTTCGGAAGAAGCCGTGATCTCGGAGCTTGATGAAGCGAACACCTGAGAAGTTGAAGACTGGGTGGTCTCGGAAGTCGTGGAGTGGGAGACATTATGGCTCTGCACCTCAGTGGATGAATGAGAATTGCTATCACTCTGCGCCTGAGAGGATGAATGGGAAGTGCTGCTGCTCCGCGCCTCAGTGGATGAAGTGGACTCAGTTGTGGTGAGACTTGGGGTGCCGCTGGCTATTGGATCTTGCTCGATATCGCCTTCCACGCTATATCGCCAGTCAGCACGACGGCACAATAATTCTGAGCTGACCCTTACGCGTATCTGGCGTAGTCAAACAGAAAACATGTTTTTGCATCGTTCCCCCTCGAATTGTAGTTCATCACCACGACCTTGTGCTCCTTGCTGGCGTCAAGCCCACCGGTCGAAAAAACCCTCTTGTTAAATGCAAATTCCGCTGCTGGCCACTCAGAAGGATCCCATATGAACCCTTCGGCCTCTTTATCGTCTATCAGCACTGTCAGATAGGTTGGATTGGTCTCAATGTGGTCTGGGTGCTTTGCTCGAGCTAGGGCTGCATAAACCTCGACAGCGCTTCCTAAAGAACATGGTCAGTAAAGGATGATGACTTTCAACAAGTACAAACCGGTGAAGTAAAATTCGACCTGTGTTGCAGCATCCTGTCGGTTGTAATTCGACGAATCGTGCCTGTGGATAGGTGAGAATCGGTGATGCCGCCGCACTCATAGTGAGAACTGAGAAACGCACCAAGTGCGATTGTGAAATCCAAACGAGTCAGGTTTAAGCCCACAACCCGGACAGTCCGTGTCTGAAGCCCGTGGGTTCCATTGGTTGCCGAGCGGAGCAGTGTACATCGGCTTTCGATGAGTCAACTCATCACCGTTGGTGTCGTCGATGAAGTAGGTTCGTCCCATGGAGGAACAATAATAGAACTGGCAAGAAGGAAAGCAGAGTCAGCTGTACGCGTAGGAGCTGTGACTGAGCAAGTGGCCAACGAAAACGAGGGTGTAGGAAGGAGGTGTTTCAACACTCTGCCAGACCGGGCTTTAACTCATATTGTACAACGTTGTTGCCCACTATGGAAGCCATCATCGGTGAGAGATGGCCGTGCAATAGGAGACCCCAACATTCGGACCATTTGATACGTAGTGATCCTAGCGAGAAACTATAAGCATAAGGAACGAGACAGCTGTACCGTGAAGAATATAGACTACTTTCATACCTAGTATAGAGAATCGAGTCGTCCTTGCGTGCGCCGTGGACCCTCAAGTAGAATTTGATCAGCTGCGGTGGCGGCCTAAGCGGCGAGTACAGGCCGTCGGCGTAAGTGGACCAGGAAAACAGCCACAGATTCCTGAACTCGCTTCTGTCGCGAATCCACGGCGACGGGTAGTCACTGCCCGCAGCACCCCAAGCTCGGAACGCTGGCACAGTGCTGTTGTAGTCAGAACGGGGACAAGGCGGGATACCTACATTGGGAGGGAAGCTCGTCCAGGCTGTAGAGGGCGTCATCGACAATAAGTAGTGCCCGATAGTGAGCCATTACCTCGCCGCACCCTAAGATCGATTTTCGTACCACTCTGTTTGAGATTACCCACGAAATGTTTGGTCTCATTGCGCACTGCCGTCATGCCGGCGCCGATTTGGTACAAAATGGGAGCGGATTGCAAATTGATGTTGATAGATGTTCACTGTCGAGCTCGGAGCTGGGATGTGCAGAGTAGATTCGGAAATGCGGATGTATGCAATGTGCGCGCTAAAGCACTGATGAGACAGACTAGGCAGACAAGTGGTCCAACAAACGAGAAAGACGCAAAAACAACAATCCATATAAGATAGCAGACACAAAGTCCTCCTCCATGTTCAAGTAATAGCAGCGAGCCCGCGCGGAGATCAAAATGCACCAGGCCGCGACATGACAAAGTTGGTGTGGCCAGACCCCAGACTCGGCTGCCGTCTAGGCGCGTGGTGCCCGGGACCGTCAAACGAGGACGTGTCGCGCGACTGGGCCGGCGGAGCAGGCAGCGAGCGGTCGCGGTCATGCGAGTGACCATTGAACGCAGATGCGTATATGGGTAGCGATCCGTTCATACCGCCGACCGCACTCATGCCCTTGCGCATGCGCTCGGCACTGAACGCCTCACGCGCGCCGGGCCGCGCATCGTCTATCGACGGGACCTCCGATACCGGGCGCGCAGATGTCCGCGACGACGGCACCGGCAGCGGCTTGTCGCTGCTGTGGGACTTGTGGTGGCGCGACGAACGGTCACGGTCACGGTCGGACGACTTGGGCGGCAGCGCCGGTGCTGTGGGGCTCCCTGGGTCACGCCGCGGCTCCGGCACGCTCTTCGTGCGCTGCCGCGCACTGGCGGCGGCGGCGGCCTGCATATCCGCCGCGGCGAGCCGTGCGACGCGGGACGTGCTGCGCTGCGGCGTCCGGGCATCTTCCCGGCGCGACATGACCACCTCATCCACCGGAACAACTTCCCACGCCTGACCGTTGACCGAGATCAGGTCGCGCTGGTCCCCGTACGAGCCAGACCCGCCGCTCGCGTAGTGCTCCATGATGTTCGGTGGCACGCTCGTCTCGGGCATGGTCTTCAGCGACGCGGTGCTCATCGACTCGACCGAGATGCTCGTCGACTTCCGCGAGGTGCTGCTCGACTTGATCGAGGTACTAGTCGACTTGATCGACATGCTGCTGCCCGACATGTCGGACAACGTGGGCACAAGGGACGGCGGCGGCTTGCGCGAGAGACGCCTCGAGTACTTGGAGGTCTTGCCTGGCTCAGTACTTTGCGACCCGGCCGCCTGATCCAATGTAGTTGATGACCTGCTGTCGGGAGTTGCGGGGTGGCTACGGTCGCGGTCGATCCGCTCGCGGTCAACCGACGACCGTCCCGCTCGCTCTGGAGGCGGCGTTACCTGCGCCGCATGCTGATACTGCCGCTCAAAATCGCGAGTGGGCGAAGTGTGCGACGACAATTGATGCTCGTGTCGCGCGTTTGGAACCGACGAGACATCCGGGCGCGACCTTGAGGCAGTCGTCATATACATCGGCTGTTCGGTGCCGTTAGGCGTGAAAGTGGAAGAGGAGTGGCGAGAATGGTGGCGAGGCTCGGCATCCAAATCTGAAGAGTATCGATGATGCTTTGGCTGAGAGCGCTCGCGGGTATGTCGTGAGGATGCCGCTGCCCCGGGCGGGGAAAAAGCTGCACCGTTGGTCTGCCTGTGAGGCGAAGCGGGCACAGGTCCTACCGCAGGGGCGGGCATCGCTGCTGGTATATGGGCCGGAGGGGGCGGGAGCGGCTCGTGAGCTGCAGACGCAGCCATAGCCCGTGCCAGTTCTTCCGGATTTGGCACGGGCGTTGGCGCGCTGGGGTTGACAACATGCAGCCTGAGCGACGCCAGGGATGCTGTATCGCCCGCCTCAGACTCGGAGTAGGCATACATAGACGGGGCACCTGTCGGCAGGACTGGAAGTCGCAGCGGCGGCGCGCGGGGCGTCTCTCCGTATTCAGACGCGTTAGAGCGCATATCCGGGTTGGTGATCATCAGGTTGCCTATACTGGTGTGGAAATCTTGGTCAGGCGATGCACGACCATCACTAGGTTCAGGGTAATCCGAACGTGCTGGTCTGCCGCCGCCCACGCCATACGACGAATTATCGTCATCGTCTTCTACAGCGGGCGAGAGCGTGAACGCGCCATGATGCCTCATTTGGGAGGAGCCACTGCTGTTGTTCTGGATCATGAGCGACGGCCGTTCGTCGAGGAACCGCGGGTCAGGCGGCGTCTCGGGCTTTGCATTTGGGGAGGGTGTGCGGTTGGCGTAGTCTGGTGTCGGCGGAGTAGCGAATGATGTGTTTGTGCTGGTGGATGGAGTAGACAAGAAAGGCGACAATGATGTTGATACAGATGGAGGCGAGAAAGTTAATTCAGAGTGGTAAATGGGGCTAGATAGATGTTGCGGCGCACTCGCGACAGCAGCGGGCTCTGGTAGAGGCAGATTCGCGCTCGACGCTGAGGCTTGCTGTTGTGGACGAGGTCGTCGCTCGACGACCATCGGTTCCGGCGTGTGCTTGGCAAGACTAAGCTTTTTCGCAAGCTTGCCAAAGACGCTCGTGCGCTTAGTCAGCGTGGGGCCAGGTGTCATACTGGCCGGCCGTGGTCGATTCGGATTCCCATCCTGCGTTTGCACTTGTGCGAGGGACGAAGTAGACGCCGCAGGGCCAGGGAATGCCGGGTATGGTTGGTGTTGGTGTTGCAGGCTAACGTCGTCGACAGAGCGGCCGAAGACGCGGCCAAAGGCTCCAAGCTTGGAACTGCGCTTGCTCAGTTTATGCGTGAGCCGTTGCGATTCCTGTGGGTGCAAATGCTGTGGTGACACCGGTGCAGAGTCCAGTGCGACACCTGGGACATTGAGGGTAGTGACCGATTTCGAAAGCGGTGACGGAGTCATGCGCATGTTGAGATTGTAGGGTGCGCTGCTATTTCTCGGCAGGCCGCCCGGTGAGCGTTGGTCCGGCTGGCAATAATGAACGGGTCGTCAGGGCATGTACAGATCGGAGGAGAACCAAGGGTCCTTGTGGGGAGATAGTACGCACCTCCTCTGAGGGAGAAGTTGGACTCCTGCGAGGCATCTTGTTGGGCGGGAAACGGGCGCCGTCTGCAACACCCAGGTTGTCTGAGGACGCAGCCTGCTGGAACGACTGGCCTCGGGGTCCCAGCGCATTACCCGTGACTGGAGAGCCATCTGGAGTGCTCGGGAATGCGGGGAAGTTTTTGGAAAAGACGGCAGGGCCATTGGGCGCGTCAGCTGAGGGAACCTTGAGATGCTGTGTGCACAGTTGAGCAAGTAACCCTGTTGGGCGGAGATGAAGCAGCGCACATGGTTGACGTAGAACTTGGGCCCGACAGGGTTGTATAGGTCGTACTTCTTGCGAGGATTTGGAGGACTCGGAGCGGGAGCGGGAGCATTTAGCGCGGGTGGCTGCTGTTGTTGTAGTTGTTGCTGTGGGTGTGGCAGCTGGGCGGACCAGACACGCTCCTGCATGATGTGCTGAGGCGGGCCAGGTATGACAGCATTGTCCATTGTAGGAGGGTCAGGCGAGGGCGAGCGAGAGTCGTCGGGCGTGCCTTGACCGCGCTGGTGCTGGACTTCGGCCGCGCGACGTTCGCGGAGGCGGTGGAGTTCTTCGATGTGCTGGTCGACGCCGCGAAACGACTTGCGGCTCCAGCGTGACTTCTTGCCAGATGCACGCCGCTGCAGCTCGGCTGCCTCGAGCGACTCGTAGTAGCGTTCCAGCTCGTCCGGCGCCCGTTGAGGCGCGATCTATTGTGTTCAATTATCAGCTCCGACGTGTACACGTAGCGCATGATGTGGGACAGCGCAGACCTCCTCGAATGGTTGTGGCTGCGCGTAGGGAGTGAGCGCTGCCATGCTGAGGCACAAGCGCGCGCGAGCCAGTAGGAGACAGAGTCGTAGGTTCGGACAACGCCGCGCGCTGCTCTTCAACACGAACCATGGTAGCCGCGCTCTCCAAAAAGCAACAAAAAGCTCTCGCATTCAGATCCAAGCGAAAGGGCACAAAAAAGCAGGATGATGACGTGCTCGATGTCCCAGAACCAGACCTCGACGACGGCGCGCCATTGGACCCGGCCCGCGAGCAGACGCCACCCACTCCCACACAGCCAGCTCCGCTCACGGGTAAGCGCAAACGTAGTGAACCGGACGTCCACGATGAACAGGAAAAACCGCCCAAAAAGAAAACCAAAGCATCTGCAGATGGCGCAGGTGACGCAGACGCAGACGCAGATGCAGAGTCCACGACGCAAAAACAGAACCCCAAGTTTATCCTCTTCCTCGGTGCGCCACTCCAATTAACATTTCATTTACATTACATTGCTTACATTTCAGCGCAGGCAATTTGAAATATACTACGACGCAGGAACAAATAGCGCAGCATTTCAGCGCCTGCAGTGCGTGTCTCACTAAAGTTATCCCTTGTTCTCACACGACCGTGTCGCGCGCATACAGATCCTCCACCCAACATCCGTCTTCTTACACCCAAAGTCGTGCCAGGGCAGCCAGCAAAACCGACAATCAAATCGAGGGGATGCGCATTCCTCGAGTTCAAGTCACACAATACACTGCAGCAGGGACTCAAACTGCACAATTCCACACTCGACGGCCGCCAGATCAACGTCGAGCTCACAGCCGGCGGCGGTGGCAAGTCTGCGGGACGTCTAGACAAGGTTCGACAACGCAACAAGGCACTTGGCCAGGAACGAGTGCGTCCTACTTCTCGGTCGCTTGTTCCTCTACCTGCGCTAACGCAAACTCGGCCGACCTTAGAAGAAACGGCTGGTCAAATCTGGCAAGGCCACTGAGGAGCAGGCCGAGTCCGAGGTCGCAAAACCGCAACGCCACTCGGGCACAAGTGGCGAAGAGCGCGCAGTGGCGCCGAGGAAAACATGGTCGGTGCCAGACGGCGACGAAGCGGCTGGGCGTGGCGGCAAGAAACACGCCAAGAAGCAACGTGGGCCCAAGCAAGCAAAGTGGGCTCCCAGCGGCGCAAATGCCATCGCCGTCGGGTGACCCGCGCCCTGCTTCCAGCTTCGCTTCTGAGCAGCTCGATTTCGTCTCACGTGCCCATCTGCCCTTGTAGACATTACCCAGGCTTGTGTAAAGAGACAACGCATGGACGGCTTGGCTTCGTTCGCACGTGCACTCACTGTCCCACCCCCGCACAGGCTGTCAAGCCTCGCGAAAGCATGTGCAAGTCGGATTCTCGTTGACCAAAAGATCCTGAGTTGCCCGAAAGCGTCGGGTGCGACCGCTGTCTCAGGATCCTTGGATACTTGCCGCTGGCCATGCGCCACATGGGCGCGGCAAACGGCATCACGAGTTGCGCGTGCTCAAGTGGGCCCTCTTGAACTCTGCCCACAACCCGCTTTTCACGATGAGCAGCGCGACGACGACGACGACGACAAGCGAGAACGGGTTAATCTGCTTTACGAACTGCTTGCTGGTGCAGGAGGACGGCACGCTTGCGAAGAAGGATCTTTGGATCGACGAGCGCGAGGGCACGATCGTTTCTGCGCAGGTGTGGGCTATCTATGACCTTTGGCTATTTATTCATTGACACGACATCTGTCTTGAAAAGCGTGTCTTTTATGAGAAGCTTAAACGACCTAGCCGGATCGTCGACCTAGGTGGCCTCATTCTGAGGTGAGCAGTGTTCAGGGCTTGCAGCAGCGGTAGCTGAGCCATTCCTATAGCCCTGGCCTCATAGACATCCAGATCAACGGCGCGTACAGTTTCGACTTCAGCGTGTATGAGGACGACGATGATGCCTACCGCGCCGGCTTGAACATGATCTCGACACGCATTGTCGAAACGGGCGTCACCAGGTGCGTAAATTCGTCGTCGACCTCTTGACCCAGTGCCTAACATTGAGACTCAAGCCTCCTTCCTACTGTTATTGTAAGTGGCACGCGTGCTTGAAATCTGCTCAGGTTGACGTGGATGGCAGACTCAGGATCGCACGCTCTATCCTAAGGTCAGGTGTTTGCCCCTATTCGCCGTAATCTATTATTCAACCCTCTACAGCTACTATCCCTCCTCGCGCCGATGCACGCTCCCAATGGTGCAGAACTATTAGGATGGCATGCTGAGGGACCGTTCTTGCAAGATGCCAAGCGCGGCGCGCATGACGCTAACTTGCTCCTTGAAGCGCCACAAGGTATCAAGACGCTTGAAGAAGTCTACGGCCCCGAGAACCTCGCATCGGGCTTTGCGAACGGACAGCCTGGCATCAAATGCATCACCGCAGCTCCAGAGATCGAAGGCGTGCTCGATAGCATTCCCGACCTCACTGAACGTGGCGTTGTCTATGCCATTGGCCACAGGTCCGCATCAACCGTTTCAATATACACCGTTTGAACCAACTGACGCCCCGCTTGCAGCACGGCAACTTCGGCCATCGCGACGCGTGCTGTCACGCGTGGGGCGCGTCTTATCACACACCTCTTCAACGCGATGCCCCAGCTGCACCACCGCGACCCGTGCATCATCGGGCTACTCGGCGCGTCCTTCCTGCCCGAGCACAACCCTGCGCCGGATGCAGACGTCCACCGCTTGCGCACAGACGACGAGGTCGCCATGGCGGCCGCGCGCAAGAACGTCGTGCGCAAACAGACGGTCGTCGGCGAGGCGTTCGGTAACCTCGTCACGCCACCGCTCACTCCGGCGCGCGAGACGCAGGACCCGTTCCCGCCCGCCTGGGAGAGACGATTGTGCGGCCGTACTATGGCATCATCGTCGACGGCATTCACTCACATCCCAACTCTGTTCGCGTGAGTCGCACCGCATCGCACCTGGGGCTGCACTACATCCGCTGACACGCGAGTCCGTGTAGTTGGCGCACTCTGCGCATCCCACCGGCACGATTCTCGTCACGGATGCACAGCCAATGCTCGACCCGAACCTCCCGGATGGCGCGTACGAGTGGCGATATGGCAAGAGGCTCGTGAAGGACGGACATAAGCTATACATCGAAGGCACCGACACTCTCGCCGGCAGTGTCATCCCGCTCGGCGCGTGCATTCGCAACTTTGCCCTCTTCACCGGCGCGACGCTCGCGGAGACCATTGTTTGCGCGACGTTACATCCCGCAAGGTACGTTCGATGTCCATATCTGAAGCCCCATCCGTCGTGTTTCGTGTCTCAACGTAGATTCCGAATGCTGACACCTGCCTTCCCTCTGTGTCTGCTTCGTACACACCCACCCTATCCTTGACAGATGCCTGGGTATCGAAAACCGCAAAGGAACGCTGCGGCCTGGCGCAGATGCCGACTTGGCCGTGTTCGACCGGGATGGATTTGTGCGCGCGACCTGGGCACGCGGTCGACAGGTCTGGGCTGCCACAGAAGGGCATCGGGGAGCCTAATTTGCGCAAATGAAGCCAAAATTACAGCTTTGCCACGCCCCTACTCGCAAATATCCTGATATCGAACCATTAGAGCGCTTCAGTATTTACCAGTGCAGTCTATGCAGAATCAATTTCGCCACACCGCACCGACGTTCTCGGAAGCGGTTTAGTCCCAGATGTTTCCACCGCATTTTACCTCACAGCTCGCGTCTTCAAGTGCAGCCCGTCGGGCAATGACTCTCACCGAAGCATTTGTCCGTGCGTACCGGATGTCAAAATGCTTCACCGTCCGTGCAGATGCGACAGGCGGCGGTCGATCTTACTCCATCCAGCCGGTCTTCTATGCAGGAATAACGGCTGCGTCGCTGCATGCTAGGTTAGATCTGTGCCCTCATCGAATCCCGCGCGCCGCTAGCCCCGAACTGGAGCCGCTCGCATATCGGCGCACAGGTTGACCGAACTCAGACGGCGTCCAGGCCGGCGCAATTGTTTGCCCCTGTCCGCAATTAGAGCGCCTGTTGAAGACCCGAGTGCAGGGATTACTCGCATCGCGCACAAGCCGGCATCGGCTCGAGGAGGTGTTTATGACGCAGGTGTCAAGGTTCTGCTGTATAAAGAACGGCAGGGAGAAGGTGGAGCCGTACGTGCGCTGCATACTCTCTTCCATTTCCACCTATCCCACTCAATCTTCACACCCACCAGTAGAATGCACATCACACTCCCACCGTTTCGCACGGCCTTCCCAGGTGGGTGAAAGCTGCGGTTGCAGCGTTCATGAAGCATTCTCATCTGTCTGCAGAATCCTTGATGCGCAGGGAGCCGGCGGTTCCGTCACAGTCTGGCCCAGCATTGGCCCAATGCCCACCATCAGCTCGACCTCGTCGCAGTTCGACGCATGCATCCCTCACGCCCTGTATGTGCGCTACTGTGAGAGCGTCGAACTCGACGCTAAGCTATAATTCCAGTACCTTGGCTTCGGACGGCGCCGAACTCGACTTCTTCGCCGGCTGTACCCTCAATTCCATCATCAGCTTCATCGACAGCGAGCGTGAGCTCCTGTCAAAGTCCAGTCTCACACTTCTCGACCCTCTCGGCATCTCCATCCCCGACACTGTCGCCTCGAAGAAGCGGTGAGTGCTCGCTACTGCCACGGCGTTGCAGCGAAATGACGATCTCGTTCATGTGCTGATGCCCCCCTCTCCTTAGCGACTCCTCTCATCTGTCCAGCGCCATCCTGCAACCGCACCTACTCATGTTTGGGAAATTTGAACCGACACAGAAAACTTGCTCATGGCGCTTCAGTCCCAACCCGATCAAAGACCATTAGTCCAGATCCATCTCGATGAATGGGCTACGGCGTTCGTAATACCCTGCTCCGGGGAGGTGCAAGGGAGATGGAGCGGATAGCCATTTTAGAACTTAACCATGTTCGATCCCTTCAACTGACAGGGCGTTTAGGTCATTAATATCGGATATAGGGACATAGTGCTCTAATGGTGCCATTGTATACTAGATTGCTCTTCGCAAGTCTACCATAATGTCTGTCTTGTAATTACGGATCACTAAAGGTCCGACGTCGGAGCCGTGCTCGATACACGGATCATCGGTTGCAGAAGAACAGAGCGCAGTCCGACTACAGAAGGCTGACCACAGAAAGCTGAAAGCAGGTAAGTAATAACGAAGCAACAGGGACGGCAGCGGAGACATCAGGGCCGATCAGAGCGGAGAACATGAGGCGACTGCAGATCTTGAGGTACGCGTGCGGTCGGTCCGACACTTTAGACGTCCATCCAACCGCCTTCATCCAGCTTGTACGACGCCTCGCTCTCAGGGCGCTCGGGACTATCCACCAACTTGGCAACGCGTTCTTCAGCACGACCTTTGTGAATCGGCGAGGGTTGACGAGAGGCGAATCAGCCACCGGCTCCGACTTCGAATTACTTAGGGTAAGGTATAGGCTAACCTTTCCGGAGGAACATGCGGGTCGCAGAGGCATGAGACAGAATGTGGCCTCCGATAGGCTTGAGGGCGCCACCAGCGACAAAGGTCATAGTTGCGCCGGGATCGGCTGTTACAGTCAGTGTGAGGACTAATCCAACGACATCCAGATGTCTTGAACTTGCACTGCACTTGATTCGTCATGAGAACCGCGATCTACGATCACCACTTTCAGAAAAGCTGGCTCGGCAACTGCGTTCACTCACATTGTATTCCTCGGACATCTTGGTGAGCTTGGAGAGCATCTTAAAGACTGCAATGAGTCAAATGCAGGTGCGCGACGACGGGAAGCGAGAAAAGGGGTAGAACATCGAACCTGAGCCAGCTGTGAAGGTCGTCAGTGCTAGAACAGAAGAAAAGACAGAGACTGGACCTTCTGTTGACGTTCGCTCAGCTCTCCGCGGCCAGAGTAATCGGTGCGGAACAGCGCCATAATGCTATCGATAATCTGGCGAGAGTGAGAAGCAGCTTTGCGATAGTCATGTTACAACGTACAAGCAGGCGGAAGTCTTTGTCCTCGGCGAAACGAGACGAAAGCTCTTGTACTAGCTCCATCTGAGGCAGTTGAGACGTGATTCAGTGGTCCAGATACAGGAAGTTCTCGCCTGGTGCTCGCTGTTGAAGGCGCGTGCTGAATACAGATTGCTATTAGCCCGGTGATGAAGGGCAAGATTGCACTGACCATAGACGATGTTATCCAGCGCAAGATCCCCGTCAACTCCAAAACGCTGAGCAATAGAACGGATGCGGTCGGGGCGGAATGTGCCTGCACGGATATCAGCGTGCTGGACAAACCGACAGCGAGAAATCGATGAACCTTCTGTATCGACAAACGCAACCTTCCCAGCCGCTCCGCCCATCTCTGGAGGAAGCTAGAAGGTATGAGTTCAGTTTGACCCGCCAAGTGCCTTTCTTACTCACTTGTGCCATGATACACATTGTGTGGCTAAGCTGCGTCTTGCCGGTCCTGAACTCGCCGTAGACTTCAGTAATGCTCTGGCTTTGAACGCCGCCTCCAAGGATGGCATCTACGGATTTAGATCCAGTGCTGATACTGATAACGCGTCGGCGACGGCTGGCAACTTCGACACCCGTGCTGAAGGATGACCCCTGCGAGGAAAACCTGAGAATCAAATAGCAGGAACGCCTCAACGAACAAGCATCTTATGGACAGCTTCTTTGATCTTCTCGACCTTTGCCTCAGAGAAGCCCTTGTAAAAACACAATTGAGTAAGCATAAGCATTGCTCGCAGTTTGAAAGCAATGCACCTTGATTTTCAGCATCTGTCTGCGCGGGGTCATGTTGACGCCCGACACGGTGTGCAGAGCACTTTGCTGATACATAAATTCAGTAACGCGATAGGAGTGCAGGATCGCCTCACTTTGAGCTTGAGAATGTCCTGGACGTTGATACCCTGACAATAGGAAGAGGGTCAGCAAGAAACCGCGATACGCGTGTATAACGGCTCACGTGCTGCTGAAGCTCGTCCACAGAGTCAAAGAAGGGTGTCTATCGCGCACATGGGCAGCTTAGAGCGTGTCCAACTACCACGCCACATCAGTTCAACACACACCTCCTCGACGTCTTCTCCGGCGCCGCTGTTGGTAGGAGCGGGGCTCGAAGCGCGCGAGGATGGACGGGCGGCCGCTGCTGCAGCGCTCTGGCGAGGCATGGCTGGGTGAAGGACAAGAAGCGGGAAGGGGAAGGTTGAAAGCGGTTAGCGGACTTTGGAACAGATCTGCCTCCGATTTTATTCACTTCTGTTCCAAAAATGCCGAAGCGTCCATCCGCGCCGGCTGAAGATTCTCCATCCTCCTCAAAAGCTCGCGCAACCGGTGATGACAGGCCGAGTAGGGCGGTACACGCAGATGAGAATGGCGATGAGCTCCAGTTTGAGGATCCCTGGGAGGACGAGGTCGAAGGCGAGGAGGACGTAGTGGACACCGCGCAAGCGGATGATGACGGTGCGCCGCAGCCAAATCCTGCGAAACCTGCTCATATCCTATTTGAACCAGGCATGGAGGTAGACCAGGGCTTTACGCCGGCGATTGAGGATCAAGAGGACGGCGACGAGCGGCCCAGGCAATCCGTTTATCTGCCCGGTGGCCAACTAGGCAAGGACGAGGTACTCGAACCCGACATGACATCTTACGAGATGTTGCATCAAATGAGCGTCCGATGGCCATGTCTTTCCTTCGACGTGTTACGAGACTCGCGAGGCGATGATCGCAAAAAGTTTCCGCATACGGCATACATTGTCACAGGCAGCCAGGCAGATCAGCCTGGCAACAACGAACTGCTCGTCATGAAAATGAGTCAACTTCATCGAACACAAAAAGACAATGGTAAGATACTTTCTTGACATCGCCGCAATTTCTTCCGGTGGCTGAGACAGATCCCTTGCACAGAAGACGAGAACTCAGATTCTGATGAGGACGAAGACGACGAAGACGCCTTGGACGAGGATGCCGTTGTCGAGTTCAAGTCAATACCCCACGTCGGCGGCGTGAACCGTGTCCGCGCAGAGCCTCTATCTTTTGGACAACCTCTCCCACCGGAATCAACTCCTTATCACGTCGCATCTTGGGCGGAGACAGGCAAGGTTCATATCTGGGATGTCCGACCACTCCTCGAATCCCTTGACACTCCCGGCTATCTGCCTGACAAGAGCCGTTATGCGAAACCCGTTCATACAGTGACTGCTCACGGTAGTGCCGAAGGCTTTGCGATGGATTGGGGGACCAACATTGGTGGTGCTTCCAGCTCTAGTCTACGACTCGTTACAGGCGACATTTCAAGCGAAATTTTCTTGACCACGAGCAGCCCGTCTGGTTTCAATACCAATGGCTCCGCGTTCACAAGTCATACCGGCAGCGTTGAGGATCTACAGTGGAGTCCCAGCGAGCTTACGGTATTTGCTAGTTGTAGCGCCGACGCGAGCGTTCGTGTCTGGGATGTTCGTGTCAAGGGTCGGAGGAGCGTTGTTGGGATCGAGGCGGCACACTCCAGCGACGTGAATGTGATCAGCTGGAACCGCATCAGCACACATCTCCTGCTCAGTGGTGGTGACGACGGTGCACTCAAGGTGTGGGATCTCCGCAACCTCAAGGACGCGAACTCCTCCCCTGCGGCCGTGGCAAGCTTCCAGTGGCACGCCGCACCGATCACAGCAGTGGAATGGCATCCAACAGACGAGTCAACATTTGTGGCGAGCGGCGCGGATGACCAGGTCACTTTATGGGATCTCGCGGTCGAGCAAGATAAGGATGAGATGCGGGAAGGGATTGACGCGAGTGGTCGCGAGGTTCCCGAGCAGCTGCTCTTCATTCACCAGGGTCAGAACGAGATCAAGGAGGTGCACTGGCACCCACAGATTCCCGGCGCTGTTGTAACCACTAGTGCCTCTGGTTTCAACGTGTTCAAAACGATCTCTGTGTAGAATGCGTTTACTTTTATTTACACTCAGAGGATGGAATCATTTCGCACGAGACCTTTTCGGCTCGTGAAAAAATACCTGTATATTCCGCTGGCTCGGGTTTTTTGCCGTTAGAGTGGATGGCGTCGGCGTGCTGCTGAATGCCAAAGCTCTGCTAGCAGCCAGACATTTGAGTTCGCCGGCGAGACCATCTTGAGCTCCCCATCATGCGGCTGGGCTCTTACCGTACTCCTCGTAGGTTTACAGACACTCTTGCAGCGAATAATTTTGCTCTACCGTTAATGTGTGTTGGTTGTCCGGTGAGTGTGATTCTCCGATGACTGCTGTCACCGACAACGCCTCGACTGTTACACAAGTGATTCAGCGCCAACTTCAATCAGACTTCTAGCTTTGCATCCCTTTCCCGACTATAACCTGTGCTGATCATCATCAGAACATTCATGCGGTTGGCTAGCCGCTGTGCTCCACCATTTGTGGAGCGTTGTTCTAGGACAAGTGCCGATCCTACTCTGCTGATGCTTCGGAGTCAGTAATAGCCGGAACGTCTCACAAACCAATGGGTCAATTATTTCAGCCAGAAAGTTCCATAGAAGGTCTTCACGAGGAAGTGCGACGTTTCATCGTGGAGACGCAGTGCAAATGGCTTCGCGTGCTCCAGATTGTGCCTCCTGCTGATGCTGTGGTTGCCACGCCTACCACGTCAGTCTTGCTTGTGGGGCGCCATTGAAAAAAGCTGTGGCTCTATAAAAGCTAGGAGGCTTCGCGAACCGAGTGCTTAGTCTTTGCGGCCTACTACTCTGACCTACATTTTTCGTCGCGTCCCTCTTTAACCCTCGTCATTCCTTCAATCACTATGGCACGTCTGTCACTTGCACTCCTTGCCCTCGCCTCAACTGCCCTTGCGGCTGTCGGTCGCACGCGCCACTGTGGCAGCACTCCGTCCGCAGACAAGATCGCGGTGAAGGAGGCCCACTTCAAGTCTCTCTTGAGCGACGATGGAGCGCGCACCGCGTTCGCGAATAAAGTTCCCTCGACCAACTCGTCTGTTATTCAAACTCACGTTCACGTAATTCGAGCTGGCGACTCACTGTCAAATGGAAACGTCCCCGACATGCAGGTCGAGGCGCAGATAGACGTATTGAACAAGGTCGGCGAGTCGTGGAATCACCGGACTGATATTGATCTGTGCCTCCCGTAGGACTACGCGAGGACCGGATACTCGTTCAAGCTGGCCAACATCAACTATGTCACCAATGCAAAGTGGTGGAACATGGTCGCTCCAGAAAGCGATATTCAAGCGGCTATGAAGAAGAAACTTCGTGTCGGCGACGCTTCCGTCCTCAACGTGTATCTTGTGTCATTTGGCAACCCCGATGCATTTGGACTCCTCGGGTGAGATTAATTTCCAGGTCGCACAATTTCGATATCCAAAATCTCATGCATGTGATGCAGCTACGCGACGTTCCCTAGCGATGCAGCCTCCGCACTATCCGACGACGGCGTCGTCATTTTGTACTCCAGCCTCCCAGGCGGAACCTCTGTGCCATATGATGAAGGCCGCACGCTGACGCACGAGGTTGGTCACTGGGTCGGTCTTTATCACACGTTCCAGGTGTGTACACTCTGTGACATGGCGCCGTGATTATACTCATCAAACCCTCAGGGTGGATGCAGTGATGGTGATATGGTAAAGGACACTCCGGCACAAGACACGCCGACGAGCGGTACGCATTGATCTGAACCAAGAGATCATCTTGTCTCACAGTCTTACTCAGGTTGTAAGAAGGCCGACACTTGCCCCAAGAAGGCCGGCGTGGACGCCATCCACAACTACATGGACTACAGCGACGACTCGTTCGTCTCCTATCACATCATTTACACATACCTGATGCTAACTCATTGACTACAGCTGTATGACAGAATTCTCAAAGGGCCAGATCACTCGCATGCAGCAGCAGCTCAAGACCTACCGCGGTATTTCTCCCAAGAAGACTACGAAGAGCAAGCAGCTGTGACGTATTCGCTCTTCCACGCTCTGAAAGCTCTGCGCATCACCACGCATTCCCGAACCTTTACTGCTGCATATGCGGCAGACACTCTTTTGGACTTCAAATTTTGTACACTACCAAGACTTCGGCTTCAGCTCACCTGGACCCAAGTTATCCATTATTCGCAAGATACCAACCAGCGCTTGATCATTGGTTCCTCACGAACCACATTCATTCATTGCCAATAAAGCATATTAGTCGATAAATAGCTCGTCTCGCATCTGAACGTAACCTGTTTGAGATCGATCGTCGCCACCATACTCGGAGTTGCAGATTCACTTCAGACTTGATTTCGGTGATTGACATGCTGTAACATGGGATGACTCTAGCTGCAAGTAATGGCGACCAGGCGTCAAGGTCGGTGTTTTCCAAGTGACTTGGTTCCTTTTCCACTCGCTCTCGTCGCCGCCATCATCATTGCCACGATGCCCGCGCCAACTGTTAACGAAGGCTCATCGCACGCAGACGATGATATCGACTACTCTGACATCGAAGCAAAGTTCGTCGCGCCGCTTTGCGATACCTGGATGATGTGCGTCTGAGACGTGAACGCGCACAGATACCAGGTTACACTCGAGGAGGGCTACGACAACGTTGTTGTTATTGATAATGTGCCGGTGATCGACAAGTCGAAAGAAGAGAAGTTGGTAGCCAAGATGTCGAAAGACTTTGGTAAGAAGGGCTGCCCGGTCAAGCCAGAAAACATTTCGCTGGCGTGGGACGCTACCACCGGCAAGAGCAAAGGGTATGCACTTCCCTATAGAGTTGTTGTTGTTGCTGGCTCACATGCCGTGTAGTTTTGCATTCGTGGAGTTCGGATCGGACGAGGAGGCCTCGCTCGCGATCGCGCATCTCGACGGTCACGCGTTGGACCCCAAGCACACATTCCGCCTGAACCGCTTCACGGACATCGAGTATTATGCGCAACTTGACGATGCCTTTGTTGAGCCTCCATCTGAACCATTCAGACCCAGGGTGTGTGTTCTTCGCGGCCATGTCGCTCGTCCAACTCACACCGCGTAGGAGCATCTGCGCGCCTGGTTATCCGATCCGCAAGGGCGCGATCAATATGTCACCTACCGCCAGGACGATGTTGCTGTCATGTGGCATGGCAAGACAGCGCAACTACAATACGAGAAGAAGGTGGGCGTCAAGTGTTTCTCGAACCGACATCATCTAACGTTAGTGTTTATAGAATTGGACAGACCTCTACGTTTCTTGGTCGCCCCTTGGAACCTACATGGTCACAATGCACCGTCAGGGTGTTCAGATCTGGGGCGGCCCGTCTTGGGAGCGTCTGACACGGTTTGTGCACCCGCTTGCAAAATTGGTGGACTTTTCGCCCTGCGAAAACTACATCGTCACCTGGTCCCACGACGAGATCCAGGCTCAGGATAAGGCACCGCAAGGTCCTCAGTATTTCTCGCCTGAGGATGAGGGCAACAACCTCGCGATCTGGGACGTGCGCACCGGCAACCTTCTTCGCACCTTCAAAGCGGCTCCACAGGGCGACGCTGACAAGCAACGCCAGCTGCCGTGGCCGCAAATCAAGTGGAGTCCAGACGACAAGTATGTTGCGCGTGTTACGCCGGGGCAGGCGATCAGCGTATACGAGCTGCCCGGGATGGGCTTACATGGCAAGAAGAGTATCAAGATCGAAGGAGTTGTCGATTTTGAGTGGTGCCCCATCGGCGACAGGGATCGCGAAGAAGAGACAAAGAGCAAGAAAATTCGCGAAAACTTGCTGGCGTTCTGGACGCCAGAGGTTGCAAACCAGCCGGCTCGCGTAACCCTCATGAGCTTCCCGCTTCGCACCATCCTGCGGTCCAAAAACTTGTTCAATGTCTCTGAGGTATGTTTAAAACAGTCTCTGTTTGCCCCGAGGCACGCTCATAATGCTTTGCCAGTGCAAAATGCACTTCCAAAATCAAGGAGATTTCCTGTGTGTCAAGGTTGATAGGCACACCAAAACGAAAAAGTCCATCTTCTGCAACCTTGAAATCTTCCGCCTGCGCGAGAAGGATTACCCCGTCGAGGTAGTCGAGCTCAAAGGTGCGGCGACTCGTTGATTTTTTGCTTTGACACCGCTGACGGGAGAACCAGACACCGTTCTCGAGTTCGCTTGGGAGCCGACCGGCGAGCGTTTTGCCCTCCTCTCCACGAATGACCCGAACTATGGCAACAGCGCGCCTGGCATCACGCTGCGCACAGATGCCAGTTTCTATGCTCTGGAGAAAGCCAAGAACTTCAAGCAGCTCCGTGCGCTTCCTAACCGATCCACGAACTCGATCCGTTGGTCGCCGCGAGGTCGTCATGTTGTGCTCGCCACAGTGGGCTCTTCATCCAAGTCTGAGCTCGAGTTCTGGGACCTGGACTTTAACAGCGAAGATTTCGGTCGCAAGGAGCTTATCTCGAACACTGGTGAATGGGGCGCTGGAATCCAGTTGCTCGGCACTTCGGACCACTACGGTGTTACAGACATCGAGTGGGATCCTTCCGGCCGCTTCGTCGGGACAAGCGCTAGCGTATGGAAACATTCGGTGAGTACAGATCATTCGAGTAGTTGGTGCGTCGGTGGGTGATCTGGGTGCTGACATGCAACCTTGCACAGCTTGAGAACGGTTACAACATCTGGGACTTCCGTGGACAAGAGCTGGAGAAGCATATTTTGGACCGCTTCAAGCAGTTCTTGTGGCGTCCCCGCCCGCGCACGCTGCTGAGCAAAGATCAGCAGAAGGTGGTAAGAAAGAACTTGCGCGAAATGAGCCGTGCGTTCGAGGAAGAGGATGCAGCGGAGGAGAGCAACGTCAGCGCCGAGTTGCTCGCCCAGCGCAAGCGCCTCATCGACGAGTGGAACGCGTGGCGCGCACGTGTAAGGAAAGAAGGCCGGTCGCAAGAGAAGGAGGAGGCGAAGGAAGAGATCGAGGAATGGATCGAGGAGGTCCTCGAGCAGACAGAGGAGATAGTCGATTAGCTGATCAGAGCCCGCACTTTGAATTTCGCATTTACACCTTTTCATGCTATGCAACTCACGCATTCCGCTGCCAAAAAAATTCTTGGGGCATCTAATCTTTCCGAGCTGAGAATTATCCGATGCTTCCGAGGAACCGTGCCCCTTGACCTCTCGCATTCACGCGACATGGACCCGAATGCGCCGCCGGCCATTGCGCCGGCCGTAACAATCAAAGCTCAATCAAGCTCTTCAACGTCGACAACCCTGTGGGCCATAGGTACGTTGGCTCACCCGCCACGTTGTTGCCTGCTCCTGCACCAACTCACACACATACACTGGCCAGCGTCCAAGGAGTGGGTTATTCCACCGCGCCCCAAGCCAGGTCGCAAGCCCAAAAAGCCTCAAGCATCTGCCGAGGGTGTTGAGAAACCTCCTGTTCGTGTGCGTCGCTTCTCCCGTTTTGCGGCCGAAGGGGATCACCTGACACGGCGACTGCAGGAACGCGCTCCGAAGGCGTCCTCGAGCACGACGTGCGTCTCCTTTCACACCCACCGTGCCTACATAATAATGGTGCTGTTTTCATGGCATCTAGATCTGCTCTAGCAACGCAGCGCGTCACGCGCAAAGTTAAGGACAGCTCTGCGACACCGGTACAGCCTGTCAGCATGGCTGTCTGTCCACAGACAGGGGCCAAGCGCGACGAAAGCAACACGAAGGAAGTATCGAGGACGCTTGTTAAGGAAAACACGACTCTCAAGGACGAGAACACGCGCTTGAAGGCCGAACTCGCGCGTCTCATGGCTGAGTCTCAGGTCGGCACGCGCGACGTGATGCTCAAGCGCTCCCACGACGCGATCGCGTCGGTCTCGAACGATCGGCCTGCGCACAAGCGACGTAGGTCGGACCTGCCGCCTGCAATTACGAAGGCTCGCGAAACTGTCTGTCCATCGGCCATGCTCATGCTCGACGAACGAACTGCTGGCTCTTCACGTTCTCAGATGGATCTGCCCCCAGAATATGTGCTCACGTCAGCACCGGAGTGCGTTTCCGTTCCCCGTGCATTGCTTGGCAAGACTTACAAAAACTGACGATATCACTCAGGGATGATTCCATCAACAGCTATTACCGAGGCTCTGACCGGCATTCGCTCGACAAGTTACTTCTTCCACCTATGAGGATGAACTGCGTCATATGTGCCGATGAGCCTCTCAAGTGCATCTGTGGTGACATGTCAGCAGAGCCTCCACCAGCCCCGGACACCGAGATGGACTCTGGCGACTCATTGGACACAAAGTTGTCCGGCGTCGACTCCTTCGGCGAGTCGTTACCACCCTTCTCCGTTCTCGAAAATCTGCCACCATACCAGCCACCTGTTCCACTACGGCGACGAACAACAAGCTCTCGAGGGACGCGGGTATTTGCTTACACGACTCCGGATGAACCCCCGATGTGTACCGGGGATCCGTCCAGCTGCCCGGCCTGCGCGGACGATCCCTTTGGCAAGGCGTTTTGCGAGGCACTTGGCGGTATGCCATGCGACAAGCCTGGTTGCAAGTGCGCTTCCAGTGCTCACCCGGCGGCGCGCTCTTCCTCACCGCCCATTGTCCTGCCCCCGCTGCGCTGCCCACATGGAGCAAACTGCAATTGTGGTACGATGAGTGCGACAATAGCAGCGCTATCCGGTGGCCATCCGCCCATTCAGCAGCCACAACCCAGCAAGACCATCCCGACGAACTGTGCTTGGTCGCAACTGAAAAGCCATCCTAACGTCGCCTTCACTGACTTGCGACTGCTTGCAGAGGTTGTGGCCGGCAAGGACAAATGTACAGGTCCACGCGTCTTGCTATCTCCACGGCCCGAAATTCAGGACACTCGAGGTGGTGCAGTGTCGAATAACGACGAGGCTTCGTGCAGCAAACAACCTTATCTGGAGGTCAAATCCTCCAATCTGCTCCAGGCATTGGAACTTTTGGATCGCCAAGGAGCAGAGGATATGGAGTGAGCCTCGAGACATATTATACCTCATCTTTCAATTGTCTGTAGTTTACACGTCTTTGCTGCATGTTGCTAATCTGCGGCCGACGAGGATGTGACATGTTGTATTCATGCTAGGGAACATCTATATCCCGGGGCCTATAAAACTGTTTCCATTGAAGCAGCACGGATTGAAAATTCTTGCGCAGTTGACGACGATCTCTATCCGCGCGCGGGGGCCGCATCTTGTGCGTTGTAATTTTTGTGAACGCTCGGCGCAGCGTCCATACGTCGGCCTTGTGCAGGCGCCGCGGAAAGACAACGACCCACTTCCAAAGCGTTTTCAGCAAACTGCGAGCCAGGAAGAAACGCTTGACCCTTATGAATGCGTCGACGAGGGCGGCTATTGCCTGGTGGTCCGGCGGAATGCCTGCGCTCATCATGCGGAAAAAGGTCTGCGACGCCAGGTCCGAGCGTTCGATGCGCCCATACCCGCGGATGAGCACAGTATACATGCCCACGGTGGGTATGATGTTCTCCTCCGTCTGAGCGAGCTTGAGGACTTCCTCTGCGGCTATCATGTCGCCAATGCGCGTAAACCCGTCCATGAGGATCGTAAAGTGTCGCGAGTTGGGCCGTATTCCGCGCGCTTTCATATGTCGGAAGGTGGTTCGTGCAGTTTCCATGTCGAGCCGGGTCACCGCGTCGCGCCACAGGCGCAAGGTGAACGTTGAGCCGTTGCCACGCAAGCCTCGGTGCGCCAGTTCATCCAAGAGTATGTTGAGCTCTTTATTAGCGGGACTTGCGAGACCAGCGCTGGGATCATAGTCTTCAGATTCAGCCTCTGGAGTAGGATTCAAAGGAGTGACAGTTTGGCCGGGGCGAAGCGCCATTTTCTGCACCAATGGTCGTCGACTGCGCAGGGTTGCAGTAAGAATTGCGTTGACGTGACTGATGTTCGGACGACAGTGGACTGGAAGCTTCGCCAGATCCTTTGTTGCCCGCATGAGCTCTCTTGGGGTAAAACCGCGGTTGGCCAAATAATATATCAAAATAATGCTCGTCTTTTGGTTGGGCTCGATGTTCATGATACGCATGTGTTCCAGTACTGCTTGGAAGATCGGCAGGCCACTAACCGGCAGCAATGCCGAAAGTAGCGCGTTATAGATATGGCTGTTCAGCTTCACATCACTGAGACCGAGCGATGAGCGAGAAGGCACGCGTTGTTGATGTGGAATGTGAAAAGCGGTAACAAACGGCCGGACCAGGGGAGTGTCGGCGCAGAGCTCGATAAAGCGAGCTAGAGCCGTTTCGTGCTCGCCTACAGTGGCGTATGCCTTGATGAGTGTGGATACAAGGCGCGAGTCTGGACGAACGTTGCATCTCCGCATGATTTCAAAGGTGCGTTCGATCTGGTCGACTTCTTGTTGGTGCGCAAATATTTCGATCAACATGCCGAATGTTCGTGCGTCCGGTGAGATGATCACCCATTCAACGTGATCATAGTTGCCGCCAACGTTAGGACGATAGACTGGATCTTTCTGATTGGCACGCTCGACGAGCTTCAGCTCAACGCCAGTCATTCGAATGTTGAACGGCGCGGTAAAGACGCGAAAGACGCGGCACACAGCATCCAGGTCACCATGCCGCATGCGCATCAGCATGATGGAGTTGAGTACAGCGGTGTCGGATTTTGGATCGCGGCCGGTGAGAGTCTCGAATGCGCGGGCCTCGATATCGTCCTTCTGTCCCAGCATATGATACGCTGTCAGCACAGCGACATGTGTGCTGCCATTCACAGGCACTCCTGCTCGCTCCATGGCGGACATATATTCGCGTGCTAGAGGCAGGTTGGTGTTGAGAAGGCAAGCCTGGATGAAAAGGTGCCAAGATCGACGGTCGGGAACGAGTTTTTCGCGCTGGAACTCGTGAAGCATTTGTTCGACGAGACCATACTCGCTGCACTCTATGAGCGCGCGAATTTTCCAATTGAGCAGCCGTTTCGTGGTCTTCCCGAGCATTGTCTTGCCAAACGAGACGATGTCCAAGATATAATGCCAGTGGCCAGCGGTAGCCAAGCGAAATACGACACCCTCGAATACGTTCATTCTTGGGATTATTCCGAGCTTGTGAGATAGCTGTAGGAGAGATCTGCAGGACAAGTAGTCCGACGACTCTGCGACTGCCCACGCTGCTGCTGCAACGCCGTCGCGAGTGAGCAGAAGCTTTCCGGGATGACCATCGGCGAGTTGGTTGATGTAAGCGTGTGTAGCTTCTGCTGTAGTTGCCTGGTTGTATATAGTGTCAACAGTCCTGAGCAGCGACTTTACGTCGACGGTCGACAACACGGTTTCTTGGGGTCGTGGCCGTAAGTCTACGCCTGGCTCAAATAACCGCACCCTTGTCGTGGAGGAGAACTCTCTTACGCAGCGTTGACTATTTGGCAAAGCCCAACGCGTAGCTTGGTGAAAACAATTCGTAACCAAGACGTAGGGGATCCTGCATTTGCTGGATAATCTCCAGAGCATGAACAGACCGTTGCACCTTGCAGCCAGAACACCTGCACATGGATTTCCTTGAGCGAACTCCGCTTAGCATATATAAGCTCGATAAACGCACATGCGCGAGCTGCGGCGTCGCTTTCAAGACCACGCGCGCAGTTTTCGCTGACTCTAGAGGAGGAGGAGAAACCAATCAGGATCTCGCCAGGATCCGCGTCGCGTCGCGACTCGCGCATCACTCTTCAACAATAAAAAGACAGTAATACAATTAAAAATCATACAGGTCTGGCTTTTCAGAAACAAACCCAACAGACTTTTTAGGCTTCTGCTTCTTTTCAACGGGAGTGGTGGGTGGCAGAGACTGCAACACTTCGGACGCGATTTTGACTTTCGGGCCGCCCGCAGCTGAATTGTGTACGTGCACTGGGGGCTCGACGACTGTTGCAGGAGTGGTCCGTCTCTCGCTGATACCTCCCTCAATGTCCAAGTGCAATGTTTCGATCACCAGCTTCTTCCTTGTGGTCTTGAAGCCGAGGTTGTTTTCACTAAGACCCATCTCTCGACTAGCACTAGCGCTTAAACCACGAAGAAGCGAGCTTCTATCACTTGGCGGCGAGAATGTTGTTGGAGTGGGAAGGGTATGAATGCGGAGCATTCCATGATATGACGGAAATGCCGATGTCAAGGTGGGGTCCGCTGAGACGGGTGAGCACCTGCGGTGAGGAGGAGAGCAGTCTGGACCAACCTGTGAAGGCATTGAAAGATATGCATGCATCGACGAGCCAGCCGAGCTTGTCCAACCAATTGGCCTGTCCAAGAAGTTCTTCGCAAAGATGAGAAGGAAGGGTGATATAAGCGCAACATGCTCTTGACGATAACCTCAAGGTTGTACCGAGCGAATGCAAGAACCGACATAATTCCTAAGAGTAATTGTGAGCTGGCATTTAAGTGTAGATAGGAACTCCACCTCACCTGTGGCTCAATGTCACCCCATTGGAACGACGCCAACGACGGTAGAACTATCCGGAGAGGATCAGCAGTTGCGAGACTGTGACAGAATGAGCCCTCAATTACAAAAAGCCCAAGTTTAAGCATCCTGCAGACCTAAGTTCATCGCGGATGAGACCAAGAGCCTTCTGTAAAGTATGCTCGCTAGGCTCAATGGCCACGATATTGAGCTGCTTCTGCTTAAGCTTCTCCTCTACATGCTGAGCGGGTATTCGATTGTTCAAGTCGAACCTTGACACCTTCGCTTTTCAGCAAGCAACTAGTTGATTCAACACTCGCACGCACATGTTCGTGTCCACCGTGGTCTGGTACTGTCCTACGGACTCGTATCGCCAAGCGATTGCCATCTTGTCCTCCGCGACGGACTTTGGCAGTACAGGATCCTTTGCAAGCCACATGCACTCATCCACAAGCGCGCGATCTCCAAATACAAGAACTGACTGGCCGTCATGGAGACCTTGCGCGATGAAGTACTTTTGAAGCAGGTCGCCATATGCAGAGTAATTGTCTGGCGTCAGTGCCAAGAACGAGTGGAGGGAGGGTATTCCGCCACCGAGGATATCGTCAAGCGACGCGATGCCTGTCTGGAACCATTGTGGCTCGGGGATTAACCTCGTCGACTTTGAACTTGTTGCAGGAGTGCGTCGCTTAAACGACATGAGGGCAGGAAGACAAACGCGTTTTCGCACTCAGCACACGATGGCAGCGGAGGGCAATGATGATATACTGGCACAGAGAAAATACATCTCGATAGAGCAGAAGCGTGACGATCCTGTTGCACACGCTGGTGACGGCAAGCGATATCGATAAGGGAGCGAGAGCAGCAGAGCG
Source organism: Auriculariales sp. MPI-PUGE-AT-0066 (assembly GCA_020744175.1). Lineage (NCBI taxonomy): Eukaryota > Fungi > Basidiomycota > Agaricomycetes > Auriculariales > Auriculariales sp. MPI-PUGE-AT-0066. Next base: position 1,000,721 of record JAGTJP010000003.1, read on the forward strand.
GAGTGCGAGATACGAAGACATGACTTGTGGACACAGACGCGAGAAAAACGTATGGTGAAATGTACAGTGTGGAGAATCGACATGCAGAGACGATAGCGATGGAACAGCGTGCGAGAGATTGGGTGATATGGGAGCAGTACAGGGAGTAGTACAGGAGTCCAAGTGAAGTCTAAGCTACGGCCAGCAGAGTAGAAACAGTGTCGTCCTCAGCGTCATCAAATCTCAACCATTGGTCGACGTCAACCTCCTCAGACTCCATGTCGTAGGGAGCGGATACTGTGATACGGCTGCTGAGCGCAATATCGACGTTGAAGCCCAGGCCGATGGGTCCGGAAAGACGAGGTGAGGAGTGGAACATCACAGGGCCTATGGCATACTCGCCATCGGAGCCAGAACTACTCGTGAACCACTCATCACCGGACTCGTCACCGCTGCCGTAAAACGCAGAGAGCTGGCTGGTGCTGGGCATGATATCCCCTGATGACGAGTCACTGTGTTCACTATCGACAATGCAAGGGTCGGCGTATTCGAAGCTGTGAGGCGAGTGAGATGGCATCAGGCTGGCATGCAAAGCCGGAGGCGTGTAAAATGGAATGATGTCGTATGAGCTCTTCGGAGTCATACCACTTGATGATGTCTCTTTACTTGGCGAAACCATTGTGGACTGCCGCGTCGAGTCTGAGCTGGGTGCGCCATTGGCTTCGTTGTAGCAATAAGCGCATGGTACAGCACTTGTCCAAAGGTGATGACAGTGGCGAGGACTAGACTGTAGTTCAACCTCGGGTAGACGAGGGACAATGCTGACGGGGGAGGTTGGAGAAATTGTCGACAGTGCGACTGGAACTTTTGGGATTGCTTCGTTCGCGGCCGCCAGTGGAGCAAGTCGAGGAAGAAGCTTCTTCATCTTGAGTGAGCCTAATGTGCCTTCGCGAGTTGTGTTCTCCTTCGAGGTTTTACTAGAAGGCTTCACCGTCTTAGTCCCTAGTGGTGGAAGGATAGATTGGTCCCCAAACGCAGCTGGTTTGAGCAGGGGTAACCCGTACTGAATCGCCTTGGAAGCATTGGGAGCTAGGTTTGAAATAAGAGGAAGACGGGCGATAGAGATCCGCTCCAAATGAGTAGGCGGTGGAGGGTACGGAAGCGGCGCGGGGAGAGTATCACACTCCCTGGAGTCCTTGCGTTGAAGTGTCGAGAGCCTATTCCGCTCGAACGTCTCGCTTTCGTCTGAGACAGTCACTTTTAGCGTAGAAGATGTAGTGATTTAAATTATAACTCACGAGCGCGATCCTTATAGTTCTTGAGCTTGATCTTATGAGCCTTCTGGACGTGTCTCCTCCACATACTCTTGGCGTTCTTCCCGTGGTACTTCTTACGACAGAAAGTACAGCGAAGACAGTCGTCATCCGCTAGAGGAGCGGATTTGAGGCCTCCGATTCCACGAACGGGCTCGAGGCAGAAAGAGTACTCCTGAAGTACTTCGCCATCTTTGATGAAGTCTTGAGCATCGAGAAATTTGGAAGGGCCGGAGGCAGACACAATTGACATGTAGTTGAGCTTGGGTGCATATGGAGGATGTATGAACTCAGCGTCGGGATCGTTATCGTGTGGTTGGTCGGGGAGGACTTGGTTGTTTTCGGTCGCAGTGCGACGTGACGTAGAGGCACGTGGCGATTCTGGCGAGGAGGGAACTGATGTCGGATAAGGCTGAAAGTGGCCACGATTTGGGTTTGGCGTCCGCGGAGGTCGGTCAGTCGAGACGTCAGGTGTTGTCAATCGCCGCTCAGGCTTAACACTGCGTCGGGACGGCGTGGTTGGGCTGGCAGGCGGCTCTGCAGCAAAGCTGTGAGCCTTGACCATCGGGGCAGGCATTGCAACGGCAGCGGGCATAGTTCAAAGCGATCTGCACCTCGACTCCATTAGTAAATTGCGGCAAGGCGAGATGTAGTGGCGCACCGGGCAAAGCGAAGAGAACAGTGCAGAGATAACGGAGGTTTACAAATTCGAAACTGGAGCAGAACACAAGCGAGTAAATCGAGACGAGATTGGTGGATAGTGGTGTGAGAAGTTCCCCTTGGCTGGTAACGTCGAAAACGCAAAAATCGACAAGTACGAGCCCTTCGCTGCAAATCATAATTAGCGGCTCATTCAACATCAGTATGTGATAGCGCACCTTTCGCGCGCGCGGCGAAGAAACGGCAGACGGGTGGAGAGGGGTGCGGAGCGGAGAGCAAGGAGGCTAACGGGAAATGCCGTGGCTTCTTGGGGAATGTCCCTGTACGTCACGTGACTGCATGATTTCCCCTCGCGGAAACAACGTGTCGCAGATTTTCTTCCCTTTCACCAATGAAACTCCCATTGACGTAATATATTGACCTATATTTTGTTAAATGTGGCTGCAAACCGTGACCACGGTCGCGTGTATAGCACAGTGCTGTATAATGCATAGCAGATGAGTACAAATGATGCCGGAAATTACAGGATTGATGGTCATTTGGTAGCTCACTAAGGCGAGAAAGATCACGGTTTTGTGGGCAGCGCACTAGATGATGGACGTGGCCGCTTGGCCACTCCTCCGCCGTCCTCGTTCCCATCAGTATCCCTCTCGCGCTTCGTCTTGCGGTTCTTCTTGACATCAGTAGGTTCTAGCCCGGCAGGGCGAAGTGGTGCAGCTGGGTTAGCCTTATGATCATCGATCTCTGGTCGCGTCAGGTGCCCGAACTTGGCCAGCAACTCTGGATCGTCCGGGTTGTCGACCCATTTCGACAAGGCCGGTGCATTTTCTGCCCCGTTCACAAATGTGGCTAGGTCTGCATCGTAAAGCTTTGGTGCGACGCCGATAACCTCTAAGATTGTGTTGAGGTCAAAGCAAGCATGACGAAAGTCTGTAACGAGCTGAGTTCTCGCCAAAAACATGTACAGACTGAGACGCACGTGTCGAGTCGGCCGGCACAACAAATTCGGTTCCCTGGAGCGCCCAACCCTTGTCACGGAGAATCTGAATTTTGTGTTTGGCGAAGGAGTATCGCTTGCAGGCACCCGCGGAAGAGCTTGCAAAATGGGTGCACTCCGCAGTCGATACTCCAAGAACTGTGAAACGTAGCCACATCTTGAAATCAAGATTAGCCTTAGCGTCCCATGGTTTGGTGCGCTTGTGGACAACAGGCGCAGCTCCGGCATCAAGGGTAGTCACAGTTGCCAGCATCTCTTGCTTCACAGGCGAGGGTTCAGCGGGCAGAGTTGGTGTCTCAGGTGCTGCTGGTGCATGTGCCTGACCAAGGGGAAGCTTGTGGATATGCCGCCGCGCCAGACCAGAAACCAAGTACTCGACCTGCGTTGCACCGTTGGGTCCTTGTGCGGCCGGACGATTCTTGATTGCAACACCTTCGTACATGTTCTTGCAGACCTGGAAAAACTCCGATGCCTTGAGCCGCGGCTTTGAAGTAGACTTGTAATCCTTCACATAGGCCATATAGACGTCGTTCTGCGGAATTTGACTCTGCGGGTCATGGTCGTATAGCGCGTAAACCCTGAGAAAACTGACTTGAGATGATCGTTCGATACACTGTCAGCCACCTACCAGAACCTGCACGCAGCATCCCGATCTTCAATAGCAGAGAAAGCATCGGAAATAGTGTCCTGAAGGACAAGGGGTCGAGCGGGCGGCTGTGACGAGGTCAGAGCGGTATTGCCACACCTTGGACGACCAACCAATTCAGTCGTATCCACAATACTGCTCTTGGATGCGGAGCGAGATGGCGACTCCGTGACCTGCCGCAATAGGAGATGAGCTCCACGCGCAAGAAACTGTTGCTTGCTCCCGCTCACATTCTTGCTTTGCTTGTCAAGTTCGACTGTTAGAGTCTTGACTTGAATCTCCAGTTCATTCGAGCGCGAGGTCAATGACTTGACCTTCTTCTCCAAGTCAGTCTCATGATTCCTTGCGTACGAAAGCTGCATCTGCGCGTCATGCAGTTGACCAGCGAGTTGCTTCCTCTCAGTCTCAGCTGCCTGCAAGCACATAAGCCGGGCACTTTTGCGCATGCTGAAGCGACAAACAGCAATCTTTTGATCTTTTTCCTGTGCACAGGTCTCAGTAAGGGCAAAATTTCAAAGTTTGTACTAACCTGAACATCCTTGAGGGCAGCCGCGTTGGTCTGTGATGCACGTGATCAGTGAAGTGATCCCGCCAACTTGAGTCACAAGCGTACATCCTGCTGTTCAGTCAGCTTGGCACGAATGGCGTCCTCAGACTGGGAGTGATGAGCGACTGCAGCCTGATGTGCTTTCTCGGCAATGGCCTTCGCCTGCGCTTTGTGGTCAACAGATGCAGCAAAGACACAGCGGAAATATCGTACAGCAACCGCTTCTTCAGCACGCTGAGGAAGAGGCGCAAGTAAGCAACATAAATCTGCTCAAGCAATTGTTGACTGCACCTTCAGATGAGCTTCCAGATTATCTTTGAGCTGAGTTGAATCTTGGCTCGACTGAGAACAATCTTTTTCGAGCGTTTGTATTTTCTTCGTACAGTCCTTTATGATATTTATTAGCATTTATCAGAGAATTAGGTCACTTGCTCACCTCGAGGGTCTTTTCATATTTGGAAGTCTGTTCCTTGGCCTTTGCTAGCTCAGCTTGCAGCTTTTCAACCTGTGGGGTGGAATTCGAACTCTCCGACGCTGCGGTGCGAGCTTTTTCCAGCTCCAGCTTCATAGTTGATAGCTCGGCTTGCGATGCAGTAAGGCTCTTCTCAAAGCTCTTCCGTGCCTCCGCGATGGTGACTTCACATTGAGCATGGGCAGCCCTCAGCTGTTCAACTTCGCTCTTCCAGCGAGTCTCCTGTTGCGAAAAGCTCGTCTGTTGAGCTTCTGCCGACGCAGCTTTTACTCGTGCATCAAATTCGGCGACAATCTGCTCGCGCTCCTTCTCCAGCTCCTGTAATCGTGCAGCATGGCGCACATTATCCTCCTGCAGCACACAAATCTGCTCTTTCGCAGCGAGTAGTGTCACGTCCTTGGCGTCTGCTTCGCCGCGTACTGTTTCCAGTTCACCCTGTGAGTCCGCGACAGCTTGTCGCAATGCGGTGATGTTGTGTTGGGCAGTGCCTTGAGCGCTGTGCGCGGACGCAGCAGAGGATTCTAGTTGTCGCTCAAGTTCGAGCAGCTGTGCCGCCGCTTGCTGGACTTGTGCTGTCCGTTCTTGCAGCGTTGCCTCCATCGCCTTACATTCCTGCGCAAGAGTCGCGAGCTTGGTGTCATTTTCGGACGCTCGAGAGACTGCAACCGAGAGCTCTGCGCGTAGTACCTGCGGAATAGTTAGATGAGCTCTGCCGCAGGGTCAGATGGTCCAAACCGCTGTCTCCGAGATTTTCTGGTCCAGACTGTCTTGAAGTTCTGTGGTCGTTGCCTGTTCAACTTAGTATGAGAACTTTGTGACCTCGCTAAGAGCACTGACCGATTGCTCATCTTTCACAGCAAGCCGATCTTGGTATTCAGCAACCTTCGTCTTGAGTCGTTCAAGCTCGACCTGAACGTCTGAGTGAATGACCACTGCCGATGCCGGATTGCTTTCATCGAGCTCTGCCAGACGTTCCGCCATTTGTTGCATGCGATCGCGCGCCTCCGCCAGTTCAGCTTCAAGCTCTGCGACACGAATCTATAAAGCCTTGTCAGCCTATCACCGCGAGAGGAAACAACTTCGCCAACCCGGGTATTGGGACTGAGAGGTTCACCCAAATTACCAGTCTCATCCTCAAGCGACTTGATACGGTTTTGCAGGTTGAGGTTCTCGTCCTCCAAAGACATGAAGCGGTCATTTAGTGCCTGTAGGTCGGCTTCTCGTGCAGCAAGCTAAAGTGGAATTAAGTAAGGCTCGATTACTATCCGCAGAGCCTCACCTTGATGCTCTGAGCGACAATGTGTTCTTGTAAGCGCTGCAGCTCACCGTCGTCGGTCATGAGCGTGAGCGAGTCTTCGGACAGGTGTGGTCTAATGAGAGCTCCCGCATGCTAAACCATAGGGCTCAGTCCAGGGCTCGCGCGTCTACCGAGTGCTTACCTGTCTGTCGTCGATTGAGACTGACCGAAGCGGCGAAGACATCCTACGCGAGCTGTTTAAAGCCTTCATCTGGAAGTCGTCAGACGAATTCTAGTCCATATGCGGAACACCCACCGCTCGTTCATGGTTAGCGCTGCGAGATTCCTGTTCGATGAGTTTTGTACGCAGTTGGCGAACGACCCGGTCTTTGTCGGCAACCTGGCTCGTCAGTTTATGGATCTACACAGGAATTGAGTTAAATTGATGACACGAGCGGGCACGGGCGTACAGTGGCGGCATTCTCCTCAAGCGTCCGTTGCTGCTCTGCGATCATCTCCTTGAGCTGTATGTGCTCATTAGCTGCCAATTCAAGCGTTTAAAATGTTCAACGCACCTTGTGTACATCACCGCCCTTGCTCAGCGCGTCCTCGAGGTTGCGAATCTAGGGCAGGTGTGGCGTAAGGTCGAATCGAGTTAATTCGCGCAATTGCGAACCTTTTCGTCGCGCGCGTCACGTTCGCGGTAGAGCTTGAGTAGCTCCAGCATCGATTCGCTCATGTTGGGTGAGTGCGCGTCACGGACACAGTGAGTCGAATCGACCTTGACGTGACCCTCGACGCGGTCGCCGGTTAAGCGCAAACAGGGCAGCCAGCTCCGACAGCCTGCGCCGGTCTTCCAATCCCACGCGTTACTCCACGTGCAGTCACATCAACGCCCCGCGTGTATCCATCAAACCCACATTTGAGTAGTGCTCCTTTTTCCAGCAGTTCGAGGTGCATAGCATGCTGTTCTGCTCAATATTGAAAGACACTACCACTCGTCTGCATATCCAGGCATGGCGTTGCGATTGGGTCACACGATTCTGGTGCCTCCAAAGGGTCAAAACCTTGCTTCCGTGTAGCTAGAGAACTTTGATACAAACCAACTAGTACAAGGATGCATTACAAACGTATCTCTGAATCATCCGATGTTACAGAAACTGCATTTCAATGTCCCAATCAGCGACGACTGAGTTCAAGTTCTAAGATACAGGTGAGCAAGGAAAATTGCGAATCTCCACACGCGCGCCACTTGATCTTGGACATCTCTTTCGCGTCCGCCCGTCGCAGACCGCAGACCGTCCAAGATGGGCAAAGCTCAAAAGAAGACAGGAAAAGGTCGTATCGACAAATACTACAAGCTCGCAAAGTGCGCCTCTCTATTGAATTTGTTGTTTCTATTGCTAAATCACTTCCCGTCGTGCAGAGAGCAAGGTTTCCGCGCGCGTTCCGCGTTCAAGCTCATTCAGCTCAACAAAAAGTACGGCTTCCTCGAGCATGCCCGATGCTGCATCGACCTTTGCGCGGCGCCAGGCGGTTGGCTGCAAGTCGCGAGCAAGTACATGCCCGTCAACTCGCTCATCATCGGTGCGCACGACCCACACGCGGCGAGACCGCAACTCACACTCGCTAGGTGTTGATCTTGTACCCATAAAACCTATCCCGCGCGTGGTCACATTCGCGTCCGACATCACCACGACTCAATGTCGCAACCAGCTGCGCGCAGAGATGAAGGACTGGAAGGCTGATGTCGTACTGCACGATGGTGCCCCCAACGTCGGTACCGCCTGGATTCAAGATGCTTACAGCCAATCCGAGCTTGTCTTGATGAGTCTCAAGCTCGCCGTCGAATTTCTGCGCAAGGACGGCACTTTCATCACCAAGGTCTTCCGAAGCACAGATTACAACAGCCTCATCTGGGTCTTCAGCCAGCTTTTTGGCAAGGTCGAGGCAACCAAGCCCCCTTCGTCGAGGTGAGTGTCTCTGCGCGGAGTCTTGATCTCTCGACGCTCATCACTTCAACAGAAATGTCTCCGCTGAAATCTTCGTCGTGTGTCGCGAGTTCAAAGCTCCCAAGACCATTGATCCCAAATTCCTCGACCCGAAGCACGTCTTCAAGGAGCTTACCGCTGCTGCGAGCAGCAGCAAGAACGCGCTTGCGGCCAATGCTCAGCTCAACGTCTTCCAACCCGAAAAGAAGCGACGCCAGCGTGAGGGTTACGAAGATGGCGATTACACATTGTACAAGGAGACTGGCATCACCGACTTTATCCACGCACAAGATCCTATCATGACCCTCGGCACGGTGAACAGGTTCACATTCAAAGAAGACGAAGAGAAAGAGCACGTATATGTCTTCGCCTTCACGTTGCCGAATTAACATCTGGATGTAGGTGGCTCACCATGGACGCTACGACCCCAGAAATCAAATCCTGCTGCGACGATCTCAAGGTTCTTGGCAAGGGAGACTTCAAGGCTCTGTTGAAGTGGAGAATAGCTTTACGTGAAGAGGTATGGAGGTGTTTCCATTCCTCGAGTGCAGCTCATGGGCGTTTAGATTGGTCTGGACGTCAAATCAAAGGAGACGCAAGAACTGACCGAGACCGTCGAAATCACTGAAGAGGTGGACGAGGACCAGCAGATTCAGGATGAGGTCGGTTCCCTTTGCTTTGCTGACAGTGTTTCTAGTTCTAACAAGTTTGCCCATAGCTCGAGCGACTCGGCGCTGAAGCTACTTCTCGGGCAAAGCGTGAGCGACGCAAGGCCAACGAGAAGCGCACCAAGACCATCCAACGAATGCAGCTCCAGATGACTGCACCCGTCGATATCGGCATGGAGTTGCAGGATCAGTCCCTAGCGTTTGGTCAAGACGACATCTTCGATCTGGAGACAGCTGAACAGTCCGGCGGCAAACTTCGCACTGTAATGGACGACGATGCTGCCAGTGATTCGGACGGGGAGAACAGATCCCGACCGAAACTTGCACGCGGGGCTGTCGAGTCGGACGACGAACGCAACGATCTCGAAGCCGAACTCGATGGCATGTACGATGCTTATCGGGAACAGCTCGCAGAACGTGATGCCAAGTATCGCGCTAAAGAGGCGAGGAAAAAGACAAAGGATCGCGAGGAAACCTGGGGCGGCATATCTCAGTCCAAAGGCTCCGATGCAGATTCGGACTCGGATGCTGGCGCAGGTTCGAACTCTGACGAGGAGATGAGCGAGGAGGGCGGTTGGGACGTTGTCCAACGTAACAAGCGACGGCTGGACGACGACAGTGGGTCGAGCGACTCGGACTTGGACTCGGATGACGAGACGGATCGACGACCGATAAAAAAGCAGCGGCGTGATGCCGCCGGGTCCGCGGTATCCACCAAAAAGAGAGGTGGAAAGCTGCTCACGAAACTGGACGCCAATCCAGTCCCATCGTCCAGTCGTGCCGCGCAGATGTGGTTCAGCAATGATGTCTTCGCCGGCGTGGATGACGAGCTTGCGGTACTGGAAGATATAGATGATGTGGAGATGAGTGACGGGGGTGGTCAAGAAGACGATGTTTCGATGCGAGACTCAAATGATGCGGTGCGCATTGGAACATTGGAACGTTCCCAACAACTGATCTTTCCGGTCTAGGCTTCAAACCTAGGTGATAGTGACATTGAGATCGTTCCCCAGGATATAGTTTCGGACGACGACGATGACGAGTGGGATGTTGACGATGAAGACCAGGACGAGATCAAGAATGAAAAGATTCGACGTGAGCCATCCATGTTTCTTCTCGGCATCGCGTTTTTGTTGACAAGGAACTCGGCAGGCCATGGTCTAACAACAGCTGAAGCTGTCACGCTAGCTCAACAGCTCGTGAATCGCCAAAGCACCCGGACTCAGCTCGTCAATGATGGTTTCAGCCGGTACTCCTTGAATGCTAAAGACGATTTGCCATCATGGTTCCTCGACGACGAATCGAAGCACTACAAGACCAACATCCCCGTCACAAAAGAGGCTATCGCAGCGCTGCGCGCAAAGCAACGTGCCTTAGACGCTCGTCCGATCAAGAAAATCGCTGAAGCCAAGGCGAGGAAGAAGATGCGTGCCGCCAGACAGATTGAGCGAGCGATGAAGAAGGCAGAGGGCATCAACGAGACAACAGAACTGTCAGAGAAGGCGAAGGCCGCGCAAATCTCAAAAGTGGTCAACAAAGGCCTGGGCAAGGGCAAGAAAAAGCGCGAGACAAAGCTGGTCGTGGCTAAGGGACCAAATCGTGGACTTCAAGGTCGCCCGAAGGGCGTTCGTGGCCACTACAAGATGGTGGACTCGCGCATGCGCAAGGAGGTATGTGAATACTCAGATGTCTACTCAACGGCGCTGAAAATTTTCAGCTGCGCGCACAAAAACGCAAGGCAAAGGCTGAGAAGCGTCGCTGAGATTCATGGATTTTGTATCATCTCTCCGCGTACATATCTGTGTCGCCATCTTTCGTTGATATTCTTGCCCAATCAACTGGTCCACTGCAGAATAAAGAATGAAAGGTGTTCTAGGCAAAATATCATTCCTTACACTGAACCCAACGGAGCATGGCACATCAATTACCCGCCAATGGCGCTCATAACGAGCCTGCAAACTGCCTCATTCTCCGCCCGTACGCTCAGCTCGAGTGTCACGCCTTGACCAGCAGCAAAGGTCATTCGTGCGCGGGTCAGCACCTTTCCGCCGCCGCCGCCCATCAAACCCGCGAGCTGCAACGTGTGTACTGAGGTAGATGATGGTTGATCGGAGCCACCAAGCGCTTCCATGCGAAGGATCTCGACAATAGAGTCGACGGCAGCTAGCACCAAAGTCAGAACCTTTTTGGACACGGAGGCAGTGGAACACACCCTTTATGCTTTCCATCTGCGACAACGCGAAGGTTTCCGTTGACGAGGGGCTGGACTTCATCTTGTCCCACTCGCTGGAGAAGTTGACATAAGTTGGGACAATGTAGTCGCCTCCTGCAGCAAGCTCGACCTCTTCGAGGTTGTATTCGTCTGGGTAGCCTTCTTCTTCGGGTTCGCCACTCGACGGGTCGACTTCCTTGCTGACAAACTTGAGAGCGCATTGGAAGGAACCCAGTTGATACTCCTCTGGATCATCGCGAGCAAATGAAACGTAGACTGGCTGTGGTGAAGTGGCAGCCGTGAGAAGCGGAATGTTCATCGACCCCAGATGCGTGAGACCGGTTTCGTCCGTCGCAGTCATGTTGACCGAGACATCCTCAAGGACAGTGTCAGGCAAGGTGTTGGAAACATTGAACTATGTATTGCATATATCGTTAGTGCGTGAAGTGAAGTGTCAAAAACTTGGACGAACCTGGAACACAATGTGCGACTTGAAGATGTGCTTGACACAGCTGATAACGTATTCCGTCTCACTCTCCGTGAGTTGAGTTGGCTTCAGGCTGCTGTTGAGCACAGGCCCATATGCCGCAAACTCCGGCACTGCAGCGAGTTGGCTAGCATATTGCGACTGGGTTTCCGCTGCAGACATGGTGACCACCGGCGCAGCAACTGCGATTTTGGCAGCCTGTGCGACAGCGATGGTGTCCAGAGAAGTTGGACCTGCGCATCACTGTCAGATACGACAACCACGGAGCTAGCGAGATCACGCACGAGCAACCTCCTGAGCAGCCTGGGCGCGACTGATCTTCGGAATTGCCGTTGCGTCAAAGGGCTCCTCTGCAGCGGACTCCTCATTCAGATATGACACAAGCTTCGCTTCAAGGGCGCCTAAAGAGTAAACGGATTCCTCCTTGACATAGGTCTCCGCTAATTGCTCCTCCTCAAGCACACGAAGGTACATGGCGGCGCGGTCGCGAACTTCGTCATCAACATCGTCCAAACAGCTGTGAGTAGGGTCAGAACGGCAAGTAAATTTACGCCTCACAACCAACATACCGACTCAGCAGGACGCCGATGCTCTTCTTGACGGTATTATCAATGACATTCACGCCAAACTTGGCCAAGCTCGATACTGCAGCCGCCCGGACGATGGCGTTCTCAAGGACGACACGGTTGTAGATGAATCGGATATACTTGGTCGGTTGTGACATCTTTGGGCCTTCAAGACCAAGGAGATGAAGAATGCGGACGCTAAGTTTGGTGAACTCGCAGTCCTCGATGAACTCGCACAGGTGGGAGAGCGCAGACTCCTTGCATGCCGAGATAAACTTGATCATGTCGAACATCGCCTCGACAACAGCACGTTTGAAGTCGTAGCCACCCTCTTCGCGCAGAACACCGGCCAAGAAAGTAAGCATGAGCTCCTGCTTGGCAGGAAACTTGAGGCAGAGGGTGCGAACGGCCTCAACGACGATAACCTTAAACTCGTCGCTGATTTCGGCCATGAATCCAGAGATCTGCTTCATGAGACGATCAACCGATGCCTCGTTACCCGTCTGGAAGAGACTTTAGCGCGATGAAGAGATGTTGTCGCTTTGAACAAACCTTGAGAAGAGTGGTGATCGCGTACGTTGCGATACTTCGGTTTGAGTCTGTGATGAGGCCCTCCATCTCTGTGTTGCATACAGCGACGACGGTTGGATGGACCAAGGCCAGCGAGCTGAGAATGCGGATAGCCGCGAACTTGAGGGTCGCCTTGGGAGAACTGAGAAAGATTTGGAAAGCTGTTATATTCGTTAAACAAATTCCACGTGTGATGCGCGCAGCACGGACTAGCAATGGCGCGAGTGAGATGCTGTGGCTGGACATTGCGCATCTCACATATGGCGCGGGCTGCCTCGAAGTTGACCATGTCGCTCTTGTGTCGAAGCCAGCCTTCAAGCAAATCAAACATCTGCTTATGCATGCTACAAACGGGTTAGAACGGAGGACTATCCCATGATATCAGCTTACTTGGGATCCTCATCCATGACTTTCGCCGCATAACGTATCAACATGCAAAGTGCCATGGGGTTCTTCAGCGTGGTGCCGCCGCCGGTCTTGCCACCGCCGAGTTGCTGAATCATCTTGATCACAGCCATGCGATCTTGTTGGCGAATAGAGTACAGAAGACCGAGAGCGTGGTACTGGCTGATGAAGCTCGTGGACGGGATGGTCTGGGGTTGCGGAGAAGAGGAACTGGTGGAGAAGCCGAGATAGGTAGTTGGACCGGTGTTTGAGAAGAAAGATGGAGCCTTGGGATTGAGAGCCTCCTGCGCTTCGTTGACCCATCGCTTGATCACGTCTTTGGAGACGGGGAAGAGATGGTAAGATGACACCAGAGCAGCGGTCGAAATCGCGGTGTTCTTATCCACGATGGCAGCCTTGAAGAAACGCTCCGTGCTCTGAACCATCGATGCCTGCCCTAGGCAGTCAGCGCGCATGAGATGAACAAAGGGCGCCACACACGTCGATGATCCTGCATAGCGCGCGGATGGCATTGGCGCGGTAGACGACCTCGAGATTGGGTTGCATATCCTTTTGTATACTGCTTGTGACCATGATCACGTCCTCTGCGACAGTGGAGAGCTCTTTAATCGCGACGTAGACCATCTGGCGCAATGCGGCCTGGAAATTCGCAGACACGTCAGTTGGCTGCGCTGAGCGCGTCTCGGACGTGTAAATACGCACATCTTTGTTCTGGAAGAGCTTGGTAATGCCGAAGAAGAGCGGCGTGGCCTCGATGGGGACGAATGTCTCCCCGGTGTAGAACAGGTAAATGATGCGTGTGAGCAGCTGCCTGCACTTTCGAGGCGAGACAGGCGACTCGTTGAACACCCGCGCCTCCTGCAAAATCGTCGTCTTGTTGTTGTAGAACGAGTTCAGCAGGCTGATTTCATCATCCTTTTTCGATGCCATGGCCACAACACGTTGGCGGCGTCAGCGGTTAATGATGGTACACGGCTTAGTTGCGGAGTTCTTGGCCGGGTCTCCGTCGAGCCTACAACTTACGAAAAAGAGTAGTTTTTATAGGCACTACCAGTCCTAGCACACAAGTCTATTGGACTCCGATAATACTAGATCAGCTGGTAATTATGTATACCACGGCGTTCACGAATGCAAACAATACTACCTGCTCTCTATCGGAATCTGAAGCACTGCGTTCCCCGACCGAACGCGCATTTTAAATGAGTTGGTTATAGAACGAGAGTGAAGCAAAAAATAATACAAGATTTCGGTCCGCAAGATGGCGCAGCATAGGATAGGCGACAGCAACAAAACGTCACGCTGGATGTACACGAAAACATCGACAGTCCAACGAAACGGGACATGCACTCGCATATCTACAGACCCACCAAGCGAAGTAAAAGGTATAATGTGCTTCCCAGGAAGCGGATGAGCGAAAGAATGGCTAGAGCGTAGAAAAGGAACGTCAGATACGGGTTGAAGACACCGCCGTCCTTGGTATTCTTGACGTGTTTGGCGATCCACTCGTTGAAGGCATCCGAAGTGAAAGCCAGCACCATTGCCGCGTTAGTGATCATCCAAGCACAGACTACGTTGGTGCGGGAATTGCGGTCATGATCGGACTGCTTGGTCTCGGCATCTCGATGCTCCTTCTCCTCTGCCGGCTTGTTCCGCAAGGCCACACGTGCTGCTTGCCAGAGGTTGTCGATGTCTTCCTTGTTGGTTGGGACCTCGACCTCGAGCACTTCGTTACCATTCGCATCCTTGGCCTTTTTCGCGCCACCAAGATCCTTGGAGGAGCCGTTGTCACCCTTGGTACCCCAGCTGACGTCGTGAAGGTTGCACATTGCGTAGGTCACTGTTGGAATGGTCAGCACAAGCTTCCTAGTGGTCGAGCGGAGCCTGACGAACTGAGAATGTTGACGTCTGCAATAACATTAGTTTTGGTCCATAAACTCACAGAAAGCAAAACTTACAGCTAGGTAGCCAGAACATGTACTGGATGAAGGAGGTAAACATGTGCCAGGGTTCAAAGTGGATGATGGAGCTGAACAAGTAGAGACCGTACGTCGCTGCAAGCGAGATGACAATGTCGCGGAATGTGGCGTTCTTCGTGATGAGGCTACATGGCAGGGTAAGATATGGTATGCGGTTAATATTAGGACTACGCACTCTCCAAAGTTGCCCCATTCGCTCAGCGTGTGAGGAACAGAGAGATACACAGTGAAGGCTGCACACCACAGTGTGATGATGTTGCAAATGCCGAAGAGCACGATGGCGAAGACATACATCCACTTGGATCCTTGTGGGCGATTTCCGAGCGAGCAGATGACGATGAGGAAGAGTGTGCCGATGTATACCTTGAGAACGACCTCGAAGATGTCATGACCGACGCCCTTCGACAAGAAGTTAAACGCGTCTGTTGTTGGCTCTGCGGTGGCTGACTGGACGAGGAAACTGCAAGGTGCTGTGAGTTAGGAGAACTAGGGATTGAGCTTCACTGACAAGAAGGCGAGGTAGAAGTTGGCGAGTGAAGTCCAGGTAAACAAAAGCTGGATAGCGTTGTAGATGAACTCGAACTGAAGAATGATCTTGCGGAAGAAGTTTTGGCCAGAGGTCCAGATACGAAACATGTGGCAGGTCGCGTGAATGGCGGCGAACAAAGAACCGTTCAACCAGCGACGGCGCTGAGAGATGAATTCCGGTACAGTCGTCGGAACATCCGTGGCGGCTTTGGCGCTCTTAACATACTTGAGTACCCAGCCCTCGTTCTTCTTGGTGACGATTTCGAAGCAAAGAATACGATCCTCGGCGAGGTACATGTTGCGCTCGAAGAGACCGGCACCACTGGGTCCGCCGGCGTGCATCGTTTCGCCCTTAAAGTAGGATGCCAAAGGGCCCTTGCCGTTTGGACCATTCTGCAGTGCGCGGTACCGGTAGGCTGAGAAAGCACCAGGCAGCACGGAAATGTAGCCGCAGACGCTCTCGAGAGGCTTGTCAAGAATGTTGGACATCTTGTACTCGAAGTTCTGGGATGCTGCTAGCGGGCTAGTGAGGAGGAGCGAGCAACCCTTGCCGGTATCGACGCAAATCTCGCCGCAAGCACCACCAACACTCTTGTTGTTGTCGAAGCACTTCCAAAGGTCATAAATGGACGTGCCAGTGGGTTTGGTTCCAACATCGAGAAGGATGCAAACTGTAAAAGCTTTAGAGAGATCGTTAGACCATTGGTCATATAACGTACCCTCAGGTTGAATAAGAGGGCCAAAGGCGTTGAAGAACCAGCGATGACTGTTGAGTTTCTTCTTGTTCTGCTCCTTCAGACAGAAGACGACCTGAACAGGACATCCTCCCATGGAAACCTCGCCGGCGTCAGTGGTAACGACGGAGGTGGTGTATTCGAAAATATGGGCCGTGACATCCTTGCCTGCAACCGAGTCCTTGGCAATGCCGTCTTGATAAACGCCCATCTGTCGTGACGGGTAAGCACCAGTGCAAAGTGGATAGACTTTTAGAAACGCACCAGGCTCAGGACATGCAGCGTGCGCTTGTTGACTTTGCTGCGACCGTCGGAAACGACGCAAACAACGACCTAGAGGCAAAATAAGCACCATTGCGGCCAAATGTGCTACTAGTTTACCTTTTTCCATCCTTCAGCTCCCCAGACTTTGGACCGCGTACGACCGCACAGGTACGTGATGTTCTTGATAACGCTGTTGAACGTTGCCATAAATAAGACGCCAGAAGAGTCCGAAATAGCCTTACGAATTCATGGTCTTGCAGAAGAGCACCTCATCTTCATTGTACCTGCATACAGAATATCAGTTTGCCAAACAGTCATGATTTGATCAGGACACCAACATGGTCATGACAATGAAGAGTTCGGTCTTGCGGCCATATAGGTAGGGGCGAAGAGAGTACTTGGATCTAAGATACTGTATCAGCAAGGTACGTGGGCGGAGCAGCCTGGATTTAGCACCTCATGAAGTCGTCTGGGTCACACGTGCAAGCAGTGTAGCGCATCGTTGTCATCTCCTCGGACTTCTGTCCAGACGGAATAATGTGTCCAGGTACAGGAACATCGATGACAAGATTGCCTTGTTGGAGTTCGACCTGACGGACAGACTGTGGAGGAAAGAGAAGTCGATGCAACGATCAACAACGCGGCTGTGCGCTGATGAGTAGATCACTCACGCGCCGCTTCATGAGCTTGTCGCGCTGCTCAGTGTATGCGGAGGGGGTTGTGGAATAACCGGAGCCTTGAGGCTTGGGGCCAGGTCGTTGCGGAGGGTATGAGCCTTGGTTGTAGCCAACCGTCGGCATTGCTGGAACATGGCTGTCATTGGGCACCAGGTGCGCCTGCGACCCGTTCATAGTGTGATAGCTCTTGGCATCCCAATTTTGCTCGTACCCATGGCCGTGGTCGCTTTGGCCATGTCCGTGCTCGCTGTGGCCATAACCATCGGCGTAACCAGCGCCGTGGTAGCCCGCGTCGTACTGTTGCTGATACTGGTCATACTGCACACGATTGTTCAAAACTGACAAAATCTGGAGTAGAAAGGTAAGAAACACACTTGCTGCTGCTATGTGACGAGAAAAAATGTGAGTCGTTGCTCCTAGCTCCGTGGGAGAAGAGTGGCACGAACCGGATGCTGTTGTTGATTGTACTGGTGAGGAATGAGAAGAACGGTGAGCAGGAAACGCAGACACACAGAGAAAGCCTCACATTCTGCTAAAAGACAGTCAGGGAGTATGAAAGAGACGCAGGGCAGCAGCACACACCTGGCCGCCAGGGTAGGCGGCGTTATATATCTGCTGGTGATTGGACATCGGTATTGTCTTCTAATGAGAGACGGCGCGTCGCTAAACGATGCGAGAGAGTGGACGCCGGGTAGAGGCTGTTGTAGAGAGAGAATGTGACCGACGAGAGAGAAAAGAACGACGGTTCGATACCGCCAACGCGGGAGGACAAGTAGAGTGGAGTCGGAGACTGCGGCCGTCCCCGTCGGTAACCTTGAGCGCCTCTTGCCCCCCAGGCTCGCGGCACCGCACTCTCTCGTGGTTTCGCAGATACGCCGTGCATCGCCGGATTGCCGAAACACTGCGGAGCCGCATCACATTTTGACCGTTACCGAGTGTGTTTCTTATATGAATACATAACTAGGAGCGTGCAGCTACCTCCCCGGACTGCCCGCCAGCCGTCAAAGCTGCTCGCCGAATGACTTCATGGCGAGCCTCCTTCGCTTCGGTTGACCTGTCGAGCTTCTCTGCCGTCTTCTTGGCTTGAACAGTCTGCCGCCTTTGTGCCGCCTTGGACCGTGCATGTATGTCGCGTTCCGTCATGAAGGCCGTGCCGACATCTGTGAACTCGAACGTCTTCTTGCCTCGCTGCACTTGCTGCACAGAGAGCTGTGGCGACTCGCGCTTGGCAGCCCGCGTCTGAGCTTGACCGCGCAACTTGCGCAGAAGGTTGTCCAGCATGGGTTCCTTGCCCTGCAGCGCCAAACTCAGTACGAGATCAACGCCAAGCCCAACAGGTGAGACATACCACAATTTCTTCTACAGGCTCGAAATACATTTTAATGTATGGTGCGGCTGGCGCCTTAGGATCCGCGAGATCGTGCATGAAGTCGGCGAGCTTGTCATCCGCGAGGAATGGATACGGCTCTTCGTTCGTCTCTTCATCTTCCTCGAGCTTTTCCTGCTTCTTCTGCCATCGGTCTTCCTCGCTGAGTGCATCGGCGTCAATGTCTTCTAGCGCTTCCTCAGGCCATCGGTCCTCTTGCAGCTTCTGGGCTACAGCCGCAGCATGGCCACCAGCCAAGGTTACTGGCGTCTGCGCGTCCTCCACCTGCAATGCGAGTCGCTCTTCTTCAGCTCGCTCTTGTGCACGGCGCTCCTTCTCCTGGAGGACCGCTTCGATCCCTAAAGCACGCTCCATGACTGTAGTGAACGCCGTCTCAGGCATTCGACCCTGGAAAGGTGTAACGATATTTGTGAGATTGTCAACGATGTATAATGATTTGTGCTTACCTCCTGTAATCAGACATTTGCAAAGAATGAGCAGTCAGCAATACAGTATTCTGGAAGGCTGGCAGAGCGGTAGGAAGTAAAAGATATATGAAAGTTGTGACAGAATAAGATTGCCGTCTCGATGCTCATCGTGCAAAGGATACTGAAAGGACAAAATTCTCACCTGTAAAGCGAGACACATCAGCAACCCATTCAGAGATTGAATAATGAAGGAGAGCGAACGGATGTCAGAAAGCCATGCATTTTCAAGGTTTCAACCACGGCCAACTCTTCAAGACCGAGCGTTGCAACTCCACAAGGAGAGACAAGTCCTTTTCAGAGTCATGACGGTGACCAACTCACCATTCTCATTTCAAACTCGACGTGCTTCAGCCGAATGCACGCTTCGACGCGTCGCAGGCTAATGTTGTACTTCCGCGATATCTCGCGAATGGTGAGGTTATCCCTCATGTAGTCGAGGTAGAGTTGTGTGCGCGTCGCGTCCGGCATTGGCATCGGCGGCTTGAACGTCGGATTCAGGGGGAACGGTGTCTGTTGTACACGAAAACAATTGTTGTAATTGTAAGTCCTCGAGTGGCCCGCACGATCAGCAGACAGGACGTACCTGCAGTCCACCGAGATACTGCCTGCCCTCCGGTGTGACTTTACGGAATTTTTCGCCATCCGTGCGTAGCCATTGGACAAAAGCTGGGTCCTCATATTTGGTGCCAGGCCCACGGAAAGGTCCACGCCGACCGCGACGTTGGCTCTTCTTGTCCTCAGCCTCGTCTCCAGAGTCTCCCTCGTCATCCTCTTCCTCCTTCTTAGCTCTAACTGCGCGCGATTGAGAGAAAGCACGCGAGGAAACGGCGCGCGTTCGTGCGGCCATTGCATAGCGTAGACATGGCGTAGCGTATGATCGCAAGCTCAGCGACATTATCGCGCGAAGTCGAGAGGCGCAAAATTACCGATGTCGCGTCGCGGAGAAGCCCGAGGAAAAGCAGCCCTCGTCGCCACACCAGGTCCATTTCCTCAGCTTGGTAGCCGATATACGGTTAATAGGCTAATTCATTGTAAACCAACATCGAGACATGCCACCGTTCTGCTTGCTTGCAGGCGCCGCCGATGCGATGAGCATTATGGCTGTATAATCTACGCGAAAATGTTCGAGGACAGGGCTATTATATAATAGTACAAGCAGAGTGCGCGCCAAAACGACGTGAAACGACAGTGGTCACTGGTGTGGACGAAACGGAATATGCAAGACAAGAAGGCGCATGCTCGATACAGCTACGCGTAGTTGCGCGCTGCAGTCGTCGAGTTCTTCACCTTTTCGAAGATGCGGAACAGGCTGATGACCAGGCTGGCGTTGTACATGCAGAGGCCAATGAATTCCAGGCAAACGATGATGAGTTGGTCATCGCAGATGCTATCGGCCAAGCCACCCTCTCGGCGCCCGTAGTCTCCAGGGAGGGGCGATGGCTGTGGTGGTACAGAGTTCCACCAAGAGTTGGCCGAAGGCGGAACGCATTCTAAGGACGACGTGAAGTAGTCGTAGAAGGCAACCGAAACGGAGCCACTCCAGAGGCAGATAAAGAACACCTCCAGCAGGGTATGGGCGAGTTTGCTAGCGGTTCGCCACAGCCCAAGCGGGCGGCCGAAGTATTCCAACTATGACAGGGACATGAAGGGTCAGTGTGACACGACCCTGTAGCGCAAGGGGTCCAACTCACATAAATAGCGAGGAGCACATGAGTCAGCGTCAGCGGGGAGAATATGATTGCGAGCAGCCTGAGCGGGCCGCTGTCAATATTCACGAGCGGGAAGCTGCGGGTACTCAGATTAACTCACGGTGAGATGCCCACGGCGCCGAGGATTCCCGCGCTGATCTCATGGTGACGAATACGCACCGCGATGCCTAATGTAGCCGCTGTAAAGGACAGGTTGGCTATCCGACACATCTGTGAGAGGGTTTTCAGTTATAACGAGCGATCTGCTGAGGGGCATCACTGACCAACGGAACGTAAGCGTTGGTAAGGATGAAGTTTCGGAACGAACGACGCTTGCGGTTCCACGCGCTCATGTTGGCCGTGTCTTTCTCTGACATAAGCTCGATGGGATCGGATCTCTCGTCCGGGATTGATATCCTGCTGCGGCCAGGGCGAGGTCCTGCGTGCGAGGCCACCCAAGGAGTGGCCCACCCAGGCGTCTTGCTCTGGGCAAGGGTGAAAGACTGCGTGTTTCGAGGGATTTGGAGGCGCAGTTGGCGACCCCTTCGGTTCGGTGACACATCTCGATCGAGTGAGTTGACGTGCGGGAAGTATGAAGCACCAGATTCAGCCGGTAGGCGCGAGGCGTCTGCTGCGGGCTCTTGTGAGAGGGGCTGCTGCTGTAGGTACTGTCCGTCGTCTTCATCGCTTGTACGCGGGCGGGTAGGCGAACCATTTGAGCCGCGTCGGAGCTGATTAATCATTTGTGGGAGTTTCCAGCGCCGCCAGTCGGTGGGCTGCGTTGTGTCGTCGCTACGGAAGGAGGTCGCCGTCGATGAAGTCGGACCATGGCGAGCTGCAGAACCAGATGTAACAGAAGTAGATGGTCGCAAATGCAGGTCTGAGATCGGGAGAGCCTCCAGCTCGGGAGACGGGGGTTCATCACGCGCCCATGCTGGCGCCAAGACTTAGCAGCGAAGCGGGGACGCAACAACAGTGACCTACGTGGAGACGTGACCACTTGCCGTATTGTCGATGCACCTGGCGCGGTGGTCCGCAGGGGCGACGCAGACCCGCCAGATGTAGACATTCACTCGAAGTCACAACGCAATGGCGAAGGGAGACGGGAGAACAACGAGGTTAACCTGCGCAAGTTTCCGACTGAGTCGCGCGGGATGTCTACGGGTCACCTTCCCAGAACCAACTCTTCCTCCTGAAATTCTCCACAGAATCTCCAGCTGCAGCTGAAAATTGATTTCTATAATCACGCGGCCGCTGTTCTGTCTCTGCTGCGACTTGCCGCATGACGCTTCTGCGCTGCTGCAAAGGAACTTCTTGCCCAGAGAGAGCTCGCTGTCAATGTGCCAAGTCGTCGTCCTCGTGCGCTGTACCTGACTGAAACGTGGCTTACTGCTTCTGTCAGCTCGGGCAATACTTCTCAATTGCTTCTTCATAGTATCCTCTGATCCTTGCATTCTGGTCTTACTGGTTATTCGTACTCTGAATGTGTCCAGAAGCCCACAGGATGATGTTACCGCATCAGCATGCCTGCCCAGATGTCCACAATACGGCGCACTCCAACAGAGCGTGTTTGTTCTGATTCGCGTGATAGTGCATACAACTTCTTAGGGTTCGCAGTCTACACTTTGACCGGTTGGTACGGTAACATCGAGGAAGCATGATACCGATGCCGATTCGCATGATTTGACTGTTGGCCTTCTTGACACCATAACCTCCCAAGCAAGAATTAAGACGTTCTTTGGTGTTCTGTACGGTCCTTTCAAGCGGGCTGGCTCCAACGGCAGTTGTTAACCTGCGTCCTTCCTCGGCCGAACATGAAACATATTGTCTCATCGGTGGGTACAGGCACCTTCATTGGGCACGTTATTGCTCCCCTTTCTTCAGTTCTTTCTGCCCGTGACAACGCAGGTTTTAGGCGCAAAGTGCTGGTTCATCTCAAAAGTCGCAATATCTCCGGTGGTTTTGCCTCACAGCGGAGTCGTGACCTTCTGCTATTGCCACTTGCAGGACGATTGGCGTTTCCCCGAGCGATCTCAGCACAAAGTTGGCAAGACTCGCACCGCTTCCCACTGTCAATCGCATCTAACACCCCAGCGCGGTCGATTGACCTGTTGGCGTCTCTGGGGCCATAAATGAGCGAACGCACATCTCGCTGCTTGTTTCCCTGCTGTGGCCGGGAGCCAGCACCCACCGTTCATTTTCTTCACGCTCTGTCTTTGTTTCTGTTATCACCATGTCAACCACGATCGCTTCAATTGGGCAGACAACCAGCACACCGGATGACATCTCGGTACGCCTCACCCTCACTTTCCCAATGCTGAGAATTAGTACCTGAGTCTCTTGAGCAGTCAACTGCAGCTCAGCCAGCCAGCTCGTGCGCAGAGTTTATTTTGGGGGAATAGCGGCTTGCTCATGACACGGTTTGAGCAGATATCCGGCGCACGTCGTTCTGATCCTCGCGGTTCTGGCAGCCCTTCTTATCACCCTCGCGTTCAACGCCGCAATTTGGTACTGGTGCCTTACGCACCGCTATGCTCGCAAGAGACGAGACGAACCCGACCAAGAGGCGCCTCGTTCAGGTACAGGCACGCGCGCGGAGACGCCGATGTGGGGCAACGCAGACAGCAGCGTCAGCAAGCTGTCGTTCCACGAAAGCGAGAGCAGTACGGCGACGCTGACACAAGGCGAGTTAGAGCAACTCCAGCAGTGGCGCTGGCCAAGGGCCATGCAGTCGCCGTCTTCCCGGAGCAATGCCCCCACGGTCCCTTTCAGTAAATCCCTGCTGGCTGAACCAATTGTCCCCCTGACGGGACTTGGTGCAACCTCTCTGCGTGCAGGCTCTCCGTTGACTGTGCGAACCGTGACGGAGCCCACTGTGCCGAAACCAATGTATTCCGTTTCACCATCGTCGCGCTCGGCTTCTCCGCTGACTATCCGTCCGCCACGAACGGATTTCTCGCCAGCCGGCTCACGCTCTGGCACTCCATCGCGTCTTGAGCCCATCGATCTCACTGTGGCCTACAGCATGCCGTATGATCATGCACTCGGGCTTCCTCTGCCTTCTCCCCCTCCTCCGGGAGGACTCTCGCCAGCCCCTCCTCGTCTTCCAGTCCGCACTGCTACGGAGATGAAGGAGCGTGGCAGGCGTAGCCCTCTGACCTCTTGATTACAGACACTTCACGAGTATGTCCCTGGTGCAAGCACCATGAACGATTGCAGCGGTTTTATGGACGCTCTTGAGATTGATTTCTTTTCTTTTTTTGGACAACATTCTTTTCCGAATTTGTAACTTTGCGCAGGCTCGTCCTGTACGTTCACCCATTGACGCTGATTCCTGCTATGTTCGAATACAAGAGCTCTCCTCTCGTGGCAAACAATGCCGGTCATCTCGGCATCTTCCCCGCCGACTCTTGTCCCTTGTCCTGAGCAAGTAAAAAACCGAGATTGCTGCCAGTTGCGTCCTCGCTGCTTGTTTCCTCCGATCAACGTTTTCTCAGGGCTTGGGCGCTCGAGGCTAATGTGCTGATGGTGACGCGACGTTGAGAATCCTCCGCTCGAGTAGCGCAAACTCCCTCCGCCTCATCCTCATCCTTCTGTGCAGTGCGACCATCGCTGAGCGTGTCGCCGCGCACAAGTCACTCTTTTCCACCACTCACTCTTAGCAGTCAATGGCGAATCTCACTTTCCTTCAGCCTTCGGCTGTGCAATGCGGAGAGGCCGCCCTGCAATGGATGGGTGGTAAACCGAACTATAGCGTGTCTGTTGTCAGCGCGCAGAGCGCCTTGGACAGCAAGGTTCTCGCCCAAGTCGGATCCTCGTTCAGCCCATTCACGCAGTATACTGTGGCCATCCCTGCTGGTTGGTCACACTACTCCCACCACCACGCAACAGCATCTAACGCAGCGCAGGCACTCTCATTAAATTCCGCGTGATTGATAACAGCAGCCCGCCCCAGGTCGCGGATACGAGTAAGTGCAAAGCGGCAAAAAATTCTCGGCTCGGACTGAGTGCGGCGTGTAGTTCTCCTTTCCGTTGGCCCATCAAACGACGACTCGTGTCTTCCAGCGGACCAACGAACCAACACCAGCAAGTCTGAAGCGGCCACCAAGTCCACAACCTCGACGCGCTCCAGTGACGAGAATGAGTCATCCACAAAGGATGGCGACGAGGTGGGTTACCGTTAGCCGCTCTACCGCCTCGGGCGGCCGAAGTCTCCAGTCTGATCATGAATCAATGCTCACAGGGGGTGTCGAGCGACTCGCCGACAGGTTCTGCGAGTGTATCACCTAGTTCCTCGCACAGATCCTTGTCGTGAGTGTTACTGCCTGTAACTTCACAAGCTGGTCTTACGTTCCCGTTAGGTCCTCGACAACCCGCGGCATCTCGGCAGGCGAGGCCAGCAGCACAGGTACTGGCCTACTACCGAGTGCAACAGACAGCTCTACAAATGCTGCAGCTTCAGAATCCAGCTCGTGAGTGTTCTCCGTAGACATATTTTTGCGATTCCCTCACCCAACGGACTTGGATCTTGATAGGGAACAAACGGCACCTCACATTACTCCAGCCGTGGTTGCCGGGATAGCGGGTGGCCTAATATTTCTCATCATACTCGCTACTGGCATCTTCTTGTGGCGCAAGCATCGCGGTCGCCGTTCCTTGGAAGACGATGAAGACTGGTTCGCGGCTCAGCCACCGATGACCAGCCAACACAACCACGTCGTGTCGGGCAGCCAGAGCGGCGCGGACGACTCAATGGCATTGAATCGTGCCAGCCCTATGGCTCGAAGCCGCTCACTGCGTGCCTTCATGGAAGACAGATCACCAAACGAGGCGGCGTCGACTCGCTCTCGTCCCACCACGGCCAACTCCCATGCCGACTCGACTAATGGCGTACCTCCTCTCACTCACGCCTACAACGTCCCGCAGGTTATCATCACTGAGGACTCGTACCCCGAGGATGTGAAGCGGCCACTGGTCGTCATGAGTGCAGATAACTATGATGGACAACCGATCCGGAGCACGTCACGAACCGCGCTTCCTCCTAGACTGCAGACTTCTTCGGCATCGCAACCACCCTCAGATCATGCCTCAGAGGATGCGCAGGTTCCCCCTCAGCTCAGTCCGGAGGAGATGGCTCGGCTGGCCGACCTTGTTGCCTCCAGGATGCGCACTGCGCCAGACAACGAATCGCTTCCCGCGTATTACTGATCTTGCTCGAACTCCCAACTAGCTAATTATAAACGCTTTCTGGAAATGTCATTCGTTCACTGTATTGCTGGTACTTGTAGCATACTAGCAAGATTTAATTTACCTCGTCCTTGGGTCCTTGCCGAGGATCTTATTGCGCGACGCGCCGGAGGATTGCCGGTCTGCTGCTCTCACATAGCTAACTGCACGTTGTTGACCTGGGCATTGCTTCTGCCACTAGTGCGCATGGAAGGGGGCAGTCGAGATGCAGATACAACGGCGAAATCGCCGCAGAAGAACTATGTAGTCGGACTCGGGCTACTGAGCATCGTCGTCTTGCTTTGGACGTCGTCGAATTACCTTATACAGGTGCGCAGCCCGTGGATATGCACTTGCTTTGCGGTATAACTGATACCGGAGCCTCGTCCAGAACCTGTTAGAGGGTGGGTATGATAAACCATTCTTGTGCGCAGGATGGTCAGGCTTCGTAGTCACGCGAATTAACCCTACTCGTACAGGCTGACTTATCTTAGCACAAGCACCTTCAGTTGTTATCTCGTGCCTTTTGCGCTACGGGAGCACAGGTCGGTAGCGTCGTGGTGGAGGAGAATAAGGAGAAGGTTTGTGCTGCATACTACGTATCTTCAAAGTGGCTGACAGGGCTGCTGATAGAACCGGACACAACGATGCACAGTATACCAGCCTATCGACGTCAAATGTTGCTCCTCACCATCCTCCGCAAGGCGAAAATGCACCCCTAACCACCCGAGAGACCGCAGTACTCGCCCTCAAGTTCGCTGTCCTCTGGCTACTCGCAAACTGGACCTCCAATGCTTCGCTTGCGTACACCAGTGTTGCGAGCACCACCATTTTGACCACTACCAGTGGTGAGAACTAGTAATCCGCATCCAAGACATAATTATATCTGATTATCCACGCCAGGATTCTTCACCTTGGGTGTAGGAGCGCTGTTCAAAGTGGAAAAGTTCACTTTGCTGAAGGTTTGCGCTGTTGTAGCTTCGTAAGGCGTGCTTGTTCCGCTCGCTCGAGTCACTGATGGCGCGTCTCCAGCTTTTGCGGTGTGGTCCTTGTTGCGCTTTCCGATTCAAGATCACAACAAACCGACGACGTACTCCATGGAGAAAGCGCTGTCTTTGGTGACGCGCTGGCGCTGTTGTCGGCGCTCGGCTATGCACTCTATGTCGTTCTCCTCAAAGTTGGCATCGGCTCCGAGGAGAGAATTGACATGCAACAGTTCTTCGGTTTCATCGGCATCTTCACATTAACGCTCTTCTGGCCATTTGGACTCTTTCTCCACGCGATCGGGATGGAACATTTGGCTCTACCGCAGACCACTGCCGAGATAATCTCCGTCGTCATCAACGTTAGCCGAACGAACCGTCCTGTTGCTTATGTGCTCATAACATCTTTCAGTGCGTTATCACCTTTGTGAGCGACTATTTGTTCCTACTGGCAATGCTCAAGACGACACCACTTGTGCGTGGGTGCTTGCAAATCTCCCAACTAGCTTTTTTAATCTTTGCCGCAGCTCACAACCATCGGGCTGTCGACCACGATTCCTGTCGCATTACTTGGTGATCTATTTCTTGGTCGGCCCACGGCGGCACAAGCTCTCTTTGGGGGTAGTTTTGTGCTTCTTGGATTTGTCGTTGTGGGATGGGACGATGCAAGGACAACGAGAAGGGAACAGACTCCTCTGTTGCAGGCGCCGTCTGCCCTTAGAACGAACTCCCACGTTTGATATATATATATATCCTACATCTGTGCTGCGCTGTAGTTGGACGCATTTGATTTAATAGATTATCGCGATATCGGAGAGTACAGCATCGAGCAAGATGAAATGGATATGAAGACGCCACATTCGAATTTGCACGCTAGACCGAACACGTGACGCAGACACGGTATGGCTCTTAAAGATCTACGAGAGCCCCTTCGCGGATCCCTGCACCCGATCCAGTAAAACTTTGCAAACGCCGCGCCGCGGGATCTCAAGTCGCCGATCAAAGCAAAGACAGTCCCTTGCGAGACCCAAAAGCTTGTGGTAGCGTCACGTGAGCAGCAGCAATCAACCAGCCAGGCAGGGGAAAACGCTTTGGACGGCCGAGGCATGTGCAGCTTGTGGGCCGCGGAGAGACGACAGCTGCCAGTCAGACAGCACTAGATCAATGCAGTTCTCGCGCTCGACCAACAGTCTTCCTCCCCTGAGACGATGGCTCTCATTGTAATCAAGTCAAGAGTCACCTGTGGACTCTATACATGGCCCTTGGACCTGGATGCGAGATGTAACGGAGCGCTGTAAGTTACGCAGTGCTCTGGCCTGATCGCGATGACGGCCTAAAAGCATCTCGAAGCAGAGGAATTGAGTGTGCACGTAGAAGCGTGTTGTTCGAGGCGGTGAGCGCAGGGGGAGGTTGCGACCTGTTGCTACCGTGCTGTACGAGACGTGCGGCGGGGCGCTCGAGGCGTGTACGAGAAGGTCAGCGGCCGCGACAGCCGGGCGCGTGCTCGCCACGACGCACCTTGTTTGGTATTTCGTTAATCGACGTCAGGGTCCACGGAGGAAAGCCCGCAAGCCATCCCGTAGTGGGGTCGGAAGCGCAATAGGCAACAGTTTGTCTTGGAAGAGTGCACTATTTGAGCTCGGGTTCGCCGCCGGTCGGAAGGTCATTTCTCGATAAAGTGTCAGCAATAATCGATGGGAGAAGCGAGCGTGACATCGTAGTCAGTCGCGTGAAGAGGGTTCGGGTGCTACAGAAGCCTGAGCAACAGTTCGCCGTGCAGGACGTCAGCATGTGTTGGCACTGGGCGTCCAAGATCGGGTGTCCGGGCTGGCTAGACGCCGCAATCTCCATGATCAGGAACCGCAGAGGCAACGATGGGCAGAACACAAGTGAGATTGCGCAATTGAAGGGAAGCCCAGAACCCAAGATGTGCGGCCTTGACAATGCAAAGGGAGGCCTTCTAAAGTACATTAAATTCATCTCGGCACGCGGGGACGAGAAACGGCGGAGGAAAAAGGGTGTTTGGGAGCCTGTGAGGCGGAAGGAGATTTAAACCAGAGCTGGGAGTCTAACGTACTGGGGTAGATGCGGTTGGAGCGAGAGCGGAGCATGCAAGTGGAGTTGAGTGGAACTTTGTATGTATGGGGTGGGTGGTGTACACATTTGTGCCAGTGTCTTTGGTTGACGAGCCTTCCAAATAGAGAATAGAGCTGTCGTGACCCAACCTGCAAGACTTCGGCATGCAGGGTCGAAATAGGGGACAGGGTCGCGATTATCTGGCTGCGAATCAGGTGGAAACAGATGTGCTGCATCGACTGTTGACGCGATTCCGAGCGAGATGTAGGCCCGATGCCGAGATTCGGAGAGCGCCTCGACAAGTCTAACAAGCCGATGGATGTGAATAGCCCAGGTTCTGAATGGAAAAGCCTTAGCTGGATCCATGTGTGTGGCGCAGAACTCACGATTGTAGGGACAAAACAATGAGAGAAGAGGTAGAAGGGTGCCTACTACTAGCAGTAGGCTTCACGTGCGCCGCTGGCACTCGAAGAAGTATGCGAGTGTAGCCACACCCTGGACATCCACGTCGCCAAAGTGTTTGGTGGCCACACCGCGATGCATGCCAATAAGGATCCCGGCTGCTAGAAGCTCGTCGCTCGACACAGTCGCCAGCTTGATGTCGGTCTGCTCTGGTGGCACGATGGACGCGCTAGACGGATCCACGATCAGAGGCGTGTCCTGTGACAAGTGGCTGTCTGGCGTGAGGATCATGTCGCTTTCCGCGGTCTCACCGTCGCTCTCTACGTCCATCCTGCCGGTGCTGTGAGACAAATCTCCGGAAATGAGCTCGCTCTCGTCCCCGGTCTCGTCGTTCTCAACTCGGCCAGCAGGGAGGGAGACCGGCACAGGGACCAAGACTTGCCGGGATGCGATCGGTTCGCCGTGGCGGTAGACAGTGGAGACGTGAGGAACGATGACCTGTACCCGCGAGCTGCTTGCCAAGGGCATATGGCCAATTGCTCCAGCTTGCTCAGCATCGAGGTCGCATTTCGAAAACCCAGCATCGAAAGTGTGCCGAGACTTGCGCTTGTCGAGCGAGGCGCGGCAGTTGCGAAACCAGTCTGTGATCTTGCCCGTTGACATGCCGAGATCTGCTGCCAGTTGCCTGCGCTGGTCGATGGTAGGATAGCTGTTGCGTGCAAAAGCGGCATCCAAGTGCCTCTTCTGGTCTGAAGTTGGGCGAGTGCGAGTCTTGGGCTGAGACCCGCCGCTGGATGACTGATAGCTGCTGAAAATACTGCCACCGCGCCTCTGCGGTCGGCGTGGAGAAGTGCTATGCTGATACGTTGGGTCATCGGTCTCGTCGTCGCCGTCTGCTACAGAGGATGAAGACGACGGAACTGCGCGGCTGCGAGTCACGCGCGTCGTTGGCAAGCCACCGGATGCGGATGATGGTGTAGCATACGTCGAAGCTGAGACACCTGCGCGGGGTAGCGGAAGACCAATCGCACTGACCGCTGGCGACGGCGTTGCGGCAATTGAGGCGAGTGGAGCGTCCTTGGCCCACGGCTGCGTCGCACGTGTATATCTGAACCAAGAATCGACTTTGGAGACGGTCCTACATTGTGGCAACAATGCAGCAACAAATTAGCGCCGGTAGCAACAAGAAAGCAAGACACATACAGTCCAAGCGCAGTGGCAAGGCGATATCTTTCCTGCTTCAACGGCCGGATACTGCAGTCGAATGTCTTTTGTAGCTCGGCATTTTGTTCTGCTGTGACGATCGGTTTTGAACGTTTGGGCAGGGGAATGGCCACACAGCCGGGAGTAGAACCATCGACCATTTCGTGAGACGGCGCGGGAGGATCAATAACAGAATCCGAGGTAAAGGCACCAGCCGTTGGACCAGCTGATATAGTTGATTCAGAGTGAGAAATGGGGGCTTCTGTGTCGATAGCGGCGTCAGTTTGTGGGACAATGGCAAAGTAAAGCATATCTGAGCACAAAGCAAGGACGCGCTGCTCACCTTGCGCAATTGCATAGGCCATCTCCAGAGACAGACAAAGCGCGTTTGGAGGAGCAGACAGCGGCTGCATAGACGTTGTGGCAATTGACGAGGCTGTCCTCTTTGACGAGGGTCGACTGCGTTGGGTCAAGAACCAAGCGGAGGTGTCGCTCACGCTCCTGTGACCACAATGTATTCAGCACATCTCCTCGTGCGATGACTGTAGGGGAAGAGCGCACAAGCCAACATCATTTGCGATGCCCGCCAGCTCGTCCTCACTTGGTCGCTGGTTGCGCTTGAAGATTTGGGCGAGCTGGTCGCGTTGAGCTTGGGGCGTGCGCGCCGTTCGCGCCATCGTGTAAGCCGGTGGAGACAGCAGAGCAGCGGTGCTGGTCCTGTTGCGCGTTGCGGGCATAGTAATTACGGTAGGGTGATGGTGGTCAAAGGTCAAGGGACAACCGTGTGGTGGTCTGCTGAAAGAGTTCGATCGAGCGTGTCTTTAGCCGAGGCGGCGTCGCTTCAAAAGTAGGAAGCACACACAATGTAAACCGCGCAAGAAGCGCAGTGCCATCATGAAGCTGGCTCCTGTTGAGACAGTCTGCTTTGTGGCATCCTGACGCGGATACAACGCGTCTTGGGAACAAAGGAGAAGCAATTCGCATGATTGCCGAAGTTATCAAGCTTTGACCTCTCGATCCCATCCTATAGCGCTGGATTGAATTGAATTCACTAATTATCCACGTTCATTGCTTTCGTTACAACACAATGCTTGAGAAGAAGAACGTATCTCAGTTGACGTCGGAAATTTCACGGCAGGTTTAGGAGAGAGACAACAAAGCGAGTGACAGGTGTGTCAGATTACAAGACTCTAGATTTCTCGCCTTGGAAACGTCAATGCATGGACCAAGGATTAAGACAAATAAAGTGCACCAATGCAGAAAGCGCACGGACTGTGGCCCATGCCCGGAATCGCGCCGCTTTCTTTTGGCATCGCATCACCGGACCGTAAGTTACACCTTGGGACGGCGAACTGTATGCGGGCTGCGATCGATAGCTCTCCCGTTTAGAACTCGGTCCGCGGCGGGCAAGCACCTGCGATCGAGGTCATGGCCGAGGGGTCACGGTTATCGGAGGCGGTCGCGGGTGTATAAACGCTTGTAAACTGGAACTGATTCCCCCGCGCGCTTCTTGAATTCATCTCTGAGCACGAGACCCAAAGCATCTGTTTCAGGCTAGTAAGGTTGTTTGGGGACATCTACTCGGAGTTTGATAGTGGGTCCCGCGGCGGTCCTTTAAAGCTCAGGTCTCGGGGAACGGGAAACTGTACCGCTGCCCCTCTTCCTCCTCTTTCCGGTCCAGCTGCTCGCTCCGTTCTCTCTCTCTCTCTCTCTCGCACAACTCACGACAGCACGACGACCAGTTCGCACGCATCTATCGCATCTATCGCATCAATCTCTACCCACCTGTCTTCAACCCTCCACCCAAGCCACCCCGCAGCAATGGACAAGGCCACCTATATCGACAGCTCTTTCGGCTACGACTCTTTTGCCGACCAGTTCCTTTCGTATGCTGGAACCTCCCCCTACGGCATCCCGCTGTCCCGTAAGTTGTTGTCACTATCATCTAATCCCGCGATTTTGGCAATGTTTAACATGATCGATTGCGTCCGCAGAGGCTCAATCCCCGCCGCTCGCGTTCAGCCAGCTGAATCTGTCTTCGAACTCTGACTCATTCAGTGCATTCAACAATGGCTATGGCACTACCTCCCCGCCACCTACGCCCCCGGGTCACAACCAACGCCCCTTCACGCCTGTTGATCTTGCCGTGTCTCCGCATGTGACGACCGCCCTGCACTCTGAGGATGGTTTCACTTCGTCCGGCTCCAAGTCCCACAGCGAGCGCTCCGTCTCGCCAAAGAGCTCGCAGCTTGTCCAGCGCACCGCCCGCCGCGGCAGCGTTGCATCGGTCACTCGTCCCTCGTCCAAGGCTATGCGCCGCCGCAAGGATACCGATGACTTTGACTCTGACGATGACAACAACGACATTGACTACTCTCCTGGGGGCCTTGACGGCGACGACCGCCCAAAGGCCGGCGGCGCCAAGCGCAAGGATGAGGTCCGCCGCCAGCGGATCGAGTCTGAGCAGCGCCGCCGTGACGAGCTTCGCGAGGGCTACCGCAAGCTCAAGGAGGTTCTCCCTGCGAGCAACCAGAAGGCATCCAAGGTTTCTCTGCTCGACCGTGCCACCATGCACATCCGCTACCTCGAGATCACCCAACAGCAGCTCCAGGCACGCGTCCAGCAGGCGGAGCTCGAGACCCAACGCTTGAGGCTGTGAGTGTCCTTATTGATTTTCATTAGCCCCTTTGGTCCGGCTTCGTTGCTGACTTGAACTTGCGCTTCTTAGGGTCAATGAGAAGATGATGCTTGCCACGGCAGAACATAACCAGCAGGCACTCGCTGCTGCTGCTGCGCAAGCATCTATGGGCCAGTATTAGGCGACTCGCCACCCGTCGTCTTCTTACAGCCCGCCCACTCTCATCCCAAAACGGCCGCCTCAGCCGATGCGATAATTTATCACCAAGCGGCAACTGCGATCGTATACTACGATTCATCTCATGACGACTGCATCACAACCATAATCTCATCTCGCGATTACCCGCGGGCAGCTCCTCCCACTTTCGACACTCTTCTTGCCGTTTCTTCCGATGGTTCGCCTGTGCCCGTCCTCATTCGACGCGCAGGACCGGCCGAGACGCATGCCCGTTAGCTCCTACTGGCGTTTGCTAGGCAAACGCACCACATCGTTCGACCCGCGAGGGTCTCACATTCCGTGGACTGAGTTCACGATGTTGCGAGACTTGACCGAAGCCTTAGGTGGCATTTGGTCATAATGCGTTTTTTTAGTTTGGTTTGAGTGGACTGCCGCCGCCTGCGTACTGTCCGTGCGCCGCGGTCTTGTGCGCCCTCACCGGCTGACTCGCTTTGGGTGCCGTGCACCCTTCTCGCCCTCGCCCGTCGCTCATGCGGAGCCCCAGTTTTGGATGTCGCATGCTGTTCTCAAACCATCTTCTCTCCGAGCACCACACTTTCTCGACCGAATTGCATTGTTCCACGCCTCCGCATCGCCGTGTTCTCCCTTCCTCTTCGTACCAACCTCCTTCATCACGTGTACCTAAAAACGAACTCTTTGCCCTCACGTTTACGCCTTTGCATGTCTCGATGTCTACCCATTCGCACCCCCCCCCCTTTGTGCCGGCTCCTACCTGCGGCGCTCCATCACTTCCCTCAGCGTCGCAGGGACATCGCCTTCATCGCCTTCTGCTACTTGTCACCTGGCATGGTCCTCGTGCTTGACCTTTCTTTGCCCTCAAGTCGTCGCCCGGCCGAACATCCCACCCCACCCACCCCATCTCACCACCGCCGCTGTTGCTCATTCCATCGCGCTCGCGGCTAGTTTCCGCTTGAGCCTGATCGTTTGGGCGGCAACGGTGTGTGTCGATAGAGTTTGTCCTTTCCGCGTCTATGGCCAGCCGTGGTCGGGGCTTGCGATCGACTCGTGTCTTGGCGTGTGGTTACCAGGCGAGCGTGGCTACAAGTGCGCGCCGCCATGGGGTGTGTGGCAAGGGTTCAGCGACCTCTTGCAGCTCTCATTGGTTTCCTTGGAGGCTGGTCCACATTTGAAGACGATTCCCGCACATCTTTTGGTTTTCGACCCTTTCGCCCGACCCTCCCTATCGCTCTCGTGCTATCGACATCCCACCCCCGCCTTTATGACTCGTATGTCCCGCCATGTCATTGTGACGTCCCCGCATTTTCGATACCTCACTCGTCGAGTCCGCTGTTGTAGCATTTGCTCTTTCTGCGCCAGGTTATTGCGCAGGGCGGACGGGAAAGGGACGCGACACTTATGTGGTGTTCTGTGTCGCGTCGTCCCACAGCATGTTTGATCGCGATGGTCCTTGTACGACTGGCTTGTACTTAACGATTTGTACCATCCCCCGCATGTCCT
Source organism: Auriculariales sp. MPI-PUGE-AT-0066 (assembly GCA_020744175.1). Classification (NCBI taxonomy): domain Eukaryota; kingdom Fungi; phylum Basidiomycota; class Agaricomycetes; order Auriculariales; species Auriculariales sp. MPI-PUGE-AT-0066. The sequence goes on from JAGTJP010000003.1 coordinate 1,035,415, forward strand.
CTCCTCGAGACTCGAAATGCTATACGACCGCTGATGTCTTTTGCTTCTAACCGCTTGATCGAGTGCGAATCACGTCCGTGAAAAGTTATTACGCCGGAGGAATTGCAAATTGTCGGGACCTGCAGCGCCTCAGCATGCCCTTTTGGGTTCAGCCGGATTCTCCGGGTCTTGTAGCTTGTCTTTGCCTTTTCCCGTCAATTCGCCTGGAGCGCGCGCCCTTGTCTCTTTTGGCTCGCGGTCATTCTTTAAGGATTCGATATGACGTCTTGCATTATTCGTGCAGTCGTTCCCTTGTTACTCTTTATTTTCACGACCGTATTGGCGGCCTCTTCGGTTCCTGCTTCATCCATCCCTCTCGCCGTTCGTTCTCCCTTCCTATCTGTTTGGCTGCCCAATAGCAAGGACTCGCAAAACACGCTCAGTACGCGCTGGTCCGAGACTTGGAGTCAGTCGACTTGAAGTTGTCGCTGCTGCGCTGCTGATACGCAGCCGCGGCGTGTTGCAGATGGAGCCTACTCCGCATGGGCAAGCTTCGTCAAGGTCGACGGCGTATCTTACCGTGTGTTAATTGGTTGCTGCGTACTATGGAACGCCTCTTGACTGTCATTTTAGGAGCGATGGGCCAAGTCAACCTCCCAAACGTCCAGGTGGCGCAACAAGTTTCTGTCGATGTGCGTTTTCGGTCAACGAGCGTGCCGCCGCACCCACTGACGGGCGCTGATCTGTAGTACTCCGGAACGTCCAGCATCTTCACCATGCGCGTAGGTCCTATCGACCTGACCTACACGTTCATCTCTCCTATCGACGTGCGTTCTAGACTTGCCTGCAATCATTGCGACCGCTGTTAATGCTTCGCACGCAGCCAAGTGACCTCGTCAAGTTCTCAATGCCCTTCTCCTACCTTCTCATCACCGCTTCTTCAAATGACGGCAATGCACACAATGTACAGCTTTACCAGGACATCACAGCTGAATGGGTCAACGAGGACAGAACGATACCGATGCAATGGAAGACACGCATGACACCGGCGATTGGTGGCGACGATGCTTTGATTACGCATCAGGTATGGCAAGCAACGTCCGTGCCGCAGCAGCAGACTGCCAGCAGCCGCATCCAAGGTGGGTCTAGTGTCCATCTCCCCCGTGTCTCCCGAGCTGACATTTCTAAGACGGCATTGTCTACTTTTCCGCATTCAACGTACGCTAGACAAATGACGAAAGAGTCCGGTTGGTTTACGGAATTCATGTTGCAGCGCCAAGGCCTTACCTATCAAACTGGGGGCGCAGTGCTCGCACGGCAGACTTTCATCGCGAACGGTAAACTACCTGATACGCAGGATGGCGATTTCCGCGCAGTAGGAGAGGAATGGCCAGTTTTTGCTTTCGCACACAATCTAGGTCCAGTGTTGGGTACCTCTAGTCCTATCGTTTTTGGAGTCGGCCACACGCGCGAAAACCTCGTACGCTATGCCATAGGGACAAATAAGTTTCAGCTGCGTGCGCCGTACTACTTGAAACAACATGCATCTTCGGAAGCTGCGGTACGCAAGTTTTCAGAGGTAAAAGCCCCAAGTCTTGATTTGACGTAAACGTGGATCGCAGATGGACTTTTTCATGCGTGACTACAACAATGCCGCGCGCGTAGCCACAACCCTCGACGCGCAGTTAGAAGATGAAGCCACTACGATCTCGGCCAACTACTCTGGGCTTGTACAGCTATCCTTGCGTCAGGCAATTGCTGGTATGGAGCTCACGATAGCCCGTAAAGATGACGGTACCATTGACGCCGGCGACGTTATGCTGTTCACGGCCGGTAAGTCGTTCTGTCCCTCTCAATGCTTGTCGAGACACAGTCTTCTTACCTACAACTCAGAGTTTGGTGGCCGCAGGTTTCGGGTGAACAACATTGACCAGATATATCACATGATGCCAGTCTTTCTGTACCTCAATCCTGACCTGCTTAAGCATGCCCTACGACCGATCCTACAGTACCACAAGGCAGGACTGGCGGGAACACCATACTGTGTACATAACCTCGGCGAGATCTATCCGCAAGGTAACGTGGACGTGTCTACATCATTCAACTATCCTTAACGCGATTTTTCAGCGACGGGCCCGGGTGGAGCAGTCGAAATGCCGGTTGGAGGTGAGGAGGCCCGGTAATGTCAAGTCGGCAAACTGATAGATCAACTGCAGCTTCTGCCTACATGCTCATCATGGCCGCCGCTCATCTACAGCGCACCGGTGACAACTCTCTTGTTCAGGCCTATGTGCGTTCACGCACGCGGAGGTCATATACATGCTGCCAGCTGATGATTCTACAGTACGATGTATTCGATCAGTTTGCCCAGTATCTCATCGACGGCGCCCTCATGCCAGCGAAGCAATACTCAATGATCGAAAGCCCTTTGGTTCCCGAGGCCGCGCTCCAAAGTAATTTGGCCATCGCAGGTATCATCGGTATCAGGGCAATGGCAGACCTGGCCAATGCAAAGGGTGAAGGTGCCGCGAACGCAAACTACATTGTGTGTACATTTCACAAAGAGTGAGTCAACAGCTGACGTCTCGGAAAGGCGAACGCTGTCGCGATGGTGGGTCAGTGGCAGACAAAGGCAACATCAAAGGATGGGGTGTATTTGACATTTACGGTGAGCGTTGAAACCCGGCTTCTTGCGATAAGCACGGCTGAAGACTTGCGCGTGAATTAGTACGGCGATGATGCAAATTGGATGGGGATGTTCAACCTCTACGCGGATGCTCTTCTTGGCGTCAACTTGGTTCCGAAATACATTTACATCAATCGTGAGTTCATGTCAGCTCTACGGCTAGATCATGGCTGAGTTGCCGCAGAGGAACGATTCTATCAAAGCAAGGCGCATAAATACGGGACACCGATTTATGGGAAGCGTGGTTGGGCACTTTCAGGTCCCAACATGTGGATAGCAGCGATGCTGGAGAAGACCGCGCTACGAAACCATTTCTTTGACGGAGTGGTGGCACGATTGTTCGCAGGATCCTCCAGTGTCCCGTTACCGGATTGGTTCGATTCCGACAACCTTGCGATTGCTTCTAACGCTTCGTACTGGATGAAAGCCCGGCCACAAGTTGGAGCCCACTTTGCACCTCTAGCCCTGCAGTACGTACACTAGGAATTCGAGAATGCAGTAATGCTTACATCATTGTAGGAGCAAGCGAGTGAACCTTACGGCTCTCTCACCAGCATCTTCGCCTGACCCTTCTCCTCAAGGGATTGTCCCACCCGGCGGAGCGGGCGTTAAACTTTGTTCAAGGACATTTACGTTCGCCATCGCGTTTCTTGTCTTATTATTGTAGCTTATTTTCGCTGAATCTTTGGGCTAGTACTCTTGTAAACATTTTTGCTGAATGAGCTGTCGCTCAGTCGGCGGCGGCGAACGGTTGCAGTTGATGAGTAACTGTGAGACGGTGTGGACCCGCCGATCGCCACTCTCGAACAAACCCACGGACCGGCACGCCGTGTGGACGTGGACGGGTCAGCGCCTTGGACGCGCCAATCAGCACTGAAACCGATATGAAGCCACGCTTTGCGACCCGTTTGCAGTTGCCCAGAGTGTTCGCGCCCTCGAATTTTGGTATTAGCCGCGCGGGCATCACCTCTTTGTGGCGCGCCGCCATGACCCTCTTTCCAGCTGGAGTTTCGCCTTCTATGCGGAAAAGCACGGCATACCACCGGTCGATTTCACGCTTTTAAAAAGATATGGAAGTGATTGGAATGGACTTACGGGGCTTCGGGAAGGTTACTTTCGGGTCGTTTGCCGCTTGAAACTATGCTCACCACGCCTTGCTAACACAAGGCCGGACTGACCATTCTTCCGACCGAAAAATGAAGGAAAACACGTTGACCTTTTTTCTCCGTGTTCCCACTAGAAACATACTGGAAACAACGACAGTCCATGTGTTTTGATTTCTTTGCCAAAAAACACGCAAGAACCATGGACGTCCGTGGTTTGTACGTGTTCCACCAACACAACATGACAAAAGCACGGACGTCCGTGGTTCCTTAATTTCCTCTCCGAACACATATTAGTACCATGGACCTCCGTGTATACAACATTCTCGCCACGGAGTGCATAAAGGAAACATGGGCGAGAGCCTTGGTGAAGAAAATATCGAAACCATGCACGAAACAGTACATGTTGAAAGAAACATCGTCCATGTTTTTTGGCTGTTTTCTCCCAGAAAATGCTGAAAGAATGGTCAAGACCATGTTTCACCTCGGAAACATGAAGAACCCTTGCGAGAGCATGGCGTGACAATGGTCCCAGCGTTTTCTCGCCGGTCGCAGTGGAAGGTACATGAAAGGGAGATATTGAGATTGAAAATGTAAGAAACATGAGAGTCGAGAAACATTGAGAAGACATGATTTGGGGGAAATGGTGGGGAAACGGACAACGAGAGGGTCGGGAAACATGGAGGAGACGCGATTTAAAGAAAATCGCAAGAGAATGGACAAAGAGAGGGTCGGGACACATTGAGGAGACACGATTTGAATGGAATAGTAGGAAACGGTCACGGAGGGGTCGGGAAACACTGATTAGGCACGGTTTTGGGAAACAGGTTGGGAAGAAAAGAAAGAAGTAAAACATAATGGTCGACAAAGAAAGCACGTCAGTGGGTTCAAGGGCAGGAAACATGAACGTCGTAATGGGAAGTGATTGGAGACTGGGGAACAGATTATCATGGGCCTACACATCAGGATCCTGGGAGCCATCCAGGATGCTGTTGTCATCAGGGTCCTGAGAACTATCGGGAATGCTGTAGCCGTTGGGATCCTGAGAGCCATCTGGGATGCTGTAGCCATCGGTATCCTGAGAGCCATCGGGGATGCTGTTGTTGTCCTCGGAGGTCTCGACATCGCTCGGCGCATTTGCCTCAGCTACTTGACACGTAATGAACGACAACAAGGTTGCGAGTTTGTGGACAACAATTGGTTCCTGCTGAATCAGGATGAGGCAGACGGGGCAATGTGCAGGGCTGAGACGCGAGGAGTTGCGCTCGCAGCTGCTGCAAACGGTATGACCTAATATGGTGCCAATCAGGGATCTATCATGGCACTATATTGTGTAACATACCGCACTCAATGAAGCTGGTGCCCACAACGGAGCAAGCAGAGCGATATCAGTCGCCTGGTCAATGGAAGGACAAGAAAACTCACGTCTTGGGTTCATACATAACGTCAACACAACTGGGGCATTCAACGGATGGAAGCTGGTCACGGTTGATGGGAAGTGACTAGAATACAATGAAAAGAAAATTAATTGGTCAATAGATACTGCACTTTAGGTTGCATACGTACCGGATGAGTTGTAGCGACAGCTGCCTCGCGCTGAGTCTGCTTGCAGAGGTCGAACACCGCATCGCACTCCTGGCGAAGAAGGCTCCGCTGAATGCGCTCCTCGGCGATCTGGATGCTAAGATTCACTGAGAGCTGCTCTTGGGCCTTGTTCATGACTTTAAGCTGTACCGCGTCGCGCTCAAGCTCGATTACGCGTGTGTTGATGGCCTCGAGCAAGTGCTACGATTTGGCATCAACAACCTGAAGCACCAGACGTGGAACTTGGTTACCTCGAGCTCATTCACACGCTGTCGCGCATGCTTAGCTGATAGAAAACCTGGCGAGTTCGCCTGAGGGGGCGTGTGACCACGGGGAGACCTACGAATATCTGGCTCGATGGTGCCATCTACCAAGTGAATGATTAGCGAAATATGTCACATCATGCGGTTCCACGTACGTCATGGTCAGAGGCAAACACATCGCCTGAGTCGGAGCTGGTTTGCGAGATTTGCATTTGAGACTTGGAGGGTTGCAAGATGCTGTGCGAAGGAGAGAGAGAGAGAGATGTGAGACCAATGCATGGCGAGTGTTCGCTATATTATATACCATATGAGGTACATAGTCAGCACCTTGTGCTCCGAGCACAAGGTCACCATGTGAGGCGGACATGCTCCTTGCATGTGCACACCATAGGCGCTGATGCCAAAGCTCAGAGGGCTCACACAACGGAAACCCCCGCATATTCCGCAACGGAATATTTCTGGTCGCGTGGGGCTATTCCTCCGTCTAGAACAGCTTGGAATATTTGAGTTTGAGGCCGGGTCCACGCCCGTCTCGTCCAGGACTGTTCCCTGAAATGGAACACGCCGGGTACATGTCCGCTTCTGGAATGCGACTGTATCGAGCGCACAATATTCGACGTCCATACGTCCATCTGGAGCATGCATGTAGTGAGCTTAATACATTTGCGGCCAGATGGATCCGAGACAGTGCCGTTCCACAGGCATGGATGTACGGTGCATGTTACCCGCCCCACTGGACCGCGACTGTCGCTAGGCGGAACCAGTCAGGGTGCACACCGCGCATGGATCATGCATGTTCCCGGCTCGGGTACAATGGCGGAACACACGGGCCGCTGGATCAGGCATGTTTCTGGCGTGGTTACACCTGGGAACACGTGGCCATCTGGATTGGCTGTGTAGCTTGTGGGGAACAGACCGGGTTCATCGGGCCGTATATACCTAGTGTGTACTCGCATTCTCCTGATTCAGCTGAATTGGATGATTCAACTGAATCATCCAATTCAGCTGATTCCGCCAATGTTGTATTCAGAAATGCGTTTGTTTGATCGCAGAATCACAGAACACAAGAATTTGGTGGCGCCTTGATTCTGCTGATCGTCGTCGCAGCCTTGCACGGTAAATCTGTATGACCGACATTGTGAACTGAACAATGCGGCAATGCGTGCGTTGTTCGATTATGATTGGCTTCCGTTCAGGTTAGTACAACGACTGGATATATTTATATACCGCTTCCGACGAAACGTTTTCTGTAGACGCATGGATCATTCCGCCCGCATCGTTGCAGGCCCTGTCAATCCTCAAGGACGACTCCTCGTCTCGACCTGGGATAGCAAGGTATTCCTGCCACCCCGGATCGTGACTGATGGCTCGCATTCACGTGAGAAGGTGGCGCCTGTGGTGGCGCCTGCAATGTACGGCACTAGCTCGATAGTGAAGCAGCCTGAAATCGGGTGAGTACGACGCATCAGCAGATCCATAGATGATGACATCCATCAGGGGTACCCACTCCGGTACTGGAAGCATCGCCAGCACAGGCATTCGTTATGCTTGGGCTGCGACCGAGGTTGATTCTGCCACGGACTTCCCGGCAGAGCCCCCCGAATCAGCTGGGGTGCTCCTCCCAGCGTCCACAGACAGGCCTACTCTTGAAGGGACTCCCGGTAGCATTCGAATCTATCTCTCAGTAAAGGACAAGGAGTTCCGTGTTTGGGTACTGCGTTCAATTGGTGGGCATAGCAAATGGGTCATATCCATGTCTGGCGACCTGCACCCCAACCAAGAAGCGCTTCAGGGTTATCGCCTCAACATGCGAAACCCTCGTGCGCCAAGCTGGGTGCAAGAAAAGACATACAGAATGTACGAAGCGCCGTCGAAGCGAGTTGAGTGGTGGAAAAACTAGTACTATTAGTAGTTCACTCTCATTGTATCGATGCACTCGCGTCAAATGGACTAAACGTCTACTACTGCGGAATGAGACACAGGCGGCGATGGACGCACTCGGTAAACCTTAATCCAACAGTACCCAATACAGGTCAAATGTCGGAACCAGTATCGGTGAGTTGATGCAAATTCTGACGGCGGAGAGCAAAGAACCAGCCACGTGAGGTAAGCATTGTGGTGCTAAGCACTTCTCCAGCTATTTGCTCGCAGAAAATGCAGGGAGCATATACACAGCATGTTTCATAGTTTAGAATGATAGAGAACCCAAGAGAACCTGATGGGCAGAATTTTTCTCACCTCAAGACAATCACGAAGAATAAGCATTGAGGACAAAACGTACAGAATATGACAGACAGAAACGCGAAAGAAGCATGATTTGGAGAAAACGATCTGGGGATGATGTACAAAACACGAAGGAAGTATGATTTGGAGGAAATTTGTGAAACGAATGAGAGGGTTCAAGACAAAGGAGACATACACACAACAGATGATGAGGTCCATAGGATATTACCGCCAGCAGTGTGTGGGTTGCTGAGTCGGGATGCCGTGCGCTTCTCCCAGGACGCGGCGAAAAGCGACTGCCGTGTCCACTGCGTCGAGGCAATCTGGCGTGTTCGAAAGGGTTCGAGTCCAGAGGAAACCGCATGGAACAAGTGAAGGGGGTCATGAGAGCCGGGTGTCAGAGGCGTGCAGGTTGCTCAATCGGAATGCGGCGTGCTTATTGTGGGACGCACCTAGATGTGACCGTTGCGTTAACTGCATCGGGGCGATTTAGCGCGTACAGAGAGAATAATACATACATGCAACAAATGATGGGGTTCATAGGTCATGACCGCCAGGCGTGCGTGCGTTGCTGGCTCAGGATGCCGTGCACTCTCCGACGCGGCGAGAGTTGATCCTTGCGTCAGCCGCGTCAAGAGGCGACAGTTGCGTCCGCCTCGTCAAGCCTGTTCTGCATGTATGAAAGGGTCCCGACATTGTGGAAATGTATAGTGTATAGGATAGGTGGTGGGAAGCAATGCGAACGCAATAACATGTTGCGCGACACGGCAGTGTCCGCTGCGTCCTCCGCGTCCCGACGGTGCCCAGCAGTGCAGATCAAACGAGCACACAAATCTTTGCCGTGGCTGGTTAGGGGGTCCATGCAGGTATCTGAAACCCTAAGAAAAGCCGAGCCTGCACGGAAACGGTCGCCAACGTCATCGACACACGGAATGCGATTACGATGCGGGGCGAGCATGCCGCTGCTAGACCCAGGCCATGCCAGTGCATTTTCAGCCATGTCGCAAATGGCACGGGATTGTAAGATATCGAGGGGTAGACGTGGCGACGCAAAAGTCGCGGCGCTTGGCGGGTGGCAAGATAGGGTCGGTATTGGCGAGTCGCGGCGTCGCGCGTTCACGAGAGGGTTAATAAAAGCCGTGAGTTTAAGACTCTAAGCTATTTATTATGCTACAAGTTAGTGTTTAGAGAGGTGTTTCAATACGTTCAGTGTGACCCAAGGCTTTGGTACAGCAGTTGAAATCACCTTGCGCAGCTAGGTACCTTCCTGCCCATAATTCATAAGCGCCCACGACACCTTTTTCCGACATTTTCGCGACGTGCGGTGCTCTTGTTCTCTTGTTCGTTCGTCTTCACGTGATCGCCCTCGCGCCCCTTCGCGTTTCGGCCTTGCCAACAGCTGAGTCCTGGTGGCGTCGGTGTCCCGCCTTTCTGCCATAGCATTTATTTTTCGCCTTCCATCCCGGACGCTTGGCCCCTCGGTCGTCACGTGTTGTCGCGACTAGTCCCACGCCCTTCTGTCTGCCTTAGTCTCCATTTTGATTAAACTTGCCTCCCCTCTAAGTACAGTTTTCTCGTCGACTTGTTCAGCTTCTCCACGCGGGTATCCTCCTTTCTGAGGTGTTCGCATGGGTGTGTAGTGAGAAGGTCATAGTCGGGTAGTCGCAGAATGCGAATCGCGTGCCGTCCCTTCCCCCGAGACAGTACGACATATGTGTTGAATGGTGATAGTTTGCCCGATGCAGGTTTCCCCAGGTCCACAATAACTGACATCATCAAGTCTGATGCTGCTCCCGTCGGTCCTTCCTCTCCTATAAGCGCAAGCTGAACACCTGAATGCGTGACTACTTTCTATTACATGTCTGTCTGTACAATGTATGTAGCTTGGTATCGAAAGTCCTTTGATTACTGGCCGTGATTGTTGCTCTCTCGTCCGCAAGGTGCCCTGCCGCTTGTCGGCCCCTTCTAGTTTAAAATTCAGATTTAAAATACATCAGTCTCTTGCCCCAATGTGCCCCATTTCAAAGATACCATTTCCGTACAAAGAGCTGCTGAAATGCGCGAGATATGTGCGAGACTCTTTTCGGCGGCGCGACGGCTTCGCTTAGTCGCAACAGCCTAATTCGGAAAACAGCTGTGATGTTTGCTCGTCTGACACGGCCCAAGGTGGTGTTTGTTCAGGGTAGTCGAACCCTAGCCGTGCTTTCCTCCCTTGTACCCATTGCCAATGCCAGTACCAGACTGGGCCGTTGAGCTTAGCGACAAAGTGAAGGATGAGAGATGCACCCTGGTTAGGTGTGTTGCCGGTTCCAATTCATATTTCGACAACCTCGGCGACCGTGGTCGTTTCCTCCAGAGTTGGAGCATCATCGTCCGTGACATACCGGATAGAACTTATCCATCGCCCGAATACCTCAATGAAGAGCATGTTCTTTGGCCAACCGTTCTGCGGGCTTTGGCGGATATGGGTGAAGCAGAGAACTTTCACCGGATGGCCGAGATCGTTGACGATTTGAACTCGTGTGCGTGGCCTTCGTGTGACGATTATTTTCCATTAGCTAATATTTCTTTAGTGCTGCACGAAGACGAAATTCAAATTCCGGCCACTATTGCACTTCGGCGTGGTGCGCCAAGTCGCCAAAACGTGTTCAATGAAACTGACATGACAAAGGAACTCTGAGCGGTGGCCATATCGAGGAAAGCCCCTACAAATTCGTTGATTTTGAGGCGGTTCAAGAGAAAACTGAAGTCATTGCTCGAGATTTCATCCAAGCGGCCTTGCAGCCTGAAGGAATCTTGCACAAGGAAACCCTTCAGCGAGGATTTCCATCGCAGATGATTTGGAACCCGCCACCGGCATGGAAGGCTGATCACCCTGAGGTTTACGCTCATTTGCAGACCATGACCATCCCGGTCGTTCCCTTTTCCAAGACGAACGAACCGGACATGTTACTTTACGCCTTGGGCAGTTTTGAGAAGGTGGACCCCAACATCGCATTGAAGCTAAAGTACCCAGTCCGGCGTTTTTTGTTTGTATTTTCGTATTTCAGCTTGTAATCGTGTTAACAAATTGCCTTCGAGATTGCTTGCGGACTCGTCTGGCACCGGCAAGACCCGTTTCATCCTCGAGTATCTCTCACAAGCTCAATGGGGATGTTACTTTACATTTGAGGTCGACCCCGCCACATCTCCGTATGGATCAGCGGACCTCAGCCACGCAATTGTGCTCATGCGCGATGGACGGTTTCGCCGCGCAAAGGCGGAATCATTTGTACCAGTGGTCGAACCCTCGGACATTTCGGATGACGGCAGTCTTGAGAAGCAACGCCTACGCTGGGAGAGACGATGGCAAAACAATAGCACCATTGCACGCCATGCATTCACCAACCTCCTGCTTGCTCGCATCCTGGTCTATGACGCCTTCTGTAAAGCAATCAAAGCAAGCGGCGTCCAAGATCTACGCACTTTACAACGTGCTTGGTGTCTGCTGCAGGCAGTACCTCACCTCTCAGGACATGGTGACATTTTCCTCAACATGTTTCGCACTGTTCAACTTGTGAGCGAGGAAAGCGCTGCAACTTCGACCCAGAACATGTTAGAAAGGTTGAAGGACTCTAAATTTCCAGTCCTTGGCGCATTAGCTGTTGATGAAGCGCAGTCAGGCACTCGCACATTCTCGACCTGCTTTGGACCCAGCTCGCAGTCACCAGCAATCGACTTTAAGGAGATGACACGCCCCGTCCTCAAACCATTTGTACAGGCAGTCTTTCTGCAAGGTACTTTCCACCAGCTCGTGGTATCGGGGACCAAGATCGATCAGGCTGCAGTTGTAGAGGCACTCACATCGACGGTGGCGAAGCAAGCGAGTCTGGATCGTGGCGTCCAGCCTATACTCGGAGAGAACGACACAGCAACAAGGATTAATAGAGTCCTCAACTTATTCTTCGGCAAGGAGTTTGCGGAGCATTTAACTTCCGGAACACGTCGGGAAATACTCTTCTGGACACAGGGAAGGTCGGCGCAGTTTCAATTGCGTGCACTATTGTATCCTCATACACCTCAGACACCGTTTCCTTGCAGTTCTAATTTCAGCGATATTTCAGGCTGGTCCATCTGAAGATAACGTAAATGACATTCTCCTGGACCTGGTCTCGAAGCTCTCGGGACATAACGTCCGTCGGTCTGATGGTCCCAATTTTCCTTCAATCGCAGTCGACAATATCATTCCCAGAATCATTCAGTTTCCCGAGAATCCAGAGCATGCAGGTGAGTCAGTTTCCTTGACAAATTTTCAGAAATAGTAACCGTGTTCTAGAGAGAGTTCGAGACCTGGAGACCGTCCTGGTCAACTTTCTACTCACTCGGCGTTATGATCGGCACCACCATTACGACTCTCTCGAAAAGCTCGTTGAGATTGGCATTGGTAGATTTGCCAAACCATGCCACGGCAAACCATCGATCAAGGTCGTCTTCAACGAGAACCTCATCTTGATTGCACTGTGGGCGTGGTTCAGCCTCACTCCGCAGGGAGGTAAAAGTCGCCTGCATCGCTATCTTCAACTTGGCAAAGCAGCTGCCAATCCCGTCATTGCAGGTTTTGGCTGGGAGGATGTCGTGGCGTACATGCTCTGGTGCTGGTTTGCTGGAGCACAACCTGCCAAGCTCAACCATGTTTTCCAATTTCTCGGATCGCAGCCAAGCTGGGGAGGAGATGTTATTCGCTTGGTCCAGACGCTTCAGCAGACCCAAGGGGACGACATTAGCACTTCAGGCACGATGAGTGCAATTTTAGCTTCGCCCGGCACGACCCTCGGTCTCAGTTACCAGACAGCTACGCCAGAGGAGACTATTCTGGCAATACGGCCGGAAAAGCTTGAAGAAGCCACCAATGGTCTGTTTCAACAACGAGGCTACGCTTTCATTAAACCGGATTCAGCCATGGGTTCGTTACTTTTACACTTGGTCGCAGTAGCTGATTGATGTGCACCAGGTCCTGATCTCCTCGCCATTGGATTACTGCCGGATGAAACACTACTTCTGATAGTGGTCCAATGTAAAGATCTCAGCCGCAAGTTGTCATCTGCGGAGATCTTGGAGATTCTTGCCAAGCTCGCTCCTGACAAGAAGGGTTGGTGGTGCAGAAGCGTACGTCTTACCACAATTCACACGAGTTACAACCAAAACATTTTTAGGCAAAGAGGTCCAAGAAGTGTCAAGGATACGTTGACGAAATCGAGAAGCTATTCCCCGTCGGTGGCACCAATCCAACAGAAAACCTTCGCTCAAGTAGCATCGTGAGTCTTGTTGGCGTTCCTCGATCGAAGATGGCAGACTCAATTCGCCCAGGATGTGTATGACGGACTTCCTGGATGTGCTGTACTGCGTGTGATTGCAGCACCTGAGCTAGACAAGCCGGACGACAGTATATGCATTGGACCATGGCCAGCAGCACTATTCTCTCCTGCCGCAATGGAATGCACCGCGGAGGAGTTCGACAGCGTTAAAGTCTCGCTTAGGAAGGCTCAGGATGCTCAGGATGAGGAGATCAAGGAGGCGCTTGCAAGTTTGCTGAAGCGACAGCCGGTCACAAGAGCACCCGTTCCAATCGCCACGCGGACACACGATCGTGTGCTGAGGATTCGTGTAACGGAAGGAGTAGCCAAGGCTGCCAGCCTGTCACAAAGCAAGCGCACCAGTAAGGCAGCAACCTCCCGGACTCAGCGCGCCAAATCTCGCGATTATCAGAAGCGGGGTGGCCACTCCGCTGCTTTAGGCATCATGTTATGAGTTCAAACAATGTGTCTCGAAGTGAACCGTCTGGCTCAAAGCAATAGTTCGGAAGCGGGAGCCCAAAGAATTCTATGCTATGTGAACACTAGCCATGTTACAGAGATGAAATGACACGATTTTGAATGTGACACATCGAACGAACTATCGACTGCTACTCACGATACATCGACCACCTCAAGGTCATATCTTCCCTTCTGTCGTGCACGCTGCAGGTAAGAAGCATCTAGTTCCGGTTCGTGGCTCCCCTGCAGGAGGGCGTCAACCTGCAAACATGCAACCGGAGGCTCCCGTCCCGTGGGCGGCCGAAACGGTTTCGCACAGTTAATTATGCGAAGCATGCTGTAGGAGTAAGAGCCAGCGCGGTTCAAGTTTGTCGGTAAGTTTGGTAGGGACTTGATTGTCTTCATGATTGTGTTGCGGTGGTGGGTTGCCTTCGGTTACGTCAGTGTTGGAATAGCAGATTGCGAACCCCTCACATTTAGGTAGAACATAGACGGCTGGATTGGGACGATGGTTGCTGGATGACGCGTGAACCTGGAGGACTTGGACAGCTGCAGCGTGACAAGTATAATGGCGGTTGGCCCAAGATTAACCTGCTTTAGACGAAGAAAGAAGAGAAGATCGGCTCCGAGGTCATCATCGGGGATGAGAAATGGATGGTCACTGCCCCTCATCCAGTGTAAAACATCCTCCGGACAGTTGGCTGCTGTGATTGAGAATGCAACAGGATGCTTGATGCGAATGTTACCGGAGCGGATGCATGGAGGAAGTATGATCTCGGCTGTCGCAGCTGCCCAGCCGGGAATTGCACCTTGGAAGTCAAGATAATCGGCTAGGTTGACCTGCTTATAGACCGAGGGTGCATGTAGTCGGAAGAAATACGAGGCTATACCGCTGATTGAACTCAAACTGTGCGATATACGCAAAGATGAGTTCAACTGTTGTTTCAAGAGTCGCTCGATTCTGCTTGATTCCGAGCCATTGTCAATCCAGGTGAGGAGCCGGTAGAACACCAGGGGCTCCCAAATAGACGCATGCGTGGTATCGTCGTCAAGCAAAGCCAAACCAAGTGAAACGTAGTCCTGAACGTTTGACCATAGTTTGGACTGCTGATTCCGAAGGGCATATGCAAACAATGCCTCACGGAGCTGCCGAGCGGCAAAGCTTCCTAGAAGAAGATAAGAGAAAATTTAGCAAGGCAAGATCGACAACACTACCTGATAGCTCAAAATCCTGCCTGATCAAGCTATAGAGACGTTCCAGCTCCCACTCAACATTGTTGATATCGTACCCTGTGAGACTAACAACAGCCATCTGGATGAAGGCATCGAGTTGGCTCAACCCTAACATGAGCATATGCTCGACACAGTTGGCGAGAAAGCGGTGCCTGCGCATCGTGAGTGTGCTGCTATATATGTGTCCAGGTACGCACCTGCCTTGGAACCAGGAGTGCATGCGTGTCACCTTGGCCTTGCTTAATGGGCCCAGAAAGTGATTCAAGTAGTGCCTAGTACGCTCTAAAGTGTCGAAAGAGCCAAGTGCACATA
Source organism: Auriculariales sp. MPI-PUGE-AT-0066 (assembly GCA_020744175.1). Classification (NCBI taxonomy): domain Eukaryota; kingdom Fungi; phylum Basidiomycota; class Agaricomycetes; order Auriculariales; species Auriculariales sp. MPI-PUGE-AT-0066. The sequence continues at coordinate 1,050,590 of JAGTJP010000003.1, forward strand.
CTAGGCGCGCTCGAGATTGCTTCGATTTTCCGCTGCCGAGAGCGTCTTGAACGATGTTCATATCAATGCGTGTCCCTGATACAAGTAGCCGTTGAGTTGGGAAAGTTGATGAAAAATGGCACATTATTTCTCTCAATACAGGAGCAAGTGTCTTGCCATCCGACATTGCGTAGCTCGCCTGATGCATGCCGGACGCAACGTTGGCTTCGTCTATTGCTACAAAAGAGAGGGTGAACGTGCAAGGAGATGATGTCAGTGACTTTATGCACTTCTCAACTAGAGCAGGGTCTAGTGGAGATATGCGCAAACGTAATCTGTCGAAAAGATCGTCGTTTGGACTGCCGAAGATAACGTCGGACCGCAGCTGGAGGAGCAACCACTTTCTGCGGGCAATCGACTCTTCAATATGAAGCGACTCTACCAAGTCGCAAAATAATCGGAAAATGAGTAATCGCGACGCGATGACGCCGTTGAAAGCATGGCGGGCGCGACGGATATTTTGAGCCAATGGTTGTTGCCAGGTAGACCAATGATGACCGAGCGCTGTGCCCCGCAAGTACGCTAGAACAAATGCCAAATCGGAAGAGCCGTAAGGGGTCTGTTTATCTGAAGCGCAGGTGAAATAGAGTCCCCAAACTCGGGACAAAATCTCGAAGACCATCCGCGTCTTGCCAGTTCCCGAGGCATTCAATAGAACACTGCAAACAGTAGTGAGAAACGTCAACCAGATTGAACAAGCAGACTCACGTGTGCTCATCAGAGGACATCAGATGTTTGAATCTCTCTGCGAAACCTGTGTCTACTTGTTCAAGGTGACCTAGACCGTACAAGAGCATGTCTGGCCGGTTTTGTTCACCAAACTTGAGCATTCGTAGTTGCTCTATGCGACTGCGGTCTGCTGGCCTAGGCCAAGTTGCTGCGCCATCGCATTCGTGAGGCATGCTCCATTCTGGGTGCGTGATATCGTCTTGCAGAAACTGACGGATGAGCGGTTCATAAGATTGGAGTCGTTCGCGAACCCCAGACCATGCAGTTTCTGTGGGTGGGACATCAGATATCTCAGCACACCTCGGCGCGTTTGTACGAACCAGGCTCCATGACCATGAAGAAAGACGCTTGGAAGTACTGTGCTGACTTCGTTGAGCTCAAAGAGGGGTTGAACTATGACGATAGCTCTAGGATTCCACCAAGAATCTTAATGTGCCGCGCGTGGGGGCAGCTGAGACGATAAGCGATAAACCGTGCCGGTGCAAGGAAGGAAATCTGCCGCAGCGGAGCGTCAACTTCGTCACCTGACCTCAGGCACCACCGGACGGACTTGACAAAGGAATTTAACACCTAATTAATTCCTTGTCATGTCGTGTCCGTCACGGCCCCTGCACCATTCCTTGCTGCCAGACTCGTCTGCTCGTCGCTGTCGCCGTCCTGTACCCAGACGTAGCTAATATACGCGATTTTGATTGCTGGGACGGCAGAGCCATTGAGCGCAACGGTGGATCAGACTGTGCGACGTACTGTGCGACGTCTCAATCCCTCGCGCGACGTCTTAACTCTGCGCGCGACGAACCATCGTACGACACCTCAATATCGCGCACGAGGTCTTAATTCCACTATGAATCACACCATGTGAAGTCTCGATGCCGCATGTCTATTGCGTTTGTATTCAGCAATACTTATGCTGCAGCTCGTTTTGAAAACATCCGCGCAGCCCTAACCTGTTGTATTTGCAACGACCGGGGTGGAACTATGTGAGTTACTGCCACTGTTTGACCTCGAGCCGTTCCAATCATTCACCAGAGCCTTGGCATGCACTCATACTTATTGTGGCACCTGTATCTCGCAAATCGAGGCAACGCCGGTGCCACATCCCGATCCAATGGAGTTGTACATATTGGTTTGTTTACTGTGCCGAGCAACTATTGATGAGCGAAAAACCTCAATTAAAGCGGTGGAGCTACTGTGGAACTGCTTAGCAGCCGGCCTATGAACCCGGCGTGTTCCCGATGCGGTACAGAGCCCATCCACTGGGCCTTGTGTTTACCAGCTTGATCGTGCCAGAGATATGCCGGGTCCGGCGGCCTTGTGTTCCGCGATTGCTCCGAGCCGGGAACACGCCGGATATACGTGGCCGGCTGGACCTTGACCGGTTCCGCCTGGTAATAGTCATGGTCCAGTAGAGCGGGTAACATGCACGGTCCAGGTGTGCACTGGAACCAGACTAAATATAAACCATATATACCTCCAATATATTAAGCATGCTACATTTACACTTCAGACGGACGCATGGACCTCAAATATTCTCGGCTCGATATAGTTGCGTAACACAAGCCGGCGTGCACCCAACATATTCCACCTCAAGAAACAGTCCTGGACGAGACCGTTGTGGACCAAGCCTCCGACCGGAATATTCCGACCTGTTCCAGACGGAGAAATAGCCCCACGTGACGCTGAATATTCCGGTCCGGAATATGCGGGGGTTCTCGTTGTGTCATCGATCCAGAGTGCCCAATTGTGTTCAGGTCAGTTTTGAAGTAGGCCAAACCTTGGCGTAGGGGTAGGACTATGTTTCAGTATTCAACGGTGGGCAGAGAGCTACCGAAAAGCCGCTTGAGACGGAGGCTGCGAAGTGGCGGCAGGTGAACAAACTCGTGATCGCGCAACTCAAGCTACAGACGTAGTACAAGACATGCACAAGAGATCCCTGTGAGCGCTACTACGAAAGATAGAAAGTTGATCCCATTTTTTGGGCTTCAGAATGATCGCGTGGGATAGAAGGATCGGCCGTGTTCTGTGCTATTCTTTATGGGCCATGCGGGTATGTTGTAGGCCAAGCGAAAGCATAAGAAATTTGGGACAAGTGTTAATCCTGCAGAGTGCGGTGTCAGACAGATCCATTGTGGATGAAGCAAGTCAACCCACCCGACAAAGTATCGTGAAAACACCCAAAATTTTGCTTTCAGTTTCCATGTAAGGCGTATACGCCACATGCGAGATGAGATTGTCCAACTCGATGATATGTAACGTCTCCTCTACCCATGTGTAACACAGGTGGAAACGTCCCGTCAGATTTGTAGGCTGATGTACCCTGTTCATCGCAAAGACGTCTCTCTGCCTGTCTTCGGAAGTCAGGCTGGCAAAGCATTGTACGATCAGACAATTGCGAAGAGCGCCAGCCGCCTGACTCTTGAAGACAGCGACCGATCGCAGGATTGCAATTCGCATGGACCCATTGATCCAGCAGGCGACCATTGAGTCTCGCATTCGTAATGTGGGACGCTGTAGAGAAGCAGTTGGAAATGGTCTGAAGACAGCATTCTCGTGCTGGACTACCCCTCCATCGACCCAGCGACCAGGAGCGTGTCGCTGAAGTAAGGACTGGTACTCTGGTGCAAGACTTGCTGGCTTGTCGCATTGAACAAGGTGACGCTGCCGGTCCAGGGAATTACTGCTCTCTTGGTCCAGGTTGCCCCGGTACTCAGTCCCCTTCCCTTTCGTGACAAGTGCCGCCAAGGTGGTGAGATCGTCGGGGAGAAACCCACCTGCGACGGTGACTTTCAGTTGCATGTTGTTCAAGAAGTTCGTCATCATGGTATACTCGTGCTCATTCCCTGAAAAACATGAGCGGAAAGTCAGAGAACGAAGGATCTTTTTGAGCACCACATACCAATTTTATGATTGGTTATTTGAGACTGTAAGATGAGATTCCAACGCTCTGGAGCAAAAACCGACCAGCCCCGAGAGGGGCCAAAGCGAAACAACAATGACGGTTGATGCATGGTAAGATGATCATTTGGTCGTCCCGGAATAGTAGGGTAAAGCTCTGCCGACGACTTCAAAAACTTGATAACGTGATGCCCAATGTCCTTGCATCTCTGTTTGTTGATTTGTGTGCGGAATGCTAGGTCGACAGCTTCGACAAGGTGAAGGAAGTTTACCAACCGCTTGCGTTCTTCTGACTCCTTTGGTTCCGAGCCCCAAAGTCGCGTGAGAGTGAGTGGAAGGTGATAGAGAGCTGTGGTACGAAGCTCAGCTGCCGACATCGTACCCTGGCCTGCATCGCCGAGGGCGTGTGGGCCCTTGTCGAACCAAGAAGGATAGACTGAGCCGTCAAGATCTGCACGATATTCCTCGAGCTCCCTGGGTCCAACAGCTGGTCGTTCAAACTTAGGTAATGAGTCCGCTGGCCGGACAACATCGTCCTCTGCAGTTTCCGGTAGCACGCCCTGAAACAAAGAGCAAGTTAGGCTGTAACGAATCGGTCATTCGTGTGTTTGACGGACCAGCAAAGCCTTAACCAGTTCTTCCCTCGTGAGAATTTCCCTACCATTTGCAGCCAGATCTTCCTGATTGAGGAAATGGTCAGCGAGGAGGAGAAGATCATCCTTTGGTAACTTGTGCCAATGTTTTGTTGCAACAGAACGTGTGAGCCAGTGGACCACTATGTCAATCTCATCCTCGTGGAGCGGTGCTAAGGGCTGCTCCTGAGTCGATTTCTAAAGTAAATGGGATGATATGTCAGCTAATCACGAAATGTTAAGGAACACACCCATTCAAGCGCAGCCTTTACTAGCTCCTTCTTAGTTCCTTGTGCTGGAATCCCGATTCGCTTCGCAAGGATCAGAAGGGCAGGTCGAAGCTGCTTCATGAGCTGCGCCTCATGTGTCTGAGCTGAGAGACCGGTGCGTCGAAGAATATGATAGGCAAATGTTCCGTGTCCAGGGTCGCCATCTTGAATGTACGGATCACTGCTTGTACTCCGAGGGATCTTACGTCCTTTGGATTCCTCCTTCATGCCAAAGATCTCGGTAAGCTGATGACCAAGTTGGCCCAGAAGCCAGTTATGCATGGGGTCGATGACCACCCAGCGTAATGGATTCCAGTACGGCAGCCGAAGCAGAGGGCTGTCCCGGACGCCATGCATCTTCCAAAGTTTGCTCTTCTCCCGTTTAGTGGATGCGTTGGCGTGATTCTGCACTGCGGCAGCATAACTTGCCAAATCCCACATCGGCCACGGTTGGGTGTCGCGGGCTTTGACCTGCGAGTAAGGGATGTGACAGAAAGTACAAGGATGGCTAGAAACAATGCCATGCATGCCGATGAGCGTGCGTACGGCGTCTATATCGCATATGACTGGTCCCAATGCAGCCCGAACAAGTCGTCCGGACGAGACATCGTGGGTACGAAGCATGAAAACGCCATCCCAGAGGCGGAGCAGTTCGTTGACGAGATGAGTTGTAAAGTTGTTCAACGCCAATCCTGTGGGCTTTCCAGGACCAGGAATGAGTCCGACAAGGATCATGTTTTCTGGTAAATGCCGTAGATGAGGCGGAAGGTTGAGAATGGTAAGATAAACAGCGCCGACACTATAATGCTTTCCGCGACGCGAACTACGCTCAGCGTTAAACCAATCAATCGTGAGACTGAAGAATAGACGCAGTTCTTTACGCTCTGGAGGACATGGCCACTCGAACTGAAGTAGTTCGGGGCCGTGCCAAATGTCTGTCATGGTAGCTGGCGGCGTGGTTGGAAGAGATCTCTGGTAGTCTGCGATCTGCTTCTCGACATTAGGTCGTGCGAGAAGCCTCCCGATTGCAGCGTCGATTGGCTGTGTGTGATATACGCGAAAGTAGGTCGTGAACTCGCGGCCGGAGATGGACTGCTTAGAGCGAGAAAGTCGGGTGCCACATTCGTGGCCATGGATTGTCGCTGTGCAGTGCAAAGGAGGAGGATTGCCGTCCATACCGTAGAGAGTACAGCATTCGGCCCGAGGGCAAACAACCCAACTGACCAGATCAACACCCAGACCAAGCTCGCGGGCAGCACCAAGGGGGTCGTGTGTTGGGAGTACAAAAGGCTGACGGGTTGTCCCAGGGGGGCGCTGCTCTGACTGAGCAATATTAACAATTTGCTCCAAAAGATGAGCAACAAGTGTCGTGTGTCGCTGGCTGTTGCCAAGAATAAGAAAGACTACCACCAGTAGCAAATAACAAGCAAGGATTAGAGGGCTTCGACGGTTTGCTTGCAATTTGTTGTGAAATTGACCTGATTTCACGCTCAGCAATACATTCATACGAGTCCCAGAAACTTACTTGTGTCACAGAAATGTTTGTATTGCTTGCGTATCGTTTGGCTCATCTTCCATGCAGAGATTGCGCGACTCTGCTGGCCGTGGAGCTGCTGGCGCAAAGCATTTGCCCAACCGAAGAGTTTCTCCTTAAGTTCGGCCATGTCGGCATCAAAAGGCGTCACTTGTGCAAGATTCTGTAAGGTATACTCGACATTATCCACCTCTGAAATAAATCCTTGGTTCCTGGGGTGATGCGGGAGGAGGTCGTGGCCGTCGTTGTCGATTACTAGCAATCGGTGATCGATTAAACGGATTGCATTTGATATTGCGACAAGGCGCTGAGAGACCTGTCGAAGGAGCATGGTATCGCCGTTCACCTTCTTGCGAGTAGCGGTTGACACATCGTGAATCTCGAGTACAGGCGCAGCACTTGCAGTGAAACTAGGACGAGACTGGAACCAGGCGGAGCTTTGTACCGCATTGCGAGCTCGCTCGAGTTGACGGTGCTTATAGAATGTTGCTTTGCTGACGATCGAGTTTCTGCAAGGATGCCCGCAGTTGCACTTGTGCGTCATAGATCTGTAATCGACCTTAGACTTCAAGGATTAATCGTGAAAATGCACACGTACCTACCTTATCGTCGGAACACAGCCTTATGCGTGTAGCTGAGTTGTGTCTTGGCGGAGTTTGCGAGCGTGAATCCTCTTTCACTTTCGCGCGACATCGGCATACCCGTCTTGCCCACGCGCCCGAGCTGCATCGTGTGCCCCGGCGGCGGGTACACGAATCTCTCGGCCAAGGAAGGCGCACCGGTCGCACAATGGCTCGAGAGCATCGGCGTGCGCGCATTCGTACTGGCGTACCGCCTGTATGCTACACCCTGCACCGCTCGAGGATGCCCAAGCTGCCATCCGACTCGTATGTGCCAACGCGGACACGTGGGGCATGCGGTCCTACGCTTCGGGTATCATTGGGTTCAGCGCCGGTGGGCACTTGGCGTCGACGCTGAGCACACATTGGGTCGACGGCGTCGAGGCGGCCGAACTTTTCGGTGCTCATTTACCCGTGATCACGATGAAAGACCCACTCGCACATAAGGGCTCGCGGACGGCGCTGCTAGGATCGAACCCCGACCCTGCGCTCATCGAGGACCTGTCAAACGAGACTAAGGTCACGGCAGACCACCGCCGGCGTTCGTCGTCGCGGTGCAAACGACGCGACGGTGGCCGTGGGTAACAGCCTGCTGTACGTGACTGCGCTGGCGGGCGCCGTGTGAACCCCTTGGTAGGAGTGTCCTTGCGTGTATTCCAAATCCAAAGACCAAAAATATCGTGGAATTACAATGTGGAATTACAGAAGCGAACACACCGGAAACGAAACAAAGCTCCTGGGATGAGGCCAGTACAGTCCATGAAATGATTCATCCAGAACCGCTTCTGCTGCTTGAGCGCTGTTTTGGCGCCAAGCACTGTTTCTTGGACGCCGATGGCCCATGTTCCCCTGAACATTCTACTTCCTCGACCAGTGTCTCCGACTTCCTCTTAGTGCCTGAGGAGCTCGATGCCAGCATGCTCATCTTTCGGCTGTTCTGTCGCACTAAACGCTGCTCGCTTTTCCGCTGCAAATGCGAAAGTTGAGAAGGGCTGACAATAGGTGATCTCGGTATGGTGGTGAAACCCAGTGGTGCCCGGTCGGCCCAGGAATCTGGCCTGGGCCACTCGAGCTTGATGAATTCCCGAAGATGGCTGAGAAAAACTTCATGGCTGCCAAAGGCAGAGCCGGCTGTGTCGGGTTCATCAGCTTTGGTCTGCTTGTTACTCTGTTCCCGCCTCTTTCTGAGTGCAGCCTTGTATCGGTTAACCTCCTGGAGAAATAGATCGAGCTGCCCCAGAAGACCTTGGATGCACATCGTCGCTGGCTCGCAATTGAATTCAAGGTGAGGTCGACGATAGGAGAGTAAGGCCATCTTGCCATACCCTGAATGTATACCCGATGGTTCGAAAATTTTCAGGAGTGTCTCTTCCACGTCCTTTGGTTCCTTGCTATCTGCATTCTCCATGCTCCAAGGAAGGTGGCGGAGGTAGAGGTAGAGCAGGAGCCATACGAAGGACTCCAGGTCATCCGATAGACTCTGGTGGAGCGCGTTGTCGCCGAGCAGGTTGACGGACATGAAGTACCATGTGCCCTGGTGTTGCGCAAGTCAATGAGTACAGAGTAGAGAGTAGAGAGTAAATCAGGTTCATACCGTGCGTTCTCTTCGAGTTGTGCTCGTCAATATGGTTTTAGCGAGATCCCAGTCAATTAGTAGAGCTTGGGTGCGAGTAGTCCCGTGCTCGTCACAGGACTTGACGTGCAGTACGTTTCCTTCGCTGATATCGCGATGCAAATATCCTGCCTTGTCATAAGCGGCTTTGTGAGCTGCATGACGGGTATCAGCTGAGATCTCGTCCCTATCAATAAGCTCACCCGTGATGGCCTCAGAGAGCCGGTGGAGGATTTGATGAGATTGACAGGACTGCGGGTCCAACGAAACCGCCAGCGGTTTACCAACTTCTCGAACAAGAAACCGTTGGTGAGCACGCTGCTCAGTCATGCGGCAACCAATGTTCCATGGTTGCTCCAGATAGTTCTCCTCGAGCGATTGTTGATCTACTATAGGGCCTCCGCAAACGAATGTGGGAACGTACGGCACTCTCTTTTCCGCAAGGTCCTTCAGAACGATATGCTCATGCGTGACGTGTGAGGCAGCCGGCCAGCTGTCCTTTAGATACGTGATCCGTTTGCTAGTAAGGTCGTACGCAATGTAACCTCGAGTTGCACGACCTGCGAATGAAACTCAGCTGTAGTTCAAGTTCTGCCATCCGGCTGGGACTCACCCATCGGGTCTTCGACGACTGGCTGGAGTCTCCGTGCGATCACAATGCGCTTTTCTTCGCCATCAGGAACGCTGATGGCAAGAAATTTGCCGGTGTTGCATTTGCCATCACTTGGTGGGAAGCACGGCGGCTGGTTGTAGATTTGGTGGTTGGTATCGAAGTCGTCCAAGTGTGGAGCCGCTTTGAAGATGTCGGCTTCGAAAGCTGGTTGAATCGTGGTGTCATACCCTTGATGCTCCTTTCTTACTCGGGAAATGCGATAGAAGAACTCGGCCAGCTCCTGCTGGTGCTGGCCTGTGTACTTCAAGCGCTCCGAGACAACGACGACGGCGCGGTCCCAGCGAATGATTCGCGCAAATCCGTCGGCCGTGACGACCAAGGAGAACAAGTGCATGCGATTCTGAAACGCCATGATCTTGTGGAACATCTGGCCCAGCTGACCCAGGGTGAGATGCGCGAGATCGTTGTTAAGGACAAACGTGTCCCCTGTGTCATTGAACACGTCGGTGGGCTTGAGATCACCGTTCACGACAACGAGGGAAGCATCGTTGATCGAACTGAGTGTCTTTGAAGTAGTTGTCGCTGTGCTCGACCTTGTCGCCATCCCTGTGCTCCCTGGCATATTTGTAGGCTGGAGGTCAGATACGTGGTAAATGCAGAAGTCCGGTCTTGTCGCGGGATATGGGTCCTTCATGTGCCAATGCCCACTTGGATGAACGTCTTGGGTGTCTTGGAAAACCATGTCCGCCATGAGGTCGTTGGCGGTCTTGCGCAAGTTGGCAATGATCGTGTTGTTCTGGTGCTGGGAACCCCGCTTTGACTTTGGGCACCCAGCAAAGCTGGATTGCTGGGCTAGTTCGCGGCGCTGCGCTGCGGTAATCTTCAGAGGCAGGAAGCGATTGAGCAGCTCTTTTACTGGCATCGGCCCAGCAACTTTGGGGCTAAGCTCCAAGCCAAGCTTCATATAAATCGCCCGGTTGTCATAGTCTGGCGAATTTTGTGCAATTTCTGCGGAAGCACCTAACGGTTTGATAGGGCTTTGAGTCGAGGTGGTCATTGTGGAACGGACTGAGATGGCGGAGACCAAGCAAGCAAGGCGCCTGTAACTCCGCTCAATTGGCCTCAAGGCAGACTGCCATTCTGGAGGTACCCTTCTTGCTATGGTCTCTATAACCAAGGCTTTTCTTATCAAGAATGCGCACCATTGTCGTGAGTAATGGAGCGGGGCTTGAACTGGTGAACGGCTCGACAGGTATGCCATCACGTGACATGGCTAGTGCAGATACGAGTTACTGTAAGCTCAAGAATTAGTTTACTATGCTCGAAGAGCCAGCTTGTGATAAGCAAGGCGTTAAGTGACAATAAGTGACTTTATGTTCTTCTAAACTGTACTGTGCCACAAAAGCAAGAAAAACAATTTTGTAAAAAAGGGCGCCGTCACGCGGGATTGAACCTCCAGCGGTCGAGCCGGGATGATCCCGGCCCGTACCGCTAGTGCCAACGTGGTGCGACTAGCCCATACGGCCTTCCAATCCTCTATGTAAGGTCAAGTACTATATACAGCTCCTGGAGGTACCGAGAGCAACAATCAAAGCGGTTGTGGGTTGCGCAATCTCAGCGGTGCCTCTTCGAGGACCTTCTCGCCACGCTCATGGGGATGGCCGTTCCGACGGGATATAGCTGCAATGCTGCCACATAAAGGTGTACTTCGACGCAAGCATCCGCATTTCCGCGCAGCCCGTCCAGATTCGGTCGGTGTGTGTTTTCGCAGGCACCGGCAGCGCTGCACATGCCTTGGTCGACCTTTGAGCAAAAGAATCGATAACTTGGTGGTTGTGGAGATTGTACCTCTGTAGGTGGCTGCTGGCACCAATGCACTCGCGAAACCGAAAAAATATCACACCAGAAGATGCCCAACAGAGCCTAGAGCACAGATAGAAAGAACATTGTGATATTGATCAGAACATGAGACCGTTTGAAGCAGTAGTTGTACTAGATGTCACCGTTATTGACGCCAAGGCTAAGGGCGAGGGCCGTAACGCTGGCGGTGGTTTGTTTAGTAAATATAAAGCCCAAAACACTTAAAACGTACTCGACAAGAGCTTGTTCTAGGGTCACGAGCGCCACAATGGGATAGCGGTGGCGGGGCCCATGCTTCTTGCATACCGGAAGGCTGTACATTTGCTCAATAAGACGCGGGGTTGGCTGCCGAGTGGATTCTCGAAGACCAATGCTGCTTGATGCTGGGCGGCGGATACGGAACGATCTACCCCTAGTCTTGCTGCTTTCCTCCCGCTTGCGGCCGCAGCGATCAAGGGTGCGAAGCCACTCGATGAAGTCTGGATTGCGCCAGGTCTTGGCAGATACGTAATACACCCGGTCCGCCAGGCGCCTCTGGTCGTTGCGCTCCGATCCATCGTCAGAACTCATGCTAGCCGCCGTGGCATGATCTAATAGAGCAACCCAGTCGTGATGTCCATAGAAGAGACATGTGTCCTTGCGCCACTTGAGAAGCTAAAACCGAGACCAATAAGACGACTTTAATCAGTGGATTCCAGTATACGGTATAAATAACTTAACTCACCATCCTACGACGCTCGTCAGCAGCCTTATTCTCCTTCTTAATCACCTGTGCAAGTTTGAGCGTTGCTCGCTGCTCGTCTGTCACCTGTAAACGAGCCCAGCCAATATTGTTGTAGATCTTAGCAAGATACTTCAAATGCGTGTTGACACCGATAGCAATACCATGACGCATCTCGTCAGTCACGTTTGTGAAGTACTTAGCCCAGTCAGGGTGATGAATGATCTTGTCAGCGAGGAGCTTGGTTGCGCGACGATTGAAGGGATGACCCATGCCTAGATGCCACGCAATAACGATGTGATCCGGAGTGAGCAGCTCCGGCTCAGTGTAAGCAGGAGGGTCACGGAAGTCCGAGTACACAATTGTACCACCCGGGCCATCGGTCTTCTTGATGCCCAGTGTATCGACGATGACTGCTCGAATGATGTACTACGAGAGTAAAAAGTTAATCTTAGCCGGAGTCCAATCGCAAGGAGACGCACCAGTAGGTTCTTATCATGCTCTGTGTGTTTGTTTGCAACACCACCCAGCTCAGGGTTGTCGCCCTTAAGATCGAAGCGAAGTGCACGTAGCTCTTCTGCAAGTTTAAGCAGGTCATATCCCTGAGAATGATATCAGCACCAGTCACGTGCCCGCTACAAACTCTCGAGGGCTCACTTTCGCTTCAGCAGTATCATCTTCGATCACGCCATCCCCATCGTCACCGTCCATCAGTTCATCATGAAAATCGCCATCGTCATCTGCGTCGTCGACGTCCATAATGGCACGAGTCTGACGAGTAGGCCGCCAGAAGCGGAAACGAGGTGGTTCAAGAGTACCAGGGGGCCGTGCATTCTGATGAGTTGAATGAGATGATGAGTCAAATACTACAGAACAATTGAAAACAAAAACATACGAGACGCTTGGCAAGTAAGTCGTTGCTTGAAGTATCACCGATGGTGAACCGCGCACGTGCTTGATAAGGGGCACGGAAAGTAGGTCGACCACCATCGCCAGTAGCCATCGCCGACGAAAGCACGGTTGAGTGAGCACCTTTTTGGCGGCCGCATTTATAGCCCACTAAGCACAAGGTACTTAGCATGTACCAAGCACATGGAACACACCTTGTGCACCAATGACATCACCAGAGCCAGTCTGTGCGCGCAGCCAATCTTGTATCTAGGCGCGCATATCAGTAGAACTGTGCAGGGAAAACAGCGACGAGTGCGTGGTTGGTGTACAGCGCGGCGTCAGTGTAGCAAACAAGTCACGAGTTAGTGACGAGGAAAATGATATCATTCATCTGCGTGATAACTACGTGCATGGAATTAAGTGACAATTATGTTCTTCAAAACTGTACTGTACAAAAAGCAAAGAAAAACGATTTTGTGCAAAAGCGCACCGTCACGCGGGATTGAACCTCCAGCGGTCGAGCCGGGATGATCCCGGCCCGTACCGCTAGTGCCAACGTGGTGCGACTAGCCCATACGGCCTTCCAATCCTCTATGTAAGGTCAAGTACTATATACAGCTCCCTGATGCATGTTTGACTTTATTTACCATCCAAATGCGGCGGAGATGCAACATCGCCTGCTCTGTCCACTGCGCGTCACATCTAGCTTTTCTCGTAACTATGCCACGCAACATCAGTGACCACATTGAGCCGCACCAATGGCAAGATGATGAGTACCCCATTGGTGCATAGGCATCAATTATTCATTCCTTGCAAGCTTACCCGCCACTAAGACTATATACGCTACCTCAAAGTCTCCAAGGACAGAACCCTTGTGGCAAACCCGTTGGTACGTCGTTGAAGGGCTGTGCATGTTCGAATGGGGCATGGGGCTAATCTTTTAACACACAGTGGACCGGGTGGACCGTTGCCCAGTACAGCCAGTGAGTTGCATGTTAACATACTTGTTAGCACAGCTCACGCATATACAGGGAGTTCCCCGTCGAAGACTTCAAGCCTTTACTTGTCCAGGAGTTCAGGGGAAATATTGACAAGCGATGCCTGGTGCCGGCTGGAAAATATGGCGCAGGCGACACACTATACCCTACTCAAGAGTATATTGGTCTGTCAAATTGTCAATCAGCCTTGTTCAGAGAATTTGACTTTCTTTGAAGATCACAGCATCTTGATTGCTGCACAGGAAAATTGGGAGGGCAATGATACCGATGGACTTCTCACACATCTCAGAATGCACCCATCCTTCTCATTGCTGGGCGACTGCGATGAGTCTGAAGCCAGCATAGCCATTGCGGTCAAGCTTGGTCAACTAAAACGCAGCAGGCGAAAATATCGGGACGTTCTCTTCAATAAAGGAGACTCGGATGACTACTGGGATGGTTGGCTCGCGACTGGCGGCATCAGCAAGAGGGAAGTTGGAACAACTTTGGTCACTATGCTCGCCGGCATGACCGATGGAAAAGTTGACTCTGCTGAATGGGCAGCGCGCCTCGATCTTACAGATCTGCTCCTGGAGACAGCCGAGGCGTCAGATGATATTCGCTTCTTCCTAGAGTCCCACGATGGCGGGGATTTTGCTGAAGGCGACATGCGTGGCGGCCCGAAGTTCACAAACATGCAGCTTGCACTTTGGCGGCAGACCGTGCGACCCACTCTAGTTGCGCAGCTCGGGGACGGCAATGAAAACGAGCTGAATGACCGCGACGACGAGGACGCTTCCGTCAATCTAGAGAACCGCTGCAAAAAGGCCTTTCTTTTCCCGAACGGTGCACGCGTTTCATACGAGATCAGAGAGGACAAGCCACTTTCTGCGCTATATGCTTGGGTTGACGAGCGTCTGCACCCCATTTCCAGTGCGCCCCTTCTTACATCTTGCATGAAATGACTCACTCAATCGGTTGTCAAAGAGCGATCTCAGCCCGTGTCGTTGGAGAATTACGTTCACGAATGGGAGTTCCAAATCATGTGTGCAGACACTGATATGTTGCTCCCTGCACCGAGTCTCGAAGGTCAGCAGTGGCCACTTCAATGTTACAATGCTGATAGCTCGGCATGTAGGTGCCGACATTGAGATGAGAGCCGCAGTGGGCTGGGCTAAGGCCACCTCCTTGAAGATCCGGACGAATAATCGCATCACGGACACCACCATGCTGAGCGACAGCGAGCGCTCCGAACATCAGTTTCGGCTCGATCAAAAGGCAGAGTGGCCTTCCTCTATGCGACTTCTTCATGGGGCGTACAGCCTCGTCGACCCTACTGGCAAATACTCGCTCGAGTTTTGCCAGAAGGCAATCCAGGTCTGTTTCACTCTTGAACTCTGGTCACCGCACTAACTCGCGATCTACAGCTGGTTCGTTTTCAAATTGGCAAGAAGAAGCTGCAGTTGGCCTGTAATAAGTATCGTGGCGGCTTGAGGGCTCGTAGGCTCAAGCAGGGTGAGACGGCTGATGAGAATCGCTCCCACCCATGCGATATTATGGGCGAGGTTCAAAGTGCGGACATCTCGACTGCTTGCGGTCACTTCTTCAACAAAGTGAGTCAAAGCTACTAGACAATGCCCCCATCCAGGTGTAACTGACCTCATTGTAGGCTGTCTTGCTGCAGTCCTTGCGTGGCCGGTCAAAGGCGTCTTGTCCAGTCTGCAGAGTGCCACTCACAGTCATCCCATTCCCGCTTCACATCCTCAAGCGAGGTCCCAAGACCAGGCACTCCCAACGCGTTACACTCAAATGCAAGAATTGCAACAGCGAGGGGCATGACCACATGTCATGCTTCCAGTCTGGTGGCGGCTGGGAGGGCTATCGCACTTACCGCGTCAACAAGCACGGCATGAGACCAGGCTGGCCACAAGACGAAGCAGTTGCTCAGGCTAAGAGAAGGTTCCCAGATGGTCAGTTCAAGCGCGGTACGAAGCGACAGGGCGACCCCCAGACAGCTGGGAGCTCGAAGCGCCTTCGTCAAGAGGACGGGTTTTGAAACTTCTGTCATCGCCGTGCTGAGTTTCGCTCTAGCTGGATGGCCAAGGGTTCGTCTACCTTTTGTAATCACCTTGCGCAGCTAGGTACCTTCCTGCCCATAATTCATAAGCGCCCACGACACTTTTTCCGACATTTTCGCGACGTGCGGTGCTCTTGTTCTCTTCTTGTTCGTTCGTCTTCACGTGATCGCCCCTTGTTCTCTTGTTCTCTTGTTCGTTCGTCTTCACGTGATCGCCCTCGCGCCCCTTCGCGTTTCGGCCTTGCCAACAGCTGAGGTAGCGTCGGTGTCCCGCCTTTCTGCCATAGCATTTATTTTTTGCCTTCCATCCCGGACGCTTGGCCCCTCGGTCGTCACGTGTTGTCGCGACGAGTCCCGCGCCCTTCTGCCTTGGTCTCCATTTTAATTAAACTTGCCTCCCCTCTAAGTACAGTTTTCTCGTCGACTCGTTCAGCTTCTCCACGCGGGTATCCTCCTTTCTGAGGTGTTCGCATGGGTGTGTTGTGAGAAGGTCATAGTCGGGTAGGCCGTCCCTTCCCCCGAGACAGTGCGACAAATGCGTTGAATGGTGATAGTTTGCCCGATGCAGGTTTCCCCAGGTCCACATTAACTGGCACAAGCGGATCCAAGCTTGGGCTATCTTCCCATATGGTTGTCTCCTTGGTATTTCAGTCGGTTTGACCAGGGTGGTGTGAATGAGCCAGAAAAGAGTGATCTGTTGTTGCACAAATAACCATTGCGCCGTCTTGTTATACATGCATTTTAGGCACATAAAACCTTTCAATACATTATTAAATGTCTTCCAGTGTGGCCAGCTTGCTAGGAGACTACTCCCTTCGGTCGGCATGTGTTCAACAAGCCGGCAAAAATTTAAATGCCGAAACCCTTAGCCCCAAATGGTGCCCTTCTAACGTGCATCTGTTTGTGAGAAACGGTCGCGAATTCGTGTCTCCACGTGCGAAACAAGTTTCGAATACTGTGAGAGAGACCGGCCGGCGCAAGCCGGTATGAAATCAGCTATAAACGCAAGCTGGACACCTGAATGCGTGACTACTTTGTATCACATGTCTGTCTGTAAAATTTATTTAGCTTGGTATCGAAAGCTTCTGGGTCCTGGATGAGTACCATATTCATTACTGGCCGTGATTATGGCTCTCTCGCCCGCAAGGTGCCCTGCCGCTTGTCGGCCCCTTCTAGTTTTATGTTCACTTCACAATTAAATTTCACTGTACATGTCATTCGAAGCTGATTATATCGCCAATGAGAGTTCATGACATCGACGGATTTGCCCGACGCTGATCAGAAAGCTGCCGAGCGCCTAATTCAAATCGCGCGAGTTGAATTAGGCGCTCGCACCAAATGGGTTGCCAGCGCCTAATTCAACTCGCGCGAGTTGAATTAGGCGCTAGCAACCCATTTGGTTGGTCGCCTCCTCTTTCTTACACACTTCTGCCGCCACCGTCGCCTAGTCTTCACACAGTCGCTCAACATCGTCCCATCATGTCGATCATATCTACCGACCTCATAGTTGACAAACAACAGCCCGAGCTGCACCGAAGGTGGGGGAACTCCAAAAATCAACAAAACTTCCATTACAACCAAGTTTGTACCGCTGTGCAAGCGCTCAATTGGCATGATGTGATCAGGAAGGTCCACGACATGACCCCTGCAGAGCGTGCGAAGCATCTGCCAGGCATAGGCATACAAATGCGCAAGCTACTACCTCGTTGGACAGCACCTTGGCCACTGACACATATCGGGAAAAACACACTTGCCGCCAGCATTGCAACAGTCTTTGGCCGACTCAACGATGCTCTGTTCCCTCAGGCAGCTCAATCCCATCAAGTGACCGAGTTTGTTGCTAGAACCCCAGGCCTCGCCATGCGCAACTTGCAATCATGTTATCACAGGGCTAGGGCATCTACCAATGCCAGCACCTTCAAATCAAGCATGCTTTTGATTGTCGGCGGTGTCTATGAGGTGCTTACGGGAGGAACATTATGCTTGTACGCCCTTCAAAGCCTTTGCATCGCCTGATTACTGAACAGAATTGAAGGTTCCCCGCATCCGACTTCAAGCCGAGACAACAGGACAATGAACCATTGGAAGATTTCAGCCAACGTCTAGCCAGATGGCAGCGGGTCCACTACACCAGGCTGCTGATTTCGATTTTTCTCTCGCTGACGCCAGCGATTATCCTCATGGGCGTGGATTATGACAAGTCGTCGAACAGACTGCATTGGCCAGAGATAGATGAGGTAAATTTTGGGTCTATCATCAAATTCATAAGCTAATTCTGCTCCAATAGTTTTCGGTCTGGTTGCAGCATTTTCGTTCCAGTCCTCGTCCCGAGTTCGATGAGCTGGAGGACGCACTCTATTCGGCAGTTGTGGAGATTCTCGTCATAATGGAAGAATCTACCGAAGAAAGCTCTTCCTGGGTGCAGGTGGAGGATGTGTGCGCGAGATTCGCGGCGACCGCTCGCCCACTCGGTGATCTCATGAAAGATCGGGAGTTCGACAATCTCCCTATTCTCGTCAGTCAGGAAGCTGCCGCGGGGCCCAAGCGTAAAGCGAGAAAACGAGTTGCCGCAGCCGACGACATGGAGGAAGGGCCGTCAAAGAAGAAGCCCAGGCTTGAGCAGTCTGGATTTGGGCTCCTGAGTGCCATTTCTGAGGCCGTCCCGGTGAAATGGGAAGTGGAGAATGACCATATGCTGATGTATGAGGAGGTTAATGACTTGGAGGACAAGTGCGTACACATCTACCCTCCTCCCTCCTTCTCATTGACTGTCCCTTGTTTGGCAGAGACCAAGACTATGGCTTCGGTGATCGTGGTCATGGTGACTTTGGAGGTTATGGCTCCCTGTCTCTGCCTCATCAAACACTCCCGACCGCCGCTGGCATTGCCACTGCTCCTACCAAGGCCATTGCCACAACCGCCGCAGACATCGCCCCAACCGCCGCAGACATCGCCGCAGCTACTACCAAGACCACTGCCGACACTGCTTCCGCCACCATCGCCCCGACCGCCGCTGGCATTGCCGCTGCTCCTACCAAGGCCATTGCCACAACCGCAGCTGCCGCCACCGCCATCACCCCGAACGCCGCTGACATCGCCGCCGCCATTACCACCGCCATTGCCCCAACCACCGCTAGCATTGCCGCTGCTCCTACCAAGGCCATTGCCACAACCGCCGCAGACATCGCCCCAACCGCCGCAGACATCGCCGCAGCTACTACCAAGACCACTGCCGACACTGCTTCCGCCACCATCGCCCCGACCGCCGCTGGCATTGCCGCTGCTCCTACCAAGGCCATTGCCACAACCGCAGCTGCCGCCACCGCCATCACCCCGAACGCCGCTGACATCGCCGCCGCCATTACCACCGCCATTGCCCCAACCACCGCTAGCATCGCCCCTACCGCCACTGACATCGCTCCGACCGCCGCAGCCATCGCCGCTGTTGCTACCAAGGCCAATGCCGACACTGCAGCTATCACTGACAATGCTGCTGCTGTTTCCCCGAAGCACGTTATTGATGCCCGCAAGACCAAATCTGCCCCCAAAGGTAGCATGGCGCATAGCGGTAGCAATGGCGATTTGCGGCGGTCCACACGCACCACCAACAACAAGGACGAGACTATCTACAAGGACGCCATCAGTAACTCCAAGCCGGCGCGGTCGAAGCCTACGATCAAAAAATCGGCGAACTCAGTCAAAGAGAAAGAGGTTGCACATGAGTCGTGCTATCGGCATCGTCGTATTCTCCCAGCGGATTGGCATGTAGGTCGAGAGGTGAGCATCCTCTCAAGAACCGGTTTTCTGTAGCTGACATCAATCAGACCCACAAGATCAATATGTTCCCCTGGGACAACGATGTTCCACTTATCACGGTCCATGGCGACAGACAGGCAGAAGACGTGTACACCTTTGCCGAAGGCCCCAACGCCTTTCTTTGGGATGGGACAACACCGAACCGCCTTGTCACGATGTACGAACCGGATGGCGCATACTTCCCTTGGGAGGATCCGGGTCTTGACGAGCCAGCACGACTCAAGTGGCAGAAAACGCTGTACAACGAGCTATCTCGGGGTCAATCAGTGCTCATTCGCAAACCTAAAGGCATGCAGCGGTCACAGGACTCGTACGAAGAGGCAATGGACAAGTTCTATATTGGTTCCAAATGGGTGGAGGTCCAGGTACCCGGTGTTGTTGCTGATGCAGACAAACGTCTTTCAGCTGGCACAAGCGACAACTACTGGATGCTCAGGAAGACTTTTACGGACTATGCTCAGAATTCCAATAGCACAGGAGGTATCAATATGCTCAGTACAACTACCAACAGACCCGACCCTTACCTGCAGTGGTTACGAAGGTGCACAGTCCGTTACATCAGGATCATCGATCATGCTCATACTCTGCAGCTTGACCATCCCCATCGACTTCATCTTCGACTGTACATCAGACTGTCTCCCTGACTTCACGCCCACAGTGCCGGACAACCAGTTCAATTTTTGCATCGCCGCGCTTATCTGGTCATACTCGAGTATGCACATCGACGGGAGTGGGCAGCCGACCTTTGTTCGTATGATCAAAGGCAAGAAGATCTGGACCATTCGCAAAGTCAGGAAGAATGAGGACCGCTGGCTTGATCCTCGTGAGCTGGAGGAGGACCGTTTCGATACATGCAGCTTTTTGCTGGAAGAAGGCGACATATGGTATGTTGTTCCATCAGGAGTACAAACTGAGCTGACGCTCAACTCAGGATACAGGGCAGCGGTGTTATCCACGACGTCATTACACTCGAGAACAGCATCACAACTGGTGGTCACTGGTTCTGTTGGGAGCTAATGCAGGACATCATGCTATCATCGCTGCACCTGAGCCTTCTTCACCAAATGGCCATAGACGACGACAACGAACCCTCGAATGCCAGTCACAATGGCGCTGTTCTAAGCGTCTTTGATCGCTGTGCGGTCTTCATCCTACAGGAGTTCGAAAGCGAGATCCGGGCCGTAGCCCGCCTAACTGCAGCTAAGACTTTGAGGTTGCCTTACGGACTTCTCATCGACAAAAATGTGGTTGAAAAGGTCGCCTGGGTGGAGGCTGAGGATCAGGGCAGCAAGCTCAATGCTCTTGTTGGCGTCATTTTCGCAGGAACATTCTTTCCGGTATCCATGGATCAGGAGACGGATTCGATACATCATGGGGACAAGCAACACCACCACGTGAGGTCTTGGACATACGACTACCTCTTGTGGCGCCAGCTCGTGAGCTACAGTGTCCAGCAACTCGGCACACCTCACGGGGCGCCGGCGAACCTGGCTAACGTTCTTGGCCGGGATATAATCGATCACCTCAAATCCATTGCCTACAGCATTTTCAGCGACATTTACAGTGCTCTTTACGAAGATTACGATTGGAAAACGGCTGTGGACAAGACCCTGGATGCATACAGGCTAAATCCAGAAGAGATTGTGGATGTCCACCTCCCAGTTCAGTCGGATCCCGACGTCGAGCACAGTGAATACTCGAGTGGCGATGAGATCTGACACAACAACCAATGCAACGCCATCCTCAAACTCGCGTCGCGTCGTTGTTGCATTAGCGCCAAACATCGTCTCCTCCCACGGACTATTCAACGTCGCGACGAGTCCCACGCCCTTCTGTCTGCCTTAGTCTCCATCAAATTTGTCTCCCTCTAAGTACATATTTCTAGTCGACTCGTTCAGCTTCTCCACGCGGGTACCCTCCTTTCTGAGGTGTTCGCATGGGTGTGTAGTGAGAAGGTCATAGTCATGTAGTCGTAGAATGCGAATCGCGTGCCGTCCCTTCCCCGAGACAGTGCGACATATGCGTTGAATGGTGATAGTTCTCCCGATGCAGGTTTCCCCAGGCCCACAATAACGCACGAGCGTTTGACCCTGGGAGCGGTAGTCAGTGAAAGCGTAAGCCGACGCTCGACTGACACGGTCCTTTTGTTGGACATCGTCAAATTGACACGTACTGGACAAGCGTAGTCACACACTCATCGCGATGATTGAGCACATTGACATCATCAAGTCGGATGCCGCTCCCGTTCGGTCCTTCCTCTCCTATTAAGCGCAAGCTGGACACCTGAATGCGTGACTACTTTGTATTACATGCCGGTCTGTACAATGTATGTAGATTGGCATCGAAAGCTTCTGGGTCCTGGATGGGGACCATATTCATTAGTGGCCGTGAATGTTGCTCTCTCGTCCGCAAGTGCCTGCCGCTTGTCGGCCCCTTCTATATTACATGCACGTAGAAGACTACATCGAGGTCACTAAAATTGAGTGGCATAGAGACAATAATGTGAAAGAAAAGCTTTGTGCAAGGCTGGTCGGTGGGTGCGAAGTTGAGTCGAGGTGAGTGTATGTGGCATCACTTTGGAGGGTACCTCCAGGAGCTGTCTATAGCACTTGACCTCACATAGAGAAATGGAAGGCCGTATGGGCTAGTCGCACCACGTTGGCACTAGCGGTACGGGCCGGGATCATCCCGGCTCGACCGCTGGAGGTTCAATCCCGCGTGACGGCGCCCTTTTTCACAAAATTGTTTTTCTTGCTTTTTGTGGCACAGTACAGTTTAGAAGAACATAAAGTCACTTATTGTCACTTAATGCCTTGCTTATCACAAGCTGGCTCTTCGAGCATAGTAAACTAATTCTTGAGCTTACAGTAACCCGTATCTGCTATAGCCATGTCACGACGAAGATTGTAATACAGGGAATCGCTCAAGAACAGCAACCCTCAATATGCAACGAGATGTAGCGTAAATTTAATTCTGATTTCTCGAGGCACGTATACCATTATACTGATACGACAAAGTGTCAAAGATAAGCTAACAACGCAGCGGCAAGCTGTGTGGTATCGGCCTCAAATTTGGAAGCATCAAATCCGGTTGGACCCAGTGCAACCGGTACGGTACCATCTGACGCTAAAAGTTCAAGAAGATCGGGATAGATTGAAGCATTCAAAGGAACTACTTCAAATGGGTCGACGTATGGCAGCAGATGTGGCACGCCATTCGCGGAATCCCGAATCGTGCAAGCAAGCTGTGAGTCGAGAGCATTGTTCACATCATGCAATGGATGGATGTCGAGCGGGACACCACTAGTGTTGGCATGAACTGATAGATTGGTGGCCGTCGCGGTTGTTGTGTCGACCCACGTCGATGAAACAGGGTTTGCGGAGGGCTGAAGTACCACTCTTGAGTCCCAGTACAACTGCATCATCCCGGCGTTGACAAGAACGCAGCGCTCCGACCTTGCGCCCGCCGCCTTGAGATCTTTTGCAGACCAGTACTCGTGAACACTATTGGCCTGAAGTCTCATTAGGGTCAATTAGGTCGAGTGAGATGCGACGCGACACACCTGATCCCATTTGACGAAGGTGTCGATGAAAGAGTCACCCCGATATCCCGCTATCCAAATCTGGACGATAAACACCCGCCGCTCGACCACCCAGGGCTCTTCCGGCGGTCTCTGCTCAGGAATTGGTTATAGATAACTGACAACGAACATCAACGTCGACGTACCGTTGCCGCACGTGCTCGCTCGCGCTTCAGAGTAACAGCTTCAGCACGGCGTCGACGACTCTCGGCACTGTTCTTGGCAAATGGATAATCAGCCGTGAGTTGTTCATACCTGGAAATGGTGAGACAACTGCAACGCGAACTGGTATCATGAGAATGTACGCCGCATCCCACCGGTCCCGCTCTGTGGACGGAAGATACTTCCAGAGGCGAGCGAGAAGTCTAGGTTGAGTATAGCGGCCGCAGTCGGCACCCTTGACCACCCAGCCGTCCGTTAAGACTAGATTCTGCCGGAAGAGAGCATAGCTGTTGCTCGGCTTCTTGACAGTAGCAGACTTGAGGTTGAGGCTGGCGTTGAGGTTGCACGGAAGCATCTTTATCGCGATCGGTGTCGAGATTGAAGCCAGATGGGAATGTATGTCTAGACCACTGAGCTCGCTTAAATACCTAGGAGAATGCTGAAGCCGAGATAACCGTGCCAGATAAAGTGTCGTGATCACGTGGGCCTTCTTTCGCACCAACTAAGCTACGTCATGGAAAGCTTCGATTTGCATCATGAGCTGGCTTCGCGGGTGCTTCAATATATTTGAAGCTAGGTTTTGTAGGTCAGCGGAGGCACATCTACTGTAAGATCAAAATGTGCTTATGTCTATGACTTTCCGTGCGGGCTACTGAATCTGTTCAGTATTCAAATCTTGAAATCTTGGTGGACCTCCTGTTGGTGGAGGGATATGCAACTGACCACGTGCACACATGCAACTGACCATGTCCGCGCACATGCAAGTAAGGATGTGCGCGGCATCATGCCCGTCATCAGGAACAGCTGACGACGTTCAGCTGCTGAGAGCGCCTTTCGCAACAGGCGCTGCCCTGGTGCCGCTGCCATCAGTTCTTGTGCGTCACAGCGGTTGCCGCGCGAACGGGTCACAGTTATTTCCTCTCACCACAGATATTTATCATTTTTATGCGATTAAGACAGAGGGGAGGGTAGGCGCAGGCACCGGTCGGTGTAGGCAGGGGTGGCTGGCGGAAGTCGCATATGGACCTGCGCGACTCAGCTGGTAAGTTCTGCACAGTGCGAGTACCGAAGTGGTAGTGATCAAGATGGCAGCAATTGAAGGAGGAGGAGGGAGAGTTGAGGCAACAGACAAACGAAGGGAGTTGCTCGATGAGTCTCCGGGCTGGTGAGTAATTTACATGATCAAGCAGTGGTTGGGGAATCATATGACTTCGAGGGCCGGACATGAGAAAAAATGTGGGAGTTGTTGCGCCGGCAGGATGGAACAGATGGACCACCTTACAAAGTCTAAGTCGATGACAGCAACAGCTGGAAGGGTACGTACATTTACATCCAGACGACTCCGAAGGCTTGATTGAGGTGGAAGGTGGCGGGGGAACTAATGAGGTCCGCAAGCGCTTTGAGCATGCCACCGCGGCGAGGAGTGGGTTGGATGTACGCCTGCGGAAAGCCGGCGCTGAACCTGAAAGAAGAGCTCTTTAAATGGGTTTCTACCTCGTAGATATCTGCGGAATCGGTAGGATCTGTGTCCATAGGTTCATCAAAGTAGGAGGAGAGTGCAGGGATGCTCTGCGCCCGAGGTGCACGGACGTTGGGAACAACGCCGGTGGATCCAGTAGATGACGGGATTGGCAAAGATTGAGCTCGGCCGTGACAACCTACTGAAATTAGATTCAATCGCTCAAGCAAAGCCTGGAGCAGACGTACTTGCCCAGTTTGCGGTAGTGCTCTTGCCCTCCAGAGTTTCCCATGAGCCGACATCGGATACCATACGTGTATTGGACAGGGATGTCTCGTGGTGCTGGTAGCACTGCCAACTATGCCACCGTCCGCCCCACCAGCCGAGGATGCTGGGTATACGCGGGGGCTCGGTAAGATTGGTGATGGCTCGAGAGGGGCGATGGGGGCAGCCAAGAGGGATGGATACAGCGTGGAAACGAAACCGAGGGTGAAGAAGAAGGCGAAGGTAACGCCGAGCTTGAGTGGGTGATCGTTGTGGCTGAAGAGACCAGGCTGTCATCGCGGATGCGAATGTTGGTGATGTTGTCGGCCGACAGATGAGAAATCTTAAGCCCCATCAAAGTTGGTAGTGAGCGCAGATGTTGCCTTGTAAATTGGACTAAGACGCTCCCCTGGATATATCAGCAGCGCTCGATAACTCCGGTGTTGATACAACGCACCGCTGCGGCCAAAGCTCCGACAAAGATGAGCGTCTCAACCGGGCGGGAGACAATGCAGACCATGAGGGATTTGTACATGAATATAATGAGATGGGTTGGATGCATTTGCAGTGCCAGGCGGAGTGAGATCCCAAAGAGCAGAAGGATCGCGGCGACGACGTCGGTGCGGCCGGTCCATTGACGGAGGCGGAACGTCGCAAAGACAGCTGCACCATAAACCATGAACATGAAGGCGAGTGCAGTTAATGTGATTCCATGGTCTGGAGGGGGTCGGAGAGCATGAACATCATAACTATATCGGTATGTCAGCTCGACATGAACTTAGCACCGGTGCAAACTCACAAATCGTCAATCATTGAGATGCTGACTAATGAGATCGTCGCAGATGTCGGAGATGGCAGCAAGGTTGAAGTGGACATGTATCGTTGGCGGGCTGACCTTTATACGACTGTGAACACATGGAGACATGGAAGCTAGCATGTACCGTTCTGCTCGTACATCCACTTGAGCATGTGCACCTTCGTCACACGACTCCACTCGCCGTCCAGTTGACCTGACATGAGCAATAAGCAATAATTTAGCAATGACGAACTGGCGAATCACAAGCATGCACGCCGCGTTGGTCGACAGAGTTGAATCACATTGTCGATTTACAGATCAACATCGTCGTCCTCCTGAACAGACCAGAAGACTTCGCGAATGGAACGTACTGGCACAGTCGAATGGTACTCAATCGCGGTCCTGCACATAGGGCAAGAGCGCGATGCAGTATCACGAAGGTCCGACCCCCATAACGCTGAGACACACATGGAACAGAACGAATGATCTGCAGAACTAAATGTCAAAGCATGAAATACGCTGGAGGATATGCATACTGCAAGGAACTATACTGCGGCGAGAATGAGCATGAGTGCAAGCAATAAATCCGATGCAACGAAGAGGCGTGACATACACAGAATCTCCAGGGTGAACTAGGCAA
Source organism: Auriculariales sp. MPI-PUGE-AT-0066 (assembly GCA_020744175.1). NCBI lineage: Eukaryota > Fungi > Basidiomycota > Agaricomycetes > Auriculariales > Auriculariales sp. MPI-PUGE-AT-0066. The sequence continues at coordinate 1,076,776 of JAGTJP010000003.1, forward strand.
ATGCTGCAGGTAACCTCGCGCGCAACATTGTGTGCAAAATCCTGCATTGATCCGACGTTTCAGTGACGACTGGCCTTACAATTCTGCAACTGACAAACCCTAGCATGCGCGTCCAAAGTCAAGAAGCGTTGCAGTACTACACTTAAGCTTCCCTGCTCTTTCGCAACTGTCTCCGCCTCCACTAAAGCCTTCTGCGCTTGTCGTTAATTACTGCATAGGTGAATGCAGAATAGCGCACCGTTGTTTCCTGCTGAACATCACTCAACATGTCGAGCACGGTCCTTGTGCTACCGGAGGCCGACATCGATCTCGGACCCCGGTTCCGGTTGGCGTAGTCCTGGAGGCGATACTTCAGGACCACGGCGGCTAGGGCTAAGCTATTTGCTTCGATTTGTGCGATGCGCGCTTCTTCTGCCTGCACCTCCAGCCTGGCCGTTAAGAGCGTCGCATGGCGTGCATTAACTCGGTCAAGCAATTCCTGATAATTTTGCGGGTGCTCTTCACTGTTAGTATGATTGTCGGCCATGTGACGGTAAGTGGGAGGCGAAGTGAAAGGAGCGCTCGGCAAAATCCTGATCATGATTATTGTCCGATTCGACATACCTGCAGTAATATGGATATCAATCCTCTGCGCTAGATGGATAGCGTAGGGATGTACAAACAGTATAGTAATTCTCGTACAGACTGCGCCTCTAGACTGCGACTTCTGCTCGAGAGTGGGATTGCTATAGCGACAATTTTGTACTTGGACTCGATGTGTTTGGCGTGACCTCGACGCGACCATCCCCGCATCTCCGCCCATTTCATCTGCGTGATAACTATGTGCATGGAATTAAGTGACAATAAGTGACTTTATGTTCTTCTAAACTGTACTGTGCCACAAAAGCAAGAAAACCAATTTTGTGAAAAAGGGCGCCGTCACGCGGGATTGAACCTCCAGCGGTCGAGCCGGGATGATCCCGGCCCGTACCGCTAGTGCCAACGTGGTGCGACTAGCCCATACGGCCTTCCATTTCTTTATGTGAGGTCAAGTGCTATGACAGCTCCTGAAGGTACCGAGAGCAACAATCACGCCACTAATGAATGACGCGTAGCATGCAGTGGTAAAACTGTTTAATGCTATGTCTACGCCCTTGCTGGAGCAGCGCCGCATATAGCAAAGCGGGGGAACGAACACCACTGAGACCAGAGAATTCGGCCATGCTCACAGCGATGTAGTCACTTTATAGGCTGCATGAGGCATCCAAGTCTGGCAAATGGATGAAACAATGCTGGGTGGCACGGGAAAGTGGCTGATTGGACAACTTCGAATACGATGATGCAAACCTACAACAAAAGAAGTGCTGCACGTCGACTTTGCTTCTGGCAACTGGATGACGGTGCTCATTGTACGATGGTGCTCATTGTGCCTTGGTGAACAGGCCAAGTTACGATTCGAGAGCACGCGGTGATTCACCTCGGAATACACGGCTAATCTCTCGCTTTGCGCTCTTTTCTTGCCAGCAAGAGTGCTGTGCTGGATTCGAGAACACGCGGATTTGCCTTGGAATACTCGGCGAATCTCCATCACTGCCGTGAATATTGGCTCAGCGAAGTGAAAATGGAAAGAGTATTGTTTTTGTACATTGAAGTTTCAAATTTTCGTTTGGTGTTCTTGCGATTTTTCTGAATCGCTGGCTGCGATATTCATTTGGTGTTCAACCGATATTCATGGCTGCCGCAGTGCATTCTTGCCCGCCTCTGCACCTGGTGCTGCTCAAACCTAATGATAGGAGAGCTCCCAGGACCTCACAGCGTTCGTACCCGGGCATGCCGAGCGCCAAGGCACCGGCGAGCAAGCTGTGGTCAGCAACTCGGCGTCATCATCTCGCAAAAGCTGAAGAAGGCGTGCAGCTGGAATCATGCCCTTCCACACCTGTCTTAGGCTCAAGGAACATGACCTGAAATGTTCCGGTCTGGAACATCCGGGTGGTTTGGTTGTCTGTGCTTCTTTCCCTCCCGCTTCTCATGGATGCCAACTTCGTTTGGATGCGAGCCGAGGGTAAACACTACTATTACCCGCAGCAGTGGCAGGGTGGGTCGCAGCTAAATCTTGAAGCACGGGCCACTCAGACCGGCCAACGTCAACATGGTATGGGTGATGCAGATCGAAGAGTTCCGTCCCCGACGTCATCGCTGTCCGACGAGTCCGCCAACGGTTTGCTCCTCCAACTCTATGGTTACATATGGAAGATGACAACACCTATGTAGGTTATCAAGCTGGTTACAGTCTCAGCGACTATGGCGACGATAATGATAGGCATGAGGAGGAGGAGATACAACCCTTATCTCCTGAATCAACAGAGCACAGTGCGCCATAGGTCCTGAAAGTCTTACGATGTGTCTCTGACTATTGCTCTAGTATCACTCGCAGCACCGGCATCCGCACACAAATTCCTTCGGCGAGACGAGACTGGCAATGGCCTTCAACTGCAGGTCACTGACAGGCTCATTGGAAGAAGTGCTATGGTATGACCTATATCTTTACAACCTAGTAACTATATTTATTGATATTGAATTGTGTGCTGTCCAGGGATCAGACATGCCAATGGATGTTGATGGTGATGACAATATCTTGGTTGAGGAGGCTTACTCTATCCCAACCTCAATATCGCAATCACAACTTCAGGAAGGTATTGCTGGACAGCTCGATCACGAGCGTGATAGACTCGCTCGTGAAAAGGTAGCTCTTGACTTGACAGTCAATCATATACAGTGCGGGAGCTGAAGCTTACAATCTGCAGGTCCGAAAGGAAGTCCACAAGGCGGTTCGGTCTGTAATGAGTGAGGCTCGCAAGCTGAAGACTGAGGTGAAAGTAAGCCCTAGAACAGGGCGGCGCTCAACTGCCTTTTCCTCAAAGTCTTTCGCATCATACGCATATTTTAACTAGTCGGCAATACACTTTGAACCTTTTGTACATGTGATCGCGCGTATAGGTTTCCGCCTATGGTTTCTGTTTAACATCAGAAGACAAGGATAATAAGTCGGCCGACAAATGTATCGGTAATCGACAGACCGCACTGCTTCCTGCATTGCCTCTCACAGCCGGCAAGCCGGTACAGAGATGCACCTCTGTACAGAGCCCTGTAACATTTGAAAACACTATTATATCATCAAACTCAAAAGGAGCACAGGTTTGAGGGTTCCACATCTGTGGCAGCCGTGCGGGTGTATTAAGGCTCCTCCCCGCCGTGAGTGTCTTCACCCCGTCCAGGCAAATGACTGACGGCGCTACACACCGCGAGCGCCATGGCAACGATCATGTCCCTCATCCGAGGAACTGCTTCATCTTGATGCGCAGCGACATTTCTGCCGCAACCCGCGCTCTTTCGCTTGCATCCACAAGTTCTGTGTCTTGCGTCTACAAGATGTTCAGCTTGTGTCACTTCACCAGCTGACCTGGACACACTTGGTTACACGAGCTATTCAAGGATGACGCAATCTGAGATGTGTACAACTTTATTGGAATGAATGAACCAGGCAATCTACAGTTAAGCGTCCTCTTGAACTGCCAGTACTAGCTCTCGAATTGCAAGAACGGGCACATTCGAGCCGTAGTCAATGGGGCTTCGACATAGTGGGCAGGCAAACATGTGTCGAGGGCTCTGTGCATGGTGATCGGTGAGACAGCCCGGGCATAGTGAATGCCCTGGAAGGAAATGAGATGAAGCTTCTCGTCTCTGTAGAGAAGTTACGCACCACAAGGTACGAGACTGTAATTGTACAAGGAATTTGAATCAGTGCAACTGGAAATTGGGCTGAGTGACATACATAGTCTCTGCCGGTTGGTAGAAGCAGACCCTGCAAGTAGCCGCGGAAAGGATATTTTCCTCAAATTCCTGTGCGTGTTTAGTTTTACTGTGATGCAGGTGCGCACAAATCGTAGAGTTCACCTTTACGAAGCCGATCAACGTCGCAAGTCGCTTACGGTATGAAGCTAGGAGCTGCGCATTCTTCGAAATTTCTTCTGCCTTTAGTAAGACTCGCTACATGTTGTCATCACATTAGGTGAGGATACAAATAACTGCAGCTTACCGCAGTCTCCCGGTGGGTGTCCTGCAATAGATCTACCACGGTCCTGGACGTGCCGAAAGCGATACCATGTCGTGAGCCTCGGTTCTGGCCAGTGTGTCTTTGAAGTCGGTACTTCAAGGCCACAGCAGTCAGTGCGAGATTCTTTGCTTCGGCCTGCGCGACTCGAGATTGCTCAGCTTGGGCCTCAATTCTGATGGCCCGAAGTGCGCTATGGCGGAGGTTCAGCTTGGAGATAAGTTCTTGGTAGTACTGTTGGCCTTGGCCAGAAACAGACGTGTTCATCATAATTGCTTGTGGGCTAATGAGGAGGAAGACAGCGGGTCGGTAACGACCCGACACACGCTTGTTAAATCCACACAAGATCGGACCTAACTTTGCTACCGAGATGATGCTATTTTCATCTCGCAAACTGCATCGTGATTGCTCCGTTCTGCACTATATAGATGAGAACAGTAGCAGGTGATTTGAAGACACACACAACGTGCGCTTTGCGATAGCGCACGTTCGTAGCTCTGCAAGCACAGTGGATGCACTGTGCATGATATAACGTCACTAGGTCACGTGATGCCATACTGGTTTTGGCCCTAAGTCTCGAGAGCCAGACCTGTCCTTTATGAAACTCATCATGAGCGGAGCTTCTTTATTGATGTGGCTTGGTCCGACCATATGGAACCCTACCGTGTGACTGGTTGTCCTACCAAATGCATTTAGAGCTCCGACATCGCTGCTCTCCCTCTTCCCGTGACGATGTCGGCCACACCATCACGCACCCGCCCACTTGCACCCAATGCACCACTTCCGACTCCACAGTCGAAGCCGTCTGCATCGACCGGCCATATAGCAACGGCTAGCGCATCACCCATACCGATGGCGCAAAAAGTTTTGAAGTCCCGTGTCCTGGAACATCTGGAAGGCAGGGTGTGGGAGTTCACCTGCGACGAGGTCACCAAGATGATCATGCCGCACCTTACGGCAGACCAATTCCGCAAGCTCGACGCTAGGCTCGCGGTGGTTGTTCAACTTGACGAAACGACATTGCCAGAGCTCGACCGACTGGAAGTGAATACATACAAGCCCATCACTGAATATCTCAACAGTTTACTCGCAATCGCCATGCAGATAAAACAGAGAGTCAGGCCCAACAGGAATGCGAAATACTCGCAAAAGATGTTCTTCTGCATGTACTCCAAGTCGACACGGGATGGCATCCATGGTGCCAGTCCACTCCGCCCAGACGTGCTGCTCTTCAACATTGCTGTTAACGAAACAGAGCCCGAGGGGTCCATCTTGGCCGTGTGGGGCTATCCCGCCAACATCAAGGATGATGTGCTTCACATCGAGCTCGTGGTTGAAGTCAAGGCCAAGTGGGATGATCTGCTCAGGCAGCTCGGCACGTACGCGAGGGCAAGCTTCTATGCTTCTCCCCTGCGGCGCTTCGTCGTCTGTGTTGGTATCAACCATCATGAACGCGCCTTTTCGATCTTCCTGTTTCACGCTGGCGGCGTCGCTGTCTCAGCACCCATTGACTTGATGGAGGGACGGGCAAAACTTGTCCGGTTCCTTGCTTACGTTTCACTCTGGCAAACCGTGGAGGAAGCGGGAATCGTCTCGGATGGCATCCACTACACCTTACCCTCACCCATCCAGGGGGAACCAGCTTTCGAACTCGACAACATCCAACTTCTACACCGCCGCGTCGATCTTTGTGGTCGCAGGACGTACGTTGCGCGTGTTGGGTCGAATGCTAATGGGTACGTGTCCAGTGATGGCTTCTTTCTGTTCTGTTTGTAATGACCATCTTTGACTCCCAGGTCGCACAACAACAACCGCGCTCGACGGACGGCGAGCTTCACTACCTTTGGTGCTGATCTCCGGTCGCCGGCCGATTGCGAACTTCAAGCAGTTGTCGGGCAGAAACGGAAGGCAAGCACAGATGGTGAGTGCGTGTAGTATTCAGATGTGGTGGCTCATCGCGAGCTTGACAGCCGATCGCCCTAATGCTGTGAAGCGCAGCAAAAGCCAACATACTCACGAGCTTCGAAAACCGAGTGTTAGAAACTTGGAATCAGGTATTGCGAAGCTCGACGTCATTTCGGCTGCCGAAAAAGCCAATGACCAAGAGATCCAACAACGATTGGGCATCGAACGTCGTACGACACCCCTAGCAGAGTACGAGGACATCCAGGCTTTTGGAACCCTCCTGCAGTGTCCACATGAGGCCGTGATCAAGCTGTCTTGGCAATCGCTCAAAAACGTGAAGCTTGAAGCTGAGGCGCTCAAAGACTGCTCAGGTTTCTTCGGCCTGCCTTCGGTCTTTTACACCATTTGTCTTGCAGACAACGAGAAATTCCTGCCTTCAGGCAATACTGGGGTGGTATGGTCCAAATCCGCCTGACCGACGTGTACTTTGCGCGACGTTGAGCAGCGAAGTCGGGAAGTCTCTCGAGTGTTGCCGCACCTCGTTGGAGCTTGCACGTGCGCTATTGGACTGTCATCTTGGTACGATGTTGATTCAGAGGTCTGTGATCTCCACTGATGACTTGCTAGGGTGGCTGGGGGCTCTGCAGAAAGACATCCTGCATCGAGACATTAGTATCGGCAACCTCCTACTCCTGAACGTTCCAGCCAAGCGAGAGTTATTTGTGGCTTCCTTAGCTCCGAGGTACACTCGTTCTGAGCTTGCGGAGATTCGCCATTACGATGGGATTAGCGCAGACCTTCGCGGAACCCTTGATAGCCTCGACGTCGGTGAGAACTGCACTGCGATCGTCACTGACTTCGATCTTGTCTCAAGAATGGACAAGACCAGTAATGGTGACGGCCACTTGTCGGTGAGCATGGATGTGGGTCAGCTGCCATTGGTACTAACTATGCCGGCACTTCCAGGGTACCTGGGAGTTCATGTCCACGACAATGCTGCGGTCATTGAGCCCTAAAAAACCATATCGGCAAGGAATACGGGACGATCTTTGGGCGTTCTACAATGTTGCGGTCTGGGCAATCCTACACAGCGAGGTATATCCAGGAGGATCCGAATTGGAAACGAACTGGAAAAACAAGATTCGGCAACCCTACGAAAAGCGTGACGATGCGCATATCGACATCATTGATTATTGGATGCATTATGAAGACAACGAGAACGATCCCGATTCTCGCATATCCTCCCCACTCCTTAGAGCCTTCCTACCAATCCTCCAGGAGTGGCGAGACATCTTAGTCACACTGAAAATGGCTTCAGTCAAGATATCTCCCGTTGACGTTGACGAAGGCCGGCGTCAGCAGCTGCTAGCCATCCAGGTTGTTCACGACTTTGCGAAACTCTTGCAGAAGTACCGCACGAGGCTCGAGTGAGCTGTGCCGACTGCAAGTCACCCAATCCCCCCATAGAACTGCCGTTTGTTATTCGGCAAGTTCGTTCCCCTCTCCATCGTTCTATATCTGACAGCATATTTCATAGCGATCTGGCCCTGCTGCTGGACCGACATGGATAGCACGGCGAGAAATGGCTGGCAGCGTAGTAAGCGCCAATGTACGCCCACCGGCTTTCTGATGCCTGCTTGGTTTCGTTCTTGTCACATTTTCTCGTCTCAATAAATGAAAAACTTGGATTTATGTTGTACAAAAGTAGCAAGAATTGGGAGCCCGCGGAGACGATGCTCGCACGCACATCCACGGGAATGTCAGTCGGAAGGGGCGTGCATGGCGGCGACGGGCGTGGGCGCGGGACAACGTCGAGAGCCATCGTCAGCGGGAGCGCGAACGAGACGGAGCCGGTCGCGCTCGTGGGCTCGAGCGGCGACGATGTGGACTCCACGGACATGGACACGGGGACGGGTTGAGATGGGGCGTTTGGGCGCATGCGAGTACGTGCGGCGGCGGCACGGCGATGTCGACAATGTGGGTGATATTGGGAGCCAGAGGCGACGCGGATGGACGGGCACTGGCTGATGCGATCCGCTGCATGTTCACCTCTGGCCGCAAGTAATCCATTGCTGACGGCGCGCGGTCGATCTGGATCGAAGGTGCGGTGTTGGACCTCAGCTGTAGTGCAGACCCAGCTCTCCGAAGATCGGGCTGCCCATTTGGCGATGAACCTCCATTGAGCGGAGGGGAGGAGTTGCCGGACCTCGCGGCGGATGAGATGGAGCTGTAGTGAGCGCCAAAAGGTCCAGCAGGCTGTTTGCTTGCGTCATTGGTAGACGATGCAGCAAGGGGGGATTTGTCCACGGACTCTCCAACGACGAATTCGGTGTTGCGAGTGCCATACCAGGCACTCACGGATTCGACAGTGGTCTTGCCAGCCACCTCTCTAAGCAATGAGAAACCCGTCTTCTCGAGCTGCGGCGCAGCAACGAGTCGCTCCGTGAGTTCCTTCAGCTGCTCGAGAAACGTGAGAGTGAAGAACGGTGACCCGCGGTTGATGGTCCGGAGCGTAGATGCTATCGCATCACAATACCTTGGATAACAGATAAGTTGCAGAAAAGTGGTGAGAGCATGGTGACATACCGCTGAGCGAGTTTGTCGCGACCCATCTCGACCAACTGCCATGCATGCAGCAGCCGGTATGACTGCAGATGCGGGAAGCCGTGGAATGGTTCCTGCCCTGGCGTCGCGGGCGCAAGTGACAGTGCATACTCGAGAATCTCGGAGAAGATGAACGGATCCGAGTCCTTGCTGAAGTTGTGCGTCTTAGACGGGTTCGCTGAACTAACCAGCACAAGCCGTGGGGAGGACGTATTAGAACATCCGGAGATGGTAGAAGTTGACCGTTACAGCAGGTAGCTAATCAGAAATAAGCGATCCGAGAAGAAACGCAAGTATTCAATCTGCTCACCAGACATGGGCAGCCTCAATCCATTTGTGATCAGTGAGAGTATCGCCCAAAGCAGTCAAGCCGTTCGAGTCGCCTGGTACGCGGTTCGAGACAATGGTAGCCGCAATGTCCTGCCATTTACCAAGGATGTCCGCGGAAATGTTCGTTGGAATGGCAGGTTGACTAAAGTTAGCGGTCATTGGTGTAGGGCCTAGTGGGCTGAGGGTCGTAGCTGCGAGAGAGTCGCTGAAACGAGGCTGGCCAAGAGCCTTCGGCGGCACTAACCCATTCACTGCAAAATGCTGGGTTAGCACGAGTTAGAAGCTTCAGAGCAGACGCCTCACCTGACGAGCCGGCTTGACCGGCAATCAAGCTGTACAGTATCCTCAAGCTTTCCCTGCCCTTCGAGGCAGAGCTCGCACCGGTGGCGGGAGCCATCAGTTCTGCTCGCAAGAATTCCTGAACGGCCTCCTTCCAAGCTTCCTTGTCCAAGCTGCTCGAGAGTACCAAGGCATGTGCCCACATCTTCTCGTCCAGCGCATAGTGGTACGCCTTGCGGCGCTCGCCCCGCAGGGGGAAACTCTTGCAACTTGTCAAGCGTGGAACCGCGCAGCTCGTACACGGCCAGAGGTACCTCAGAGGTGGCAGCCGTCGAGTAGGCGCTCATCATGGCGTCTGCGGGACGCATCGAGTCGACCGCAGTCACCGCCGCGCACTCGCCCAGAAGAGCTCCACGAACCGCAGCATCAATTGTATCGCTGCAATTCTTATCAGTTTCCACACCCGCAGGAACATTGCAGAAGGAACGGTACCTTCCAGAGGTTTGGCCGTCATTCTCGACAAGCACCTTCAACAGCCTGACGAGGACCAGCTTCGAGCTTGCCCGGGCACCATCGAGGGTAGCCTCGCTCGTGTATCCCAACGCCCTTCTCCATCTCCTCGATCCTGGCATCCAAGTACTTGATAACAGCAGCCTTCTTCGCCTTCCCGGCCGTGGCGCCCGTGCGCGGGACGAGACTACTCACAGGTGAGCCCGGATCGCTGAGCAGCGGGCCTGGGAATTTGGCCTCGCTCGTCTCCCACGCTCTCGCCGGCACGAGCTCCTGCAGCCGGCGCACCTGGAGCTCGGTCGCCCGGCGCGCACTAAACGACACACGAACCCGTCCGTGAGCCCCGGCGGCGTGTGGAAGCGCGTCACCACGCGCCCGCCGAACCCGAAGCGCACCAGCGGGATGCGCACGCCCGTGCGTCCCAGTGGGTCATTCGTCCCCGACAGCAACGGCGCCGTAGTTAGCCGAACCCGACGCCCCCGCGGATGCGGCGGCCATATTGGCCGCGCTCGTGTCGAGCATATGCGTCTGCGGGCCAGGAAAGCCCGTGCGCGAGGTGCCACCGGCACCGTAATCGGACACCTCGCTGGCTTCGCGCCGGACCACGCGCGAGGCAGGGCCGTACGGATCTGTTGCACGGCCGTTGGCTAAGCCGTACGGGCCAGCTGGCGTAGTGCCGTTCGCTGGACCATAAGGACCTGCAGCCGCCGCTGGACCTGCTCCAAACCGAGCTCCCGCACCTTCCTTCTATGCATCCGTCTTGAATGAGGCATTGGATTCGGACCAACGGGGAAGGTCAAAAACAAAAGGTATACTTAAACTCAGAGGCCGACCACTTTAGCGATGAATTCCCGATGCAGCAACCACAGCAACTTACACCGGACTCCTTCGCATTTATTCAACTTGACGCCTGCTTACCACGATATCCATTCGACGGCACGGCACCAATAGCGCCCATGGCCAACTACGTAAATCATTCACGACACGTTCAGCCAGCAGACTCAGACGCCCTTTGCGGCCCTTGGGGCATGATGCAGAGAAAGAACAGGTTTCACACCACGCTGGTGCTGAAATCGATTGTCGTCTGCGTCACAGCTCCCTCACTTTGCTGGATCTTTGCCGGTGGTGAGCCTCGGCATGAAAGATTGGTTTGACATACCGAACCGTGGTCATCATGCTGCCTTGCCATTCGCCCGGACGACGTCCCTTGCGCTGCTGCATTTGCAGCTGCCCCCATCCTCGCTGGATCTTTGCCGGTGGTGAGCCTCGGCATGAAAGATTGGTTTTGACATACCGAACCGTGGTCATCATGCTGCCTTGCCATTCGCCCGGACGACGTCCCTTGCGCTGCTGCATTTGCAGCTGCCCCCATCCTCGCTGGATCTTTGCCGGTGGTGAGCCTCGGCATGAAAGATTGGTTTTGACATACCGAACCGTGGTCATCATGCTGCCTTGCCATCCGCCCGGACGACGCCCCTTGCACGACATCCCTTGCGCTGCTGCTACTCTTGTTGTTCAACAAGTTGAATCATTTCTCGTGCTACACCCAACACTATATCCTTACTGTGTCATTACTGCTTCCCACGTTCTTATTGCCTTTGTCTCCATCACTTGTTTAGTAGCTTCACATTTACTGTCGTCATTCTTGTACAGCTCTCTTTATCGTCCTGTTGTATACATCTCAACCCCGTGCTGTCTCCACTCGGACGCTTGTAGAGTTTCAGCAACTGCTCAAAATCAGAAGTGTATTATCAAGTCATCACGTTGCACCGAGCGAAAATGAACCCGAATACTGCTAGGACCTGACGCCTCTGATGATGTGCACTTTCCGAAGTAGCGTCACGTGAGCTAGGCATCTCCATCCTCGCACAAAAACCACGCACACCGCTCGATGTACGGCGTTGACTCGAAGAATTCGACGGTCTGGTTCATGAATGCGGTGATCTGCTCAGCAGTTGCAACATTCTCCGAGTCGACGAAGGATTAGCAAGAAATATCTGTTTATTCTACAAGCCACCCATTTCTGGTGTGGACCCAGCGCTTCGAGCATGATTCTGAGTGCAAAATGAGGGAGTTACGATCCCCTTCATAAGGAAAGTTCATGTGCATCAAGCTTTTGGAAGGGAAAATACTTGCAGTTCCAGGTGTTGCGGCAAGGACAAGCCCTGCCTGTACCAGAAACAACTCCCCTCCTGTGAACTCGCCACAGGGGTAAACCACACAGCTGTCAGCTTGAGGAGATGTGCACGTACCAGGAGAATGCCGCCGCTGCCACCCTTGAACGTGAAGAGGCTGCCACTGCCGCTGCCATGGAACGTGAGGCACGCATGCAGGAACTTATCGAGCCTGTACAGCGCTCTGTACAGGTTGTACAGAGATGGGCCTCTGTACAGTGGCGTGCCGCCTGTGTCTGTGACTTCGTCGACGAATGAGACCCGAGAGTAGAAAAGAGACAGAGCAAAATGGAGCATTTTCTATGGGCTCTTCTGCAAAATCGGGCCGCGTTTCTCATCACAATATCAATTACCTTGAGATGTCAACGGATTACGGATGCGAGGCCTTGTCTCGAGCCAGCGGTAAAGGCACCGCGTAGTATCCTATACGGCGGACGTCGGTCTTGTTGTATGTTTCTCCTTGATAAGAACAGACAACGTTCAGGCGACCAGCACGGAAACCGCGCAAAATATGCTCCTCCTAGCCGAAACCTAATTCAGAAACAATTGCGTGCCTATCACTCTCCCTTGTTCCCCCGACACATTCAGCGATTCAGTCCTATTCGTCCGCAAAGTCATATTGACAAGAACTATCGAACAAACGAGCACTCGCGCAACATGTCGCACAATGAGGTCAGCGAGCGCGAACCCACTGCTTGGAAGGAAAGGGGCAGCTTGCAGCGCGGGCATGGCAGCGGCTGACCATTCTCATCAAGATGCCTGGCTAGGCAGTTGTAGCATGCCGAATGTCCTACAGAGGGTGAGCACAATAGACAAGTTACGTCGGGACATACCACAAGACATCCTGCAGCAAGTTAGATTGACCAAGCAATAGAGAAAGTGTTACTCACACTCTCGGATTGTCCATGATGTGGGAGTCAAGACTGCAAATCATTGCATCCCAAACGGCTTGGAAGGCCTGTGCTCTATTATCTATATTGGTTCCATACGTCGCCGGTGCACGTACCTGAGATTGTCGAAGCGCTGTAGAACAGGATGCAATGCGCTCCCGTGTCTTGTCCAAATTCCTTTGAATGCGCAGCCTGTGCTGCGCAGTGGCCGATTTGAACTGCAACGAGATGTTCATCAGTGGTTGTGCGGGGACAGTCGACGGGCTATACAAACTGACTTGGATCAGTCGGCGTACATGCTGCTCGCAGTCCGCCACCAAGTTACGCAGTAGTGCTGCCGTGTCCTCGCCAGTAAGGTAGCGAGGAACATGACCCGTGCCGCCAGCACGCCATAGGGAAAGCTCGGATGTCAGGTTCTGAGCGCGTTGTTCTGCTGCAATACGACGTTCAACCAGAGAATTCAATTTCGCCTGGATAGAGCTGAGCTCCGCATCCACTAGCTGCAGATTCTGGTGAAACATCAAAGTCGTGCTGTCCATTGAGCGTGGCAAGATCTAAGCGGCGGCGTTGTAAGAGGGAAAGGCCAATGGTCGGAGACGGAATCACCAGTCTCAAGCTTGTCTTCTCATTATTTGCACATCGTGCCCAATTCGCACCCAGGGGTCAGCGTGGTGCATTTGATAACACATGCAGGTTGCATGTCTGCTTCACATGGTGACGGCATTGTGCCCCTAGCACAAGGTCGGGACTATGTAACGCTCAGTGGTATATAATACGAACACTTTGATTAGGCCGCTCGTCTCCGCGCCTCTTGCACAGTATCTTGCGATCCTCCTGTTTCTTACATGCAGCACACTGGCACTCACTGCGGGACATGGCTCAAAATGCCGACCGGGATAGACTCAAATTTATACCAATACAGCACGAGATCCATACCGTGCCTAATCAGTGTTTCCCGACCCCTCCGTGACCGTTTCCTACTATTCCATTCAAATCGTGTCTCCTTAATGTGTCCCGACCCTCTCTTTGTCCATTCTCTTGCGATTTTCTTTAAATCGCGTCTCCTCCATGTTTCCCGACCCTCTCGTTGTCCGTTTCCCCACCATTTCCCCCAAATCATGTCTTCTCAATGTTTCTCGACTCTCATGTTTCTTACATTTTCAATCTCAATATCTCCCTTTCATGTACCTTCCACTGCGACCGGCGAGAAAACGCTGGGACCATTGTCACGCCATGCTCTCGCAAGGGTTCTTCATGTTTCCGAGGTGAAACATGGTCTTGACCATTCTTTCAGCATTTTCTGGGAGAAAACAGCCAAAAAACATGGACGATGTTTCTTTCAACATGTACTGTTTCGTGCATGGTTTCGATATTTTCTTCACCAAGGCTCTCGCCCATGTTTCCTTTATGCACTCCGTGGCGAGAATGTTGTATACACGGAGGTCCATGGTACTAATATGTGTTCGGAGAGGAAATTAAGGAACCACGGACGTCCGTGCTTTTGTCATGTTGTGTTGGTGGAACACGTACAAACCACGGACGTCCATGGTTCTTGCGTGTTTTTTGGCAAAGAAATCAAAACACATGGACTGTCGTTGTTTCCAGTATGTTTCTAGTGGGAACACGGAGAAAAAAGGTCAACGTGTTTTCCTTCATTTTTCGGTCGGAAGAATGGTCAGTCCGGCCTTGTGTAAACGTACATTGACACATGCACCGCGCTCGTCACGAGCGAGATTTGCATCTCGACCTCGAACTTGCCTTACCTAGCCATCGGCCTAGCCATCGGCACTCGAAGCACCCGCCTCCACAACTTGTTTAGGATCCGGAGACTAATTTTCACCAACTAACAGTAGATGCGATCAGGCACGAGGTCAAGCAGAAAAGCCTCGCGGCAGACTGCTGTACCCCTAAATTTCGCCAAAGGACCGGATGATGCGGCGCGAAACTTAGGAGACTCTTCTGTTCTCCCGCTCTCACCCGAGCCAACTGCGGAGCTTCCGTGAGCACGAGGCGGGGTGCCGTGATCTCAAGCTTCTGCGAGGTCTCACGGTATGTTATTGCCGGTGGCACGGCGTCAGGACGAGGGGTTTCCCGCGGCTTGCACTGTCGCCGCAACGGCAGGTGATCCACAGTCTACAGCCGCGGCCGCACGGGAAGAATGAGAATTTGCCACGGTGGATTGAATTGACGATTAGAGTGGAGTCACAGCCGATAGGTCGTTCGAGAACCCAGATGATGTGAGTCATGACTTCTCCCACAGCGGGAGCAAGCTGGGTGAGGTGTCCAATTCCGGTAACTGGGCAACGCTCATCGACTTGCATAACACCACGACAAACCTGCCTCGTGACTCTAAATCAACTTGCGATGGCAAATCAATGCGATCTATACTGGAAAGTTCCGGCAGTGCCCGTACAGTGTGCGCGATCTGATACCGAGCAACCATACATGGCGTCATGGGATTGTGCGAGGAGTTTGTAGCAGCTCATACCAAGCGCGTTTGTATCACCACCGGCTGGCCCTCGTGAGACTGGATGTGTGTGTGTGTGTGAATGCCGACGTCATCGTCAAAGTCGGCGGTGCCGGTTGACGCCGTGCGGGCAAAGACTCACTGCGACTCGATCGTCAACCCGAGCCTTATCAACGAATCGAGGCGACTCACCCCAAGGGAGACCACCGAGCGAACTCACATTCACTACTCGATTGCGTAGACGCTAAGCGATCTGGCAACGATGAGCGAGGACAACAAGGTGCAGGCGCAACTGAAGCGGCAGCTCAAGATCAAGACCGGTATTGTGCAGCGGTGCGCGTCACCTTTCAAATGATATCGATTTTTATCTGAACGATGTGGCCCATGTACATTTGGAATCATCGACCCGTCGACGCCGTCTGTCTCGACCCCGCTCTCACGACCTCCACATGCGACGAAACGCCACGCACTTCCTGCAGGTACCTCAAGGAGCTTGCGCTGTACAAAAACGAAACCGAGGATATGCAGCGCAAAGTCGACAAACTGCTCGCAGATGGTGTTGAGGGCTGGGATCTGAAGAACGCGGTGAGATGGGCGCGACGCACGGGCGCTTGTTTTGTGGCTCATGCATGTGTTGAAAGCGCAATATGCTTGAAGAGTCGAAGAAGATGGTGCCAGACACACAGGGACGACTTGAAAAGGCAGTCGCAGAACTGCGCGATGTGACAGTGCGTGCAGATGTCAGTGCTAGGCTTAGGGCCGCTCACTCCTCCTCTTCACACCAGATTCAAGCAAAGCTCGACACAGGCATGCATGAGAGTGAGGAGTATCTCAAAGCGGATGAGGCCCTCGAGGAAGCCCACCTCTGAGTGTTGCGCTGTGGGATGGTATTGTACACTAACTCTACACACATTTTGTATCTGTTTCGGTCCGAGACTCACTCGAGTATCACCCGGACATGGAAGTGTCTTCTGTTCCTGCACCTTCTCGCAGGCGCTCCAAAGCCTGAGCAACGTTTCTCCAAGCATCGCGCTCGACCCTTGTTTCCTGCAATCCCCGCGCATTCATGCCAGCCTGCGGACCAACACCAAACGACGGCGGAATGAAACCCGGTGGCGGCGCCTTCACTGAGGTTGGGGCTATCCTCGCCTTTCGCAGACGCGCCGTGTACAATCGCAGCGAGTGCTGGATGACCTATGAGGGAAAGTGAGCAACATGGTATCGACGAAGGAGTGGAATGTCGACCGTACATCCAAAGACTCAAAGTACTGCGCCACGTCCAGTGCAAACTGCTCAGCACGCTCGTCGCCAACCGGCAGCCTGGCGCGCCCACCTCTGACTTGCGGTTGCGGTGTTCGTTCCTGCGGCG
Source organism: Auriculariales sp. MPI-PUGE-AT-0066 (assembly GCA_020744175.1). Taxonomy (NCBI): domain Eukaryota; kingdom Fungi; phylum Basidiomycota; class Agaricomycetes; order Auriculariales; species Auriculariales sp. MPI-PUGE-AT-0066. The sequence continues at coordinate 1,093,394 of JAGTJP010000003.1, forward strand.
TGGAGGCCTCAGATGAGACCTCGACTGGTTGCACCGCTGCAGACTCGTCCTGTGGGTCCAGTTCGGGCACAGACAGCAGTGCAACCGCGGAGCCAGCAAGTTGAAGCAACTTGGTGATCTCCTGTGCGTCGCGAATGAGTGAGCATGAAATATCCTGGCAGTCGCACGCCCACCCGCAAGTACCTTCTCTACTTCGCCGAGTTCATGAATGTGATGCGCGGTCGCGGTCGAAAGAAATATAGGGTGTGGCGGTGTGGCAGGCGGGGCAGCAGCGGCCGTCGTGGAGGTGCTGGACATTGCAAGATTGAGTAAGAGCAGAACCAAGGAGTGCGCCCGGAGTTGCGCCGAGATCGCGTTTCTTCCTCCGCACGCCATGTCTGAACGCCTCGAAATCGAAAGCGACGAAGATCGTGAAGACCGCCTGCGTTAGTCGCTGTTATGGCTCTATTTGTACTATTTTCTCATTGGACCTTTTCGCAGGCAAGCTCCTCCAGTCCCAGAACGGGCATTTGCTCAGCAGCATGTCCCGACACCACCGTCGCTCGCAGAGTCACTCATGAGTGCTGCCGAGCCAAGTACTAGCCGGCTTCCCGAACGTGCGCACTTCTGTCTGTTCACCACACCGATTATTGACGGCAAATACCACAGTCCTCGCGCGGCTGGACCAGTTTTCTGCCGCAAATGGCTGCGGCAAATGCTGCAATCGCGCAAATGCCGAATCCGCGGGATGCACGAATGGAATTGAGCTCTGATGACGAAGACCTACTCTCAGATACCGAAGATGAGTCTAAAGCGGACGACAGCGCCGCGCCTCGTCTGCGACAAGTCATTCACATGGTAGGCCAGGCAATTACACTCTAGGCTTTAGCTGACTGGGCTCCATGCAGGACCTGGGACTGGGAGTGTTTGAACAACGGCAATTGCATACATCAGAATCGACGTCGCCGAGCGACTCTGATTCTTCTTCTAATTCTTCATCGGGTGGCGACTTGGATGCAGGCGCAGGACTGAGGGCCATGAAAGCAACGGCGAATCCGGACTCTGAGTCGGACTCGGACTCGGATAACGAATCCGGCGCGCCCGTTGTCTCGTTGGACATGCTGGACGCCATGCTACGACGTGCGAGCAATGAGCCGGTCGTCCGACCCATACGGCCATTACCACAGCGCGCACTCCATGCAGGCATCACCATGCTCTCCACCGGTGACTCTACAGATTCATTAAGTTTCAAAAATGGAACTCAAGCGTCAGGTGTATGAATAATTCTGTGATCGCTCATATCCGACAGAACAGGACTGATGACGATGACTCAACTTGCAAAAGGCCACTCAATTTTTTTGGAACCCGCCTCGTCCCGCGATTGCGAAACGGATGCTCAAGGTCAGGGCTGGGACACTGAAATTCACCACCGCCTTTTTTCAGCTCGCGAGCAAATTCCTCCAATGTTGTACTCGGTGCTCTGGCCAGCTCCCATAGCTTCGTAAGCTTTTGTAACTCAACTATATGCGGCGTGGTTCCTATGGCTGATATGCTGGTGGGCTTCCAACCTAATTGTATCAGCCAAGGTGCGTCCAATGCAAGCGGTTGTGCGACTTTGCGGTAAAGCATCACGGGGAAATTGATTCGTGTCACTGGTGGTGGCGGATGATGGTTTCCGCAGAGTGAGGCAGAGTTGCGATTGAGCGTGTCGGCATTTTAGGCGGTGGAAATCGGCCTTTGCCTTGTTCTTCTCCATGGTAGTCGCGCGTGCACGCTAAACTCGCATACCTCCACGGCGGACGCTCCATTAGTCGCATCAGTCATAGTCGCCGCGCCGGGTATCAAGAGCCTTGTGTTAGGCGTGCTAGAACGTAGAGCCCGAGCGCCTGAGCCCTGACCTTGTGTCGCGCCGTCAAACGACGAACTAAACGAGCAGCTTCTGCAACGTAAAAAAAGATGGCGAACTAAACGAGCGCACCGATCAGCTTCTGCGAGGAGAGAGCGGATTATCGCCCGCCGTATCCGACCCTGGTTGTACCTCGACTTTACCTCGCAAGCCCCTTGCTGTGCTACCAGTCCTCTGCGTAATTACTCTTGCAACTGGCTCCCATGCGCATGCTGGTAAAATACGGTTCAGGCTTAGGTAAGACGCTGCTGTAATGGTTTTGCTGTGATCGTATCTGTACTCGTGCCTCGAAGGTTTGAAACGAGGCTGCTGCGCTGCGCAAGGCATACTCTCGTGCCTTGCGCTATTGCCTGTGCTTCTCCGCGTATATTCCGCTGGATTTGATAGGTCTTGAACTAGCTACTCCGCGACTGTTCGTAATGTGTCCCTGCTTGGCGTTAGTCGGAGGTTGATGCCTCCGCGGCCAACCTTTCTGTGTGTACCATGCCAAGGCATGGATGTCGGCAGAGCCAAAACCCGGTCTCTACTGTTCACTAATGGCAATGGGCAAACCAACCTCACGTTCGGGTCCCCGTTCAACGGGTGTCGCTTCCGCACCGCTCGTCATTCTCATGAATTCCGGCGTGGCTTCCACGCTCCTGGTTCTAGTTCTACATCCGCCCGATGGGGTGAAACTACTCAACGTAGACTGTGCACTCACCCCCGCCATCTTGTACTGACACTGATAGAATGCTACCCTAGCTCACCCCTGGTGAGGGCCGCAGCAATCTCTCTATGCTGTGTTCAAGGGGGCGAAGCGGAAGTGAGCCAGCTGATCCGCCGCCAGCACAGTGTTCACTTCAAACACCTACAACGCTGAACATTTGTGGCTGAATCTTCACTGCGCCAAGCACAAGTACACGCTAGACGCGGCACACATGCCGTGCTGATTTGGCGGGTAATGTTCAAGGTACAGTGGCGATGGACAGTCCTGAAACTCTTCCACGCCCTGCGAATTTCTGACCGGGATTGGCATTATAGGCGTAACAGTTGCCGTGTCTGACACACCCTGCTGTTGAAGACTTCCCCTAACTGACACTAAAAACCTGATTTAGATCAAAAATCAACTCCGTCCGAGTATAAAGCCTCCTGCGAGCCATGCTGCTATGTTCTTCAGTCTGTCAAGCCACACCATGTCGCCGCTCACTCTCCTCACTCTCGTTACTTCTCTCACTCTCTTCGTCGCCGCCGTATTTGGCACAGACATTCCCATCAACCTCGATGGCGCTTTCGACGGGTGCGCGTTAATGGTCCTCGCGAACGTCTAGCACATCACTGACGATGTTCTCTAGCGCGACTGCGACCGATGACTCTTACAACACCGGCGGGACCATCTCTCTGAACGGGTGGGTCGTGAATGTTCCAAAGAACATGCTCGTCACCTTTCCCGCCGCATTCATTCCTTGGAAGGAGTTCGTCGAGCACCAGGACGCCGTCGCCGGCTATGAAATCAATGTGAGACTACCTAAGCCTCGTAGAAGAATGCTCGCTAATTTCACCGGTGCTGCAGGTCGTAGGAAACATCGTCGATGGCGTCCCGCTCGCTGCACAAATCCACATGACCGAGTTCGCGCTTGAGATCAACCAAGGGTACATTTCGGCACTGCACACAGACGGCCGCATCGAAATCCAGAACGGTCCTACGGTCAGGTTGAACGATCCGAACGGCGTCTTCGGGGCCGTGTTCAGCTCTCCTTTCCTCGTCGTAGACGACGTGAACCCGAGCGTGACCGCGTTCAGCGGGTTCCCGATGTGTGTGCCGCGCAGCACGAACGACACGCTGTGTCCGATGAGCCAGCGCCCCCTGGTCGCCGGCTCCGCAGCACCGCAACACATCTTGTCAGTATTCGACCGCAGCACCTGATAGCGTTTCACCTACTGACGGTCTGTGAACAGCCCGGCTGTTGATCCGCTCGTCATGGCTCCATTCATGGTCGGCGATTTGTGAGTACAGTCATGCGTTTGGTCGTGCGACTGTCGAGCTGACCTCGATCCGTGACAGCATCGAATATATTGGCTACAAGGCCGCCAATGGAGAGCTTATCGCATACACTGTGACGGCGATGAACGTCCAGATCACCACGACCGGTGCGCCTACATACATCCGCGTCGAGGACGCTCTCATCGGCGTTGCCACGACCAACGGAAACTTCGAGGTCGCTGAGACAAGGGTGAGATTTATGTACCAAGAGCGATTGGCATACCGCTGACGCGTTCCTCGTAGTTCATTGCTTATACTTCGGATGGTACGGCTACTGTCGCCATTGAAGCCATTGATATCAACCCCTGCACCGGCAAGACGACCTTTAGGCCTGTGGGTGTTGCTAATTTGCGTGCTGAACCTGCGCGCAACAAGTACGTTGCGCGCTTCGATGGAGAGGCGGCCCCGAACGGGTTCAGGAGCTCGTACACGCGCGAGTACCGCTTCACTACATCGACAGGCACGGTCAAGACACGGAATGGTCTCACTGCAGGTGTATACGCGACGCCCGTCACCGAGTGGATACAGCCCGAGCTCATCGTACCCGGCCTCGAGCCTATTCCCTACGAGTTCCAGCTGTTCGACCATCTCACCAAAGGTGTTGGCCCGGACGAGAACGGCAACTTCTTCGGTCCTCTGGACCCATTCCCTCAGTCTGGCGTCACCGTCTTCGACCCTGCGACTTGCCCAGAGGTGCCGCCGCCGGAGGGCGGTGTTCCTGTCGCGTCGGTGACTGGCACAATCACCGTCGGAACTAATGGCTCCGTAGCGGTCGTCGAAGACAACCTATTCGTGCGCCGTGACGATCAGCTCCTTTTCCGCGGGTCCCAAACGAACGCTGACGATCCTGCATTCGCCAACGATACGTTGACGTACACATGGGCCCTCGATCAGTCTGCCAGCGCTGGCCCTGCGACCGCGCTCTCGCAGCTCACCTCAGATGCTAGCGGCAAGAGCGCAACCGTGCGCTTCACGTCGAGCGCGCCGACGGGTGACTACGTGTTCACTCTCACCATTGCGTCGCAAAACAACAACTCTACGGGCACCGCCAAGTTCACGACGAAGCTCTTCAGCGGGCCGGATACGGTCACGATTCAAGCGGTCACCTGGAGTAGTAGTCAAAGCGGCACTATAGCCGTCACCTGCAGCAGCAACTATCTCGTCGACTCGAAGGTGAACATGAACGTGGCGTACCCGGCTGACGGCGGTGCGACGACGTCTGCAATGAGCCCGACACCACCAGGCAGTGGGACCTGGTCGTTTGGTACGCGACGTGTCAACCGCCCGGGAACGGTGACCTGCTCCAGTGCGCTCGGCGGAACTGCCACTCGGACAGGTGTCACCACACGCCGACGCCGTGCCCAGCATCGGCGTGTCTATTAAGCATTTATTTAAAACGCAAGTTTGTCTTGATGGTGGATTCCTACCACCGACACTCCTTTAGTACTTCTGTATCAGTAAACTACCTGCTTTGATGGTTAAATGGGATGGCCGTTGTCTGAAACAAGCCACCAGGCGAAAGTGCATGTGCAAATTCTGCGCGAAATATTCCAGCTCTCTGTGGCCTGCTTCGAGATGTCTTCGGCTCCCTCACGACGGTAGATTCGACGATGATACAGCCCTCGGCGCGGCAAGAGTATAAGCGTCTGGCGCGACCGTCTATCCGCAGTTGCCACAGGCATTTGCAGCCGCCGTTCCTTTCACGACTACTATTTCTTCAGTGATATATGTACAACCTCATCTCCGGACCGCTCCATTACCCTCAGTAGGAGCAGGTAGTTAATTGTCACAACGTTCCGAGACGCCGATAAGCGTTGGGATTCCGCGGCTGCTCGCAACGCGGCCTCTCTATTATCTAGGCTTGCGCACTGGAGCAGCGTCTCAAAACCGCACATGCTCGATCGGACATTATTAAGACCGGCAGGCCACTGAATAAAGTACCGGGGGGTGCACCATATCGTACAAAAAGGTGACGAAGCGCCAGATGCTGTAGGCTTCAGAGTACATATAAGCGAGAGTCAAGACGCAGGCAAGGGTCGGATGGAAAGAACGGCGCTCAAGCAGCCAATAATAACCGCCAACAGCGGTGTATATCATACTCGTGTGGCGTGGCAAGCGGAAGGGAGACGAGAATGGGGTCGTTACTGGGGAGCACGGCCCGCACCGGAGATGCCAGCATCACAGGCGCGGCGCACAGATTCGTGAAGACATCTCATGACATTCGCTCAATGCGAGAACTGGTCCACACCGCGTGTCCTCAACACACGCAGACGGTTGATGAGTTCCTGTGTGATCACCAAATAAGTCAGATACTGTGGTGATCTACGAACACTAGACGGCACACCTGAGCTTCGTCGGGTCGAAGGCTGCCTCTGCTGGCTTCATCGCGCACGCTCATCTCGATGCTGTCTATCACCTCTCCAAACAGCTCGCGATGCTGCACGCCGAAGAAGTTAGCGAGCTTCTGCGCGCGTTTGCGACGGAGTCCAAAACCGTTCGACGGTGCTTCATCGTTTTCGGCGTCGAGGGTGAGCACAGATGCGGCCGAGGATGATGAGGCACGTGCGGGAGGCAACGAGCGACGGCGGTCAAGGGAAGAACTTGATGTTGCAGCTGCGTGGGCAGCATCGTCTTCGCTTGACGCCTCGTTCACGTAATCGACCAGCTCCATAAGAGAAGCTCGATCACCCTATGCGACACGAAATGGTCAGAAGGTTCGGGAAGTACAACTCAGAGCGCTCTCTGAACTCACTCGGTCGATCATAGCACCCAGGGAAGTCAAGGACTGCTCATAGTGCTGGTACTCCAGGCTGGACATCTTTGGTCGTGTAGCCTGAGGGGTCACGACACCATCGTCTTCGTCGGTCATGAGTTGTGCTGACTGAGATGAGACAGGTGTGATGCCGAGTAGGTGCTGACTCGAATCAGTATCGGGATCACTTGGCCGGCGCCAGAGTGCGCCCTTGCCGTTCCCAGAGGCATTCCATAACTTCTGCATACGACCAGAGGCAGAGACCGCGGGAAGAGCTGTAGGCTCAAGAGAAGGAGTAGATGGTGCACTGCTGGGATACGGACGAGCGAGCACTGCTGCCGGGTCTGCAGCGCGCATTGTGCCTATGCCTCCGTGCGGGCGAGTGTGAAACAGTGTCTGCGGAGGCTGCGCGCCGAACAGCTGAAATGGAAGGTTAGATGATCGACAGGCTAAGGCAATGTGAAACGCTGCACGTGCCTTTTCCATCTTCTGCGCGCGCTTGACGTTGATCATGCGCTCGCTCTCACAGAGCTCTGAAGCGTTAAGCTGGCTGTCTTCGTTTTCTGCCTGAGGCGACACGGGACCTGATGGATACGGCGACGCCGATCGATTGCTCTTCCGACGCATCCACGTCTTGAAACGAACATCGTCGTCGTAGACTTGGGGCTCTGCGGCGGCGACGGGCGGGAGATCATCATCTGGCGATGAGATACCGAGCACCATATCGGCGGGTACGCGGCTGCCCAGGAAGCGATGCAGCTTCGTGAGTTTTGCACGCTTGCGCCGGCGTTCCTCCTCGCCTTCCACTCCTAACGGGGACCCCTTACCCACCCCTCCAGTGCCTACGAATACCCAGGAGTGCGGTGAGCCCGGCGGGGAGGGCACCACGTCTACGGAGAAGGAACGACCACGATGTCTGCTACGGCGTGATTGCGAGCCAGTGGAGCCGGAGCTCAGAGAGTCTGCAAGCGATGACAGGCTGTCAAGTTGTCGTGCCCGTAATGCTCGCGGCGTGGGCGGTGCGTGTGAGTCGCCAACAGACGGGCTGGCAGGCATTTCACGAGCTACAGCGGCGGATGTTGCACGGTCGTGGTCATCGTCCATGTCCACGAAGCTGGCATCGCTCTGGTAGGTGAGCACGCTCGAAAGGGATGCCATGTCAAACGAGTGGCGTTTCGGAGTGGTCGGCGACAAGGACTGGCTGTGTCTCTTGCTGCCAGCGGACAGGTACACAGTCTCACGCTGATTTGGAGGCCAAGCGCCAGCATCGTCGCGGGCAAAGGGGTGAACGGAAGCAATGCCGTCGCCGAGAACCTGCTGCAGCTTTTTGTGCCTGCGGAGCAGGTCTGCGCGAGACGCGTTCGAGAGCGTGTTGGTGGTGGGAGGAAGAGGGAGCATGGCGGGAGGGGGGCCAGCCGGTGGGCCATGGCCTGCATTGGCCTTGCCCCTTCGCGGCAAGGTCTGGGCGCTGGAGGTAGGCAGGTCGAACATGGAACGCGATGCTTGGGCTGAGATCCGAAACTAGTGCTCGATGCACTGAAAGTTGGAATAAATGCGGTAGGTTCGGGCTGCGTGAGTCGGTGGAAACGTGTGATCGCGTTTGGGCTGGGTGGCGCGAAATCAAAGCCCGAATCGAACGTGACCACGGAAGTGGGGCGCGTAAGCTGCTGCTGGATCTCGTCGGAGCCGCTGCCAAAGTCTACAAATGAGCGATTATCGTCGTCGTCGTCGTCGTCGTCGGTAGCGTTGTTGTCGTTGCTGGGCTCGTTGCGCAGGCCACTGGCTGTGGATATGGGCCGGTCTAGATTACGGCTGAAGCGGGCGTCCTTCTCGAGCTGCTGCGCTAACCCGAGTAGGCGTTGTGCTTTGGTCGTGCGGGAGGAGGAAGGAACGCTGAGCGGCTGGCTCCGTTGAGCCGTTGTTGTTCTTGCGGCATTGGGGTTGTAATCTGCATTCGAGTCGAATAGGGGGGAGTCGCTGCGTAGCTGCGGATGCTGCTGCCGGTGGTGCTGTAGAGATGTCATCTCGTCGAAACTTGCGCGCGGGGCCGCTGGCGAGGGTTCGTTGCTCCGCGCAGCCATGGACGGGCTCGGGGGCAGCGATGCTGCTCTGTAGAACAGCGCTGTTCGTGCCACGCTCGAGTTAAGAGCAAAAGTCGTAACTTGCGGTCGTGACTGAGAGTAAGAGGCGTACGTCGCCGTCTGCATGATGATGTGTGGGATGATTGATGGGCGCACGCGAGAGACGATATTAACAGCACGTAGAAGCAGCCACAGCCGAGCACGTCGCGCAAAGCTCAATCCTCGATACCCTCAGAGGTTTGCAAAAGCTCGAGGGTCCAAAGAGGCGTGTAAACGCGAGGTCGCCACGCACCCTGGACATATAACAACATCACCCGTTTCGCTGCGTGCAAAGCGTCAGCACGCGCCAACATACTCCCGTTGACGGTTGCCCCCTCAATATCCGTCAGCCACTGCACATCAAATTCGCCCGCTTCTGGCACTCTTCCCTATTCCAGCACTTCCCTGTCAATATCTGCTAGTACCTCTTCTACTCTGAGCTAGCTTCGCTCGTCTCTCAACACTCGTTTTGTACTCATACTGTTGCATGCCGCACAGCTTTGATATTCATAGCGCATGGCCACCACAGATCCCAATTTCTACCTCTCGGGCCGCCCCTGACATGGCTTAGTGTCTTCAAGGCCAGACACCTCGAGACCGTGACTTGTTTCAGGTGTATCGAGGAGGCAGCGGGCTGATGTCAGTTGCCTATTGATCCCCTCAACACACCGTGTTTCGCATATTGATTCGGTACGACTCTCGTTCCTCGACAATGTTCTTCCCAGAAGAGTTGTCATTATGTGTGGTGAAGGGCTTCAGATGCCAAAAGGCAGCGTCGGACGAGGTTGCCTAATCAAAGAATCCTGTCCGGTCACGGTCCTCTTTCGGCTGCGCCGCCTCGATGGTCTGAGCCTTCTCGTAGAGATCCTCAAGACCAGGATATGGCTCCAATCCGGCCAGCTTCTTGGCTCGCTCACCTAACAGCGGCCGTTCGTCTGGGACTTGACGGACCAACCAGGCAGGGTCAATTCCGTCATGTCCACGGCGAACGGGAGGCACTGGAGCCGAAATTTTGAATGGCAGCGTGCCATCGTGTCCCTTGAACATTATGCTGAGTGAGCTTAATGTCCATCTGTGCAACAGACGCTGACTTACCGTATTCTGCATCTCGTCAAACAATTGCAGCTTCGAGGCAAGCAACTCCGGTGTGATCATTGACGCTGGTTTGTAGCAGACGTCTGAGAAGGCATGGGCGTCAGTGCCTTGACAGCTCTACCAGCCATTGGACGCACAGGCTGCAATGCGAGGATTTGTGCCCATAGGCGGAGAACCATAGTGGCAGACACGCGAATCCCAGAGCAAGAGGTCGCCGGGCTTTGCGCAGACCTTGTGCCACTCGGCTCCCGGCCTGCTCTCCAACCACTTCATCTGCTCATCGCTGAAGCGGTGGATATCAACGACTGTCCACCCGTTCTCCGGCTTGTCCTTGGCAAATTTGTCGTAGAACAACTCCACGTAGTGCTTGTGGCTTTCCCTGAGTACCATGAGTCCGCCGTCCTGCGGCCCGTTTTCGTAGAGGTTGATGATGCCCTGTACGCAGTGCATGTGTGTCCGCAGTGGGCTCTGGTCGACGTGCGGCCATGGCTTGGCCATGCGATCGCCGGGCTTGATCAAGAATGGGAGACTGATGTTGCATCCATCATATCCCACCAAGAGGTCCTCCGTACCCCACAGTTTGCTGAACTGTGCGACAAGATTCGGCTCAGAACGCAAGTCCCACATGAACTGCTCGTGTCCAACACCATATTGGTTGAAGAGGCCACCCCTGTAGCTGACAGGCAGTCTCTCCTCAGACCATGTCGACGGGTCATCACGTTGGTAGCCGAGGCCGAAAGACTCGAGCCAGGCGTTCATCCTCGAGATGTACGAATCGCACTTCTCGTTGCTCAGGACCCCTGGCACGACACACCAGCCATGGCGTGCGAGATCGTCTCTGAAGTCACCATATGTAACATTCGGATCGAGCTCTGGCGTATCCTTGTGCGCGATGAGTTGGGAATCAGACATATCGATCAGGGAGGCGGGGAAGAAGCACTTGAGAGTCGGGTCGACTTAGCAGGGCACGCTTGGTGTCTCGTGCTTTTTATACAGAGCTGTCGGCAGGTCAGCATTAGGGGGCATGACACTGCTTCTTGATCGGGGAAATACCGTTTCACTACGCTCCAGGGACCTCCACAGACTCACCAGGGAGTTCCTCTGGCGACTGGCCCACGGGACGCAAAAGGTTGGCCCATTCTGGAGGAACGTCAAGAACCTCGAGCACAGGGCCACATGCCTCCATTGCGACGGACAGACAGAAACCATGGAGCACATACTCCTAGTGTGCAATGCCCCCGGACGTGAGATCATCTGGCAAGAGACCCAACGGCTGTGGGCACGATCAGGGCTTCCCTGGCCGGATATTAGCCTCGGGGCGATAATAGGTTGCGGTCTGAGCCACTTCACACGCCGGAATGGAAAGAGAGATGCCGGCGCGCCACGTCGGTTCAGAATCCTGGTATCGGAAGCCGCCTTCCTCGTATGGAGAATACGCAACGAGCGGGTCATTGTGAACGAGGGTGGCCATGCCAAATACCCAACGATGGAGGAAATCCGCAGGCGCTGGAGAGCAACCATCTCACGGCGCATATGCCTCGACACCCAACTCTTGAACAGGCGTCGTTTCGGCACCCGAGCGGTCAACCTGGGTCTTTTCCGAGGGACTTGGAGCCGCTCCTGCACACGGGGTCAGACCCTCCGCCAGGCAACTGGTGGGCTAGCGCTGGGTTACGGTATGTGGCAACGGCGGCCGGGGCCACAGGCCAGCCAACCACGAGTCCGTCACATTCTCGCAAGAGACTGCATAACACATTTTCCCAGCTGAATCTACATACAACCACGCGGCACATTTGTATGCGTCGCTCTGCTAGCTCTCCTAACCGAGCCTGTTCCTGCGACTGCGCAGCCAGGTAGTCGAGTGACACAAAAAAATTCCGTTTCACAATACGCGCCGCAGGAATTACCAATTCACGCCTTCCAGACCGCCTCACGGTAGACTCGCAGGGTCACATATACCCTAGATTCCGACCTCGATCACTGTTTCATCAAGTTGTAGTATACACACAGTATCACCAATCATGGTCCAATTACCGACTGCTCTGTACGGTTGCACAAACTCATCAGTCGCTCGCGCCCATCGTCTACGCCGGCTTCCTAAGCCTAGCCGTGTTGATTACAAGTTAGCACTGTCGGACACACCGCTGACGATTGTGCGTCACAGCTGTTGCTCTTCGAAACCCGAGACTTGGAATCAGGCCGTTACTTACCCACCCCGTCCATTAAAGCCCAGTCCTCAATACCTATGCCCCTATGCCAGTAGTTTTTTTTAATGTGGCAGCGCAGGTGACTGTGTGCCGACGGACCATACCTGTTCCTGCGCCACGCACTGTCATCCGCTCACCCATTTCGAACAAACCTCCTCCAAATGCAGTCGATCTTCCGACATATGATGAGCTCACCAGTCTAGTTTTCTCATTGGTACCGCATGTGATGAATACTACCAATGCCAACCATACATTGACCATCCGAGGCCGCCAGCGTGCAAGCCATAGTCACTTGATATTGGTTTGAAATTTCGTACTGAAGTATCCAGTGAATTAGACTATCGGATTGCCCTCGGTCTGGGCGACGGTGCCAGATTTGTTAAACTCCTTGAGATATTGGTCTACAACTTGTCGCTCGGGGTGAACGTGTGCAGTATTATAGATGCTGGTGACAAAGTGTGCTACTAAATCTCAGCAACGAGCTCCTCGACGCTCTTGACGACCCGGTCGACGATATCGCCGACCTGCTCCGGCGTGATATTGTACGCGGGCGCAAGCAGCAAAAAGTCGCCCTTATCCCCCGCCAGGCTGCCGCCGCCCGAGAACGCCATCGTGACCAGCCCATTCTCAAAGCACTTTGCATATAGCAACGCGGCGAACTGGGCCTTGGGACCATGTTTGGCGCGCATCCGCGCCGTCGCCGCAGCATCCAGCTCGAAATCGACCGCCCAAAACAGCCCGCCGCCCCGCACGTCGAACACGTATGGCGTGCCCAGCAGGCGGTCGCGCAGCTGCTGCGACAATAATGCACCCCGCGCGCGGCACTGTGCTAGTAAGTCCTCGTCGCGCAGCACGTGCTGCACGGCGAGCGCACCGGCCGTCGCAATCGGGTGCGATTGGTACGTGTGCCCGTGGTTCATGAATCCGGAGCCCTGGCGCAGACCCGCCGCGACGCGTGGCGACATGAGCATTGCGCCGATCGAGACATAGCCGCCACCGAGCCCTTGGCAGATGCCTGCAGGTCGGGCGAGATGCCGTCGCCGAAGCTCTCCCAGGCATGCAGGGTACCCATGCCTGGATGTTGGTTAGAAAGAAGCTTTGAGCGAGCAGCAAGGCGGATACGTACGACCCATGCCACACATCACTTCATCGAGGATGAGAAGTGCACCGTACTTGTCGCACACCTGGTTGAGCATGTAAGCATTCCTCCAGACCTAGTGAACAGCCCGCACTCGCCTCTTTAACAGCCTTGAAGTAACCTTTCGGTGCAGCCACCGCACCTGTTGTTGCACCTGTGAACGAAATTCGTTGAGCGTGTAATAAGCGATGGCAGTGGGTCAACTCACCAACGACGGTTTCGGCGACGAAGCCAATCACGCTGTCCGACCCGATCTCTTGGAATTTGGCGTCCAGCTCGGCCTTGAGGCGCTCGACGTACTGGCCCTCGCTTTCGCCGGGTTGCGCAAAACGGCCGTGGAAGGCTGGCGAGACGTGGTGGAAGGTTCCTTGCGCGTCGGACGGTAAAAGTCTGCCAGGTACAGTTAGCTCGCTATCGCGGCCATGGCGAGGAATAAGTGCGAACGCCTGGTATTGGGCTTTGCGCGTCGGATGGGACGCGACACCGAGTGTGCCGAGTGTGTTGCCGTGGTACGACAGGTTGCGCGCAATGTACTTGGTGCGCGTTGGCTGTCCGACTTCAAGGAAGTACTGCCGCGTAGAGGAGAATGTGAGCACGCAACGTTCGTGGACGCGCACGACACCAGACTTATCCCATCTTCAAGACGGCTTCCATGGCTTCGCTTCCTAAACAAACCACAATTGAGCCTCTTACATAAGCTCGCATTCACAGGCATGGCGCACCTCCACTGACGAACGCGACGAGCTCGAAGGCGCCGTTGCTCGAGGCAATCAAATCCTTCGCAAGGGCTTCGGTGGGATCGCTGCTGAGCTGCATGCTGTAGACATCTGAATAGACGTCAGTTCAGCTCAGACATACGACGTGTGATCTGGATCGGACTGACATGCGAGTTGCGCCGTCTGGTCCTGGATGGCCTTGATCACTTTGGGGTGACCGTTGCCAATGCAGGTGACAGCGGCACCTCCCGCGGCATCGATGAGCGTGCGACCGTCCTTGAGAGTGATGTAAATGCCTTCGGCGGAGGCTGCGACGGGAGGGACCCAGGACGTGCGGTGGAGAACTGAGGTCTGCTCGAGTGGATCCTGCACGATGGTGGTCGCGCCGTTCAGATTGAGTGTAGTTGACATGAGGACGGCCGAGTGAGAAAGAGTGCGACTGAGCTAGGAAGTCGGGGGAACACGCGATTTTTAAGGGGGGAAAGATTGAGCGCGAGTTGCGCGATACCGAGTGGCGCGGTGCGAGATCTGGCTCGACTGGGGAGCGCGGTTCCTCCTCCTGCGAGGAACTAGGGCGGCGTCTCCCAGCGAGCCTTTATGGATCTCGAAATTGAGCTAACCGCAGCTGGTGGGTTTCGCTAACACGCAAGAACGGCGGGTAAATGGAATGGCCGCCCGGCACTCGGTCGCCTGCAGATTGGCATGCCTCAGGAAGTGCAATTGTCGGATTGTGCTCAGTTGGTGGACGTAAGACAGCGATGCACGGCCGACGAACACACACGCAGAAGCTGGACTCCGGGGATCGCTGCTGGTCGCGTGACAAATTCGAGATCCAACCGCGAGCCATCGTGCTGGATTTGGCTACCCAGGCTGAACCAATGCTCAGAGGTAACGGCGAGTGCGGGAATTACGGGGCATGAATGTGTGTGAGTGGGCGTGCGGAGAACAACCCGCGGGACCATGCGCAAAGTCCGCCGTCGACTCTGACACACCGCGATGCCGCCCAAGTCGATCTTCCGCCGCCCGGGCGCAAAACACTACCAGCTCGTGCACCGCTCCCAACGGGACCCACTTGCGCACGACCCAGACGCGAGCCCGCATGTCCTGCGCGCATTTGAGCGCGACAATGTGGCGCGCAAGGCCGGCCGCTCCCTATCCGAGCTCGAGAACGAGCTGGCTGCAGAGCAGCCCTCGCGCGTGCGGGATAACCTCGGCGAGGCCGTACTCTACGGTGTCGACTTTGACGACAGCGAGTATGACTATATGCAGCATTTGCGCGAGGTTGGCGTCAAGGAGGATGGCGTCGAGAGCATCCTGATCGAGGCATCCTCTGCGGCTGCTACTACTAAAAAGAGCAAACCGACAAACGCGCTCACACTCAAAGATGATGGCGGAGACGGCGTGGTACCCGCAGAGGCGCTACCCAGCCGGCACGAGCTTGCGCGCGATTACGAGCGAGATCTAGACGCTGGCGAGAGCATCCCGGTCGAGCTGCAGGGTCTCCAGCCAGATATGGACCCGCATCTGCGCCAGACGATTGAGGCCCTGGAAGACGATGCATTTGTCGACGACGATCTCGACGGCGACGACTTCTTTGCCGCGCTCGTGAACGACGGCGAGCGTGATGACGACGAGGACCCCGGCTTTGTTTTTACCGAGGACGGTCTCGGCGACGACGAGCAGCCAGCCGAGGACAATCCTGAGGACGACAGCTTCGAGGCCCGCTTCCGTCGCTTCAAGCAGTCCCGGACTGCCGGCGGCGTTGTGGGCGACGAGGACGATGATGATGATGATGAGGGCTCGAACGTGCTCACAGAACGCGCCGATACCGTCTCTGGGTTACCCAAGCTTCCCGTCGTGGGCGGCAAGCGGCGTCGAAAGGGCGCATCGGACGCCTCGGGGTATAGTCTCAGCAGCTCGTCCATGTTCCGCAACCAAGGGCTTACAGATCTCGACGAGCGGTTCGACGCGGTGCGCTCCCCGTATCCTCACAGTAAACCGATTTTGACTGACACCCGCACGTGCAGGTCGAACGCCAATACGAGGAAGGGTACTCTGATGAAGACGACGACGACGAAGACGACGACAAGCGCGCCGACTCGGACTCGGACGAAGCACCAGACCTCGTCGCCTCACGCGAGGACTTTGACCAGCTCGTTGACGACTTCCTGGGCAACTACGAGATCGTCGGCAACAAGATCAAGCCCAGTATGCCGGGCGACACGCCGCTCGAGAAACTCGACTCGCTGCGTAAGGGCTTCGATGTGCAGCAGATGCCTAGCAGACGCGTTGCACGGCCTGTAATCAAGCGGGATGCGCTGCAACTGCATGAGGAGCCGGAAAAAGACCGCTGGGACTGCGAGACGATCTTGAGTGAGTATTTGTGAGAGGTTGGATAAGTTCCGCCTAACCCTCGACTCTAAGGCACATACTCCAATCTTGAGAACCACCCGCGACTCATTCGCGCAAGGGCTGAGAAACCGGTCCCCACGATTCGGCTCGATCCTAAGACTGGCCTTCCAACTGTGCTCGACAAAAACACGACCCACACAAAACCACCTCCACCTGTAGACTCGGACGGCACAGACTCGGATGAAGACGAAGACGACGACAGACGTATGTCTTTCCCTAACTATCGCAACATTGCCGCTCACATTTTGTTACAGCTATTCGCGAAACGGTGAAACGCGCACGGGACGAGACGGCCGACGCGAAGAAGGCGCGCAAGCAAGGCGTCAAGGAGGAGCGCGCCGCGCGCCGGCTCGAGAAGAAGGCGACGCGCGAGGCGTTTGCGAGCGAGTCGCGCAAGCGCGTCAAGCTTGTCGTCAGCCAGGAGGCTGGCAAGGGGCGCAAGCTCTGAGCTGCGCGTTGGCGGTGTGCGGAATGATCATGGTGTTATTCTGCGCCGAACACTTGTGTGTGTGATTTGTTAGCGAACATTCCCGGGTCTGCTGAAAGCTCTGAGCCCTAAATTGGCACAGAGAGAGAGAGAGAGAGAGAGCAATCAATGCACTGACAACATTTGAAGCAGGAGGTCCTTGGTTCAAGCAAGATTTCGACATCCCATTGGCTATCGGCCGGAATTCTGTATACTGGCTTTTGGTCGGTCCATTCATTACCGTTAGTGTCGTCAACGAAGTAAGTTTATCCCATACTAGTAGAAGCACGAGAATGGAACAAACTGGCAAGAAAGCGAGCAGAAGGAGCTGTGCACTGAACTCTTGATCGAGCGAGAGGCCGAACAAAACATGGGGCAGAACACTCGGATCGGGCTTTAATTTATGTTGTGCATTCTTATTGGTGTGAGATGCCTGCGGCGTTTGAGATACGCAATGATCATGGCTAGAAGCCGCAGAGAAGAGCCAGATATGCTCCAAAAAACACAGACTAACTTTAAGGCTGCGTATCGAAATGCATGCCATCCTTACGTTCGTCTGGACGGTCAAAGTGAGCATCGCTGGCGGTCTCGGTGCGGGCCACCGACGAAACAGCGAAACTACAGACAATCGTTACACCGCCAAACTTGCTGCCGTCGCAATTCAAAAATGCGGAGCTTTCGCTGCCCCGCCGTATGACGAGGTCGGCGAGATTCTGTTATGCTACATCTCGTACACTGGCACATATAACGGGCAGCTAATCAGACCCTCAGAAATTCTCATTCGATATTCGATACTCAGAGTCTCGAAACAGGAAATTTTCTCCTCCACGAGTGTCTCGTTTTCGGGGAAGTTAACGCGTCAGTTCGGCAAAATCCGATTTCTAGTTCATTTCTTGAAGCGCATAGCTCCCGTGTTTAGCCGGGAGTGCCCAGCGAAAATCGTTGTTTTACGGTTTAGAAGTCGGTAACCAAGCTCAAGGGTACGCTCGATGACGGAGGACAGCCACTCAGCTCTATTCCACCCCCAAAAGCAGGTCGTCTAGGGCTACGGATGAGTGCTCAGCAGTCGCAATCTATGAAAGTTAAGATCAGGCATCGTACCTGTGCCCGAATTTGGGGATGTTGATCTCGGAGGCAGCGATCTCGTACATCTCGTTTTTGAGATGTTCAGATCAGAACTTTTTCTGGATTTTCTAGTAGTCGATTCAAGGTGCGACGTCTGCATTCGGCTAAAATTATTATTCTGTTCATTTCTTGACACGAATGCTATGCTGGAGGCCCGGATGACCGCCTCCTCCGTTGGTAGCAACTCGGCTCTCAGTAAGATAACGCGATCCGCTGGCGAGGTGAATGGATGAAATCCGGGTGGTGACAAGTGAAAACGTTTGTGGCGGAGTTTGCACGTGGGCTTCTTCACCTCTCGCCTTATTCAACATAGTAACCATCACATTTGAAAGTCTTCAAAACATTTAACTTACTGATACAGAAGTACTAAAGGAGTGTCGGTGGTAGGAGTCCACCATCAAGACAAACTTGCGTTCCAAATAAATGCTTAATAGACACGCCGATGCTGGGCACGGCGTCGGCGTGTAGTTACGCCAATCCGGGTTGCAGTTCCGCCTAGCGCACTGCTACAGGTTACCGTACCAGGCTGATTGACACGTCGTGTACCAAACGACCAGGTCCCGCTGCCTGGCGGTGTCGGGCTCATCGCAGACGTCGTCGCACCGCCGTCAGCCGGGTACGCCACGTTCATGTTCACCTTCGAGTCGACGAGATAGTTGCTGCTACACGTGACCCCGAGAGTGCCGCTCTGGCCACTACTCCAGGTGACCGCTTGAACCGTGACCGTGTCCGGCCCGCTGAAGAGCTTCGTCGTGAACTTGGCGGTGCCCGTCGAGTTACCATTCAGCGACGCAATGGTGAGAGTGAAGACATAGTCACCCGTCGGCGCGGTCGATACAAAGCGCGCAGTCGCGCTTTTGCCACCTGCATCTGGGGTGAGTTGCGAGAGCGCGGTCGCAGGGCCAGCGCTGACGGATTCGTCGAGGGTCCAGGTGTATGTCAGCGTGTCATTATCGAACACAGGATCGTTTACGTTCGTCTGGGACCCTTGGAAGAGAAGGCTGTCGTCGTGGCGCACGAATAGGTTGTCTTCGACGACCGCTACGGAGCCATTAGTTCCGACGGTGATTGTGCCAGTCACCGACGCGACAGGAACACCGCCCTCCGGCGGCGGCACCTCTGGGCAAGTCGCAGGGTCGAAGACGGTGACGCCAGACTGAGGGAATGGGTCCAGAGGACCGAAGAAGTTGCCGTTCTCGTCCGGGCCAACACCTTTGGTGAGATGGTCGAACAGCTGGAACTCGTAGGGAATAGGCTCGAGGCCGGGTACGATGAGCTCGGGCTGTATCCACTCGGTGACGGGCGTCGCGTATACACCTGCAGTGAGACCATTCCGTGTCTTGACCGTGCCTGTCGATGTAGTGAAGCGGTACTCGCGCGTGTACGAGCTCTTGAACCCGTTCGGGGCCGCCTCTCCATCGAAGCGCGCAACGTACTTGTTGCGTGCAGGTTCAGCACGCAAATTAGCAACACCCACAGGCCTAAAGGTCGTCTTGCCGGTGCAGGGGTTGATATCAATGGCCTCAATGGCGACAGTAGCCGTACCATCCGACGTGTATGCGATGAACTATGAGGAGCGCGTCAGCGGTATGTCAATCGCTCTTGGTACATAAATCTCACCCTTGTCTCAGCGACCTCGAAGTTTCCGTTGGTCGTGGCAACGCCGATGAGAGCGTCCTCGACGCGGATGTATGTAGGCGCACCGGTCGTGGTGATCTGGACGTTCATCGCCGTCACAGTGTATGCGATAAGCTCTCCATTGGCGGCCTTGTAGCCAATGTATTCGATGCTGTCGCGCATCGAGGTCAGCTCGACAGTCGCACGACAAAACGCATGACTGTACTCACAAATCGCCGACCATGAATGGAGCCATGACGAGCGGATCAACAGCCGGGCTGTTCACAGACCGTCAGTAGGTGAAACGCTATCAGGTGCTGCGGTCGAGTACTGACAAGATGTGTTGCGGTGCTGCGGAGCCGGCGACCAGGGGGCGCTGGCTCAACGGACACAGCGTGTCGTTCGTGCTGCGCGGCACACACATCGGGAACCCGCTAAACGCGGTCACGCTCGGGTTCACGTCGTCTACGACGAGGAAAGGAGAGCTGAACACGGCCCCGAAAACGCCGTTCGGATCGTTCAACCTGACCGTAGGACCGTTTTGAATTTCGATGCGGCCGTCCGTGTGCAGTGCCGAAATGTACCCTTGGTTGATCTCAAGCGCGAACTCGGTCATGTGGATTTGTGCAGCGAGCGGGACGCCATCGACGATGTTTCCTACGACCTGCAGCACCGATGAAATTAGCGAGCATTCTTCTACGAGGCTTAGGCAGTCTCACATTGATTTCATAGCCGGCGACGGCGTCCTGGTGCTCGACGAACTCCTTCCAAGGAATGAATGCGGCGGGAAAGGTGACGAGCATGTTCTTTGGAACATTCACGACCCATCCGTTTAGAGAGATGGTCCCGCCGGTGTTGTAAGAATCATCGGTCGCAGTCGCGCTAGAGAACATCGTCAGTGATGTGCTAGACGTTCGCGAGGACCATTAACGCGCACCCGTCGAAAGCGCCATCGAGGTTGATGGGAATATCTGTGCCAAATACGGCGACGACGAAGAGAGCGAGAGAAGTAACGAGGGTGAGGAGAGTGAGCGGCGGCATGGTGTGGCTTGACAGACTGGAGAACGTAGCAGCATGGCTCGCAGGAGGCTTTATACTGGGACGGAGTTGATTTTTGATCTGAAGCGGATGAAAGTGTAGATTAGAGACTGCCTCCAGCAGCGGAGTGTGTCAGCAACGGCGACAGTCATGCCTACAATGCCTGTTCAGTCAATAATCCGCGGGATGTTAAGGGGCTTCAGGAATCG
The DNA here is from genome assembly GCA_020744175.1 of Auriculariales sp. MPI-PUGE-AT-0066. Taxonomy (NCBI): domain Eukaryota; kingdom Fungi; phylum Basidiomycota; class Agaricomycetes; order Auriculariales; species Auriculariales sp. MPI-PUGE-AT-0066. The sequence continues at coordinate 1,114,194 of JAGTJP010000003.1, forward strand.
ATCGCCACTGTGCCTCGAACATTGCTCGCTAAATCAACACGGCGTGCCGCATCTAGCATGTACTTGTGCTTGGCAAAGGGGGAAAATTGCCGCGAAAGTGCAACATTGTAGGTGTATGGAAGTGAACACTGTGCCGGCGGCGGATCAGCTGGTTCACTTCTAGTTTCATCATCTACTTTGACACAGCAAAGAGCGATCGTTGCGGGCCGCGCCAGGGGTAGACATGGGGTGTCAAGTCCCGGGTGATATTTCTATCAGTATCAGCGCAAGATGCCCGGGTCGAGCTTGAAAAATATGCATCGAGTGGTTTCGCCACATTGGACGAATGCAGAGCCAGGACAGCGGGAAGCCGCACCAGCGGAATCTGCTGGCATGACGAGCGGCGTGGAAGCGGGACCCGTTGGACGGGGACCCGAACGTGAGGCTGCGCTGCCCACTGACACGAGCGGACAGCATAACGGGGCCTTGGATCTCCTAACATCCAGCCTTGGCATGAAAACACAGCAAACCTACTCGCGGGATTGTATTGGCCGTGGGATTGCCATCAAGCTCCCGAACAACGCCAAGCGGGAACGTATTATGTACGAACAGTCGTAGCCCGATCGCTGAGCTAATTTAGCTCATGAGGGATCTAACAAACCCAGCGCATCTAGGCCGTGGAGAAGCACAGACAACTACACAAAGCACGGGAGCATACTTGCTGCGACGGAAACTTTCAAGGGATGCAAGTCACCCAGCAAACCCACTTCAGAAGTGCCGTATCTGGGATCTAGTCGGATTTGAAGAGCATGAGTGCTGAGACCAATTGCAAGAGTGACTGTGCATGAATGACGCCACGGAGAATGGGTCCTGTAATGTAACATCGAGGTACAAACCAGGGTTGGACAGGGCGGTCGCGAGGGACAATCTGCTCTGTCATGGCAGAAGCTGATGGGCGTGGGCTCGCTTAGTTCGCCATCTGTGTCGTGGTTGCAGAAGCTGCGCTCGTTTAGTTCGCCATTTAACAGCCGCGATACAGTTTGGGTTTAGACGCTTGGGCTGCGTGTTCTGGCACGGCTACATAGACCCCTGGGACGCATGTTGTCACGCCGCAACGACTCATGACTGATGCCACGAAGAGTGCATTCGAGCTTCCGCCATGAAGGTACGCGAGTTCAGCGAAGATGCGCGATCGACTGAAGAAGAACAAGGCAAAAGCAGAATTCTACTCCGAAACATGCCGACATGCTCAATCACATCTACTTACAATCGGCCCGCAGAAACATGACTAATCAGGGTGGGTGGGAGGCCCTCCAGTTCCTGCGGAAGTTGGCTTCTTAGCTGTCGAGCTGTACCCAGTTCCGGCAGAAGTTTTCTTCTGATCTGTTGAGCTGAACCCGGGCTATTCCGACCGGGACCACACGCCCGTATTACTCCGGGAACTCGACCATTTATCACTACCAATGACACAAACCTGAATCCCTTTCGCGCTATCCTCGTTGTCTCAGCTCAGTTTCGTTCTTGCTTTTCGTTCTGCATATATTTTGACCTCCGCCCACTCGGTGTGATTACCCATCGGATCCGACCCATAAACGCCCATTTTCTCGCTCTATCTGTTGAATCTCTTCATAATTTCTCGAATTTTATTATGCTGGCAATCTCAACTTCAGTTTTTATGGACCCGACCCCTCATCCGAGCTGCCATGCCTCTACCTGTATCATTCCTTCCAGCTACGAACGTCTCTTGTTTCGCTTAATACTTGCTCAAATGGCCCTTCAACCTTCCCACACCTTCAAGGCGTTCAAAACGGTCACTTGAGGACCGGTGAGTCTGATCTAACAGTTTCAGCCGAGGAAGAACTGGCCTGCAGCGTCGACCGAAGCGAGTCTTCATAATCCCCAGAGTTTCTCATGAAGTACCGTATCACACACAAGTCCTGACATTAAATTTATTGGTGATTTAGGCTTCTTGGTACTTACGCTGATCTTGTCGTGTAACCACTTTGAACGGCCGCAATTGTAACAGCGATGAGAGTATCGAAATTAAAGAGAGAGAGAGAGAGAGAGAGAGAGAGAGATCCATTTTTATCGTGACTTTGTAAGTACATTAGTACCTATGTAGCCACTGGAGCGACGGGCCGAAAAGAATGAACCAGACGGGGTCGGTCATGAAGGGTTGAGAGAATGAGGGTTGATTGGGAAAGTGATGGGTCGAGGATCAGTGGGGTGAAGTCTTGGATGCCCGCGAGCAGTGTGGGCGAATCGGGGAGGACTCATATGAGCACGATAACGGAATGACGAGAGCAGAGGTGCAGTGAGGAAGCAAAATCTTGGTCTGAAGGGCGAAATAGCGGTATTAGGACTGTGATGATGGTTGGGAATGGGACGGGTTGTGACTGCGAATGGCAAATCTGTTTGTGTCCCTGATGTACTTGGTCAGAATCGGGAGGTTTGCGGGTTTTCCGAGAAGGGACCGAGTCGACAGTACCTGTCCCTTCAACTTTCCACGGGCGGAATGCCTCTGGGCAAGGAAACGACGGCAACGGAGGAGGTAGTGGTCCACGGTTTCGGGTTCGCCGCACGCAGTACAGAGGGGGAGTCGACGGCCTGGATCCTGCAAAGGTAGTGGTTTAGCGCGACGTGGCCCGTTCTCAGTTGGGTCAGTATTGCCGCCTCGGCTCGCTTTAGGTTGCGATACATGTGTGCGACGCGTGCAGAGGGGGGAGTGCTGTCAAATCGCGCGTAACGCCTCCCGCGCTCTGAGGCCGCCCATCGGCGTTTCCACTCGACACCTAGCCTGCGCCGGTACTCCGCGCGCATAGCGGCGATGCTCTTGGGGAGGGCCGAACCGTCCACTGCGGCTAGCGGGGAGCGTGAGCCTGCCGCCGCTGCCTTTGCATGGAGGTCCGCAAGCTCATTGCCTGCGATCCCTTCGTGGCCTGGGACCCAACGCAGAACAAGGTCGAAGCCTGGGCGAATTAAAATCACGGTGCCTTCAACCCTATCCCACCAGTTCATTCGATTTCAAACCTAAAGTGAACTTAAATCCGCATTAAGCAGCTGCCGCTACTTTGAAGAGAGCACAAAAGCTCTGAAATTCGCTGCAGGGAATAGTACAAGAGGAGATGTCCAATACAGTACACGGTTAATTTTCTAGTGATTTCGACCTTATTTTTAGCACTTTCATATCCCTGGCACAATTCGTCGCATTTTAATTACCTGGATACAGCCCAGAGCTCCGTTTATTCATAGTTCTCACGGCTGGTTCAATGATCTAGCGACGAAGGGTCAACATAAAAAGCGGCCATCCGTGATGACCCTGATTCTGAGCAGCCATTTGGAAGTCTCGAGCGAACTGAATCCGTACATCGTACTTGGCTATCTGCCACGGGAATGTGATAGCGCTAGAACTGTCCTGTGGCCTAAAGATTTACTTTGACCGAGTCGCACGAGACGTTCACACCGGTTTGTGGGCGTGGGGATCGTGACTGGTTGTTCTTGGGGCAGACTCGTAGGCAAGGCGCGCGAGATGTGGATAGAAAACGTGATTGCACGAGCGTACGATTATAGTCGGCGGCATGGCAGGAATTCAAATGATTCTTGGCTTGAGATATATCGCTCCCGCGAATCAACGCGCCCCAGCGACTGCGGGCGGCTGCATCAGCTCCCCAACGCCGTGCTGAGGCGATAATGATTGATTTACAAATGTCATGAGCGTCGGCTGATAGGGGAAGAGTCGGACCATGCGATGGCATGTTAGCTCAGCCTCTTGGCCTTTTACTGGCTTGTGCTATGTCTCCTCCGCTTACCCGTCCCCAGCCTACACCACAGGCAGGCTCATCTACTTCGATGGCCGACAGTGCGCTGCCGACTGCCAAGATGATCCAGGTCGACACACGCGGGGCACAGATTCTGACTGAGGTTTCACCGGACGTGCGCGACGCTTGGCTTAGCTTGCTTGCGGTGCGCGCGACTGACTTGGGCTGCAGACGCGCGACAGTCGGGGTATCTACCTGCCCAATCACATCGAGCCCGTTTCGCACATTGCTGTGGACGTGCGTTGGGGCTGCATCCGTCTCCCGCCCAGTCGCTGAGGTCTCGCGCAGATCGGCGGCTCCCTCGCCAAGGTCACATACTTCACCCGCTCGCCTCAGCCACCAAACTCGCCCTCCATTATCGCAACTGACGGCAGCAACTCTGCCCGCGCTTCGCCGCCCGAGTCCCTCGATACCAGTCCCACAATCAGCACGCCGGCGTTGGCTTACTCTGCTCCGCATCAGCAAGCCAACGGCGCACTCACACCACTCATCCTCGAGTCTCATCTCAATGGCAGCGCGGCGACGACGTCCAACACCCTCTCACCGGCCGCAGTGAATGCGTCCCTGTTGAGACAGTCTCAAACGCGAAACTTCCCTGGCGGCTCACTCAATTTTGCACGCTTCGAGACAGGCGACATGGACTCTTGTGTTGCCTTCATCTCGGATCTCATTGAACGCTCTGCTGCCGTGCATGGCGTTTCAAAAGAGCAAATGCGGGGCATGGTCCAGATCATGGCCACTGGCGGCGGTGCGCATTTGTTCGGCAGCGACATTGCGGAGCGCACCGGTGTGCCAGTCGCCCGCGAGGATGAGATGGAGTGCCTCATCGCCGGCCTGCGGTTTATCACCCTGATCCCCGGCGAGGTCTACTACTTCTCCGATGAGCTCATTCAGCAGACCGTCGGAACCGCGGCGCCGTTGCCGCGACCTTCTCCCGATCCTCCCAAGTATAGCGTCAGCTTTATTGACAGTCCGGATCCACAGTTCCCGTGCCTTCTCGTCAACATTGGCTCCGGCGTTAGTATCATCAGGGTGGACGAGGATGGTACATTTGAGCGTGTCTCGGGTACTTCGCTTGGCGGCGGAACGCTGTGGGGATTGCTCTCGCTGCTTACCCCGGCCACGTCTTTCGACGAGATGCTTGCACTATCCGAGACTGGCAACAACGCAGCGGTCGACATGCTCGTTGGAGATATATATGGCTCGGACTACTCTAAGCTTGGACTGAAATCGACAACCATTGCCAGCTCATTCGGCAAAGTATTCAAGAAAGGCACCGACAAAAAGACTTTCACCGCCGAGGATATCTCTAAAAGCCTGTTGTATGCCGTGTCAAACAACATTGGTCAGATCGCGTATATGAACGCGGAAAAATATGGCCTTGACCGCATCTACTTTGGTGGCTGCTTCATTCGAGGTGCGTGTGACTGCTCGTCTTGTCAGCGACTGCGTTCATTCTCTCGTGTAGGCCACGCCGCGACCATTGCGACACTGTCGTATGCGATTCGCTTCTGGAGCAAAGGCACCATGCGTGCGTTATTCCTGCGGCACGAAGGCTTCCTGTAAGAGCGGCTAGTGTATATCTGCTTCTGCTTCCACGCTGACCTTGACTTCAGTGGCTCGATGGGAGCGTGGTTGCGCAACATGGACGCGTAGAAATTTGCATGTGATTCTCAGATTGTACACCTATAGCACACCTAGTCGCACACCTGTTTGTATCACTAAGATATACCACATTATTCGTACTTGGATCCTTTGTGACACGAGGGCGGAGTAATCGTTTAATCGACCAAAGAAATTGATCACTGTGAAGAACTTGCAATCACGCTGGTGCAAATCTAGAAGCGTGCGTGACGTCGCGAAATCCCGTCAACGCGCTCGCACCTTGGCCTTCATTTCGCTGGCAGCGCTCACATAATGAGCCAATTGCCGACTACGCTAAGTGCGCTACCCCCGCCTGCTGCAGGGGGCGAGAGCCATCCTCTCGTCTCGCTTGTGGCGGCATGCTTCTCTGTTATCTGTCAGTATCTTCGCAGTTTGTGTTATGCGCACGTTGCACTGAGCACGGACGCGCGCAGACTGGCTGCTATCTTGGTTTAGTTATCTCGTCGCAATCGTAACTATCACAATTCCCAAACTGCTCATCACCATCGTCTCGTACTCGTTCACACTCACAGTCCGTGCAACCCGCAGTCGATGGCGCACAGTGTGGCTGACCCCGTCTGCGCATAGCTCAACTTCTGGACCTTGGCCCTGCTATTAGGCATCTCAGGTGCCACGTTCATGGTCTTTGTTCGCATCCGCTATCTGGGAAGATACAGCAACCTGCGCGAGCCGCCGCTGGCCAAGTCTGGCGCGGACGCCCTACATCCGGATGTCAATACCGTCGACCCACCACCTGCCTTTCACGACTACCTTGACGAATTTCTGCAAGCCATCCGCATCTTCGGCTTCCTCGAGAAACCGGTTCGCACGTCATCGTCGCATGCTAATGTCGGCAGACCTGACGCGTGACTTCCCACCTCCAGGTGTTCCATGAACTCGCTCGACATGTCCAGACGCGCAGACTTATTGCGGGAGACAGCCTCTCGCTTGACCAGGATAAGAGCTTCTACTGTGTCATGGACGGCACAGTTGAGGTCTATGCTAAAGCGGGGCAGCAAAGCTCCGGCGGCACGCAGTGGGACCACGAGGAGATGAACGGGTACCAGCTGCTGAACGAAGTCAGCGGAGGCGCGACGCTCTCGAGTCTCTTTACTATCCTCAGTCTGTTCACGGAAGATGTGCAAATTGCATGGCGAGAGGAGAAGCCGGACCTCTCGAGCGTGATGGACGACTCGGGCGATTCGTCGTTTGACATGCGCGGCACATCGTTCGAGCTCATTTTGGCCCCAGGAGCCTCTGCTCGCCGTGCAGCCGAGTCGTCAGCAGGCTCGACTATTCACCCTGTTGTGACAGAGCCAGACGACGACAGTGCGCCACCGTCCCGCTCGGCCTCGCGTCCGGTCACACCAACGCCTATCCATACTTCGACAAACGGTTTTTCTGCGAAGCATCGACCGTCTCTGCAAAACTCGGGCATTCATCATGGAACCATCGCCAGAGCGACCACTGATACAACTCTTGCTGTCATCCCGGCAGAGGCGTTCAAACGTTTGACCAAGAAGTTTCCCAAGTCATCGGGTCACATCGTGCAAGGTACGGAGCAAATTACATGTTGCAGATGAGTGGCTAACTACTGCTACAGTTATTCTCACCCGTTTCTCCCGCGTAACCTTTCACGCCGCTCACAAGTACCTTGGTCTTACATCCGAGCTCCTTCGCACCGAGAAAGCTATAAATGATCTTGCATGCCACCCGCTCCCCGCGTCTTTCTATGAAGGCGGCGGGATGGAGTCCCTTCGCCACCGGCTCGATACAGTAGGCGAATCTGAGGCTGATGAAGAGGATTACTTCGGCTCAATCCCAGAGGACGATTTGGAGCCAGAGCCAGTGCCAGCACGGACACCTGGCGCGGCCGGGAGCTCTACAAGTAAACTCCCGCGTATAACACCCAAGTCGCACGGAGTCACGGATAGTCCTGTCAGCAAGGTTCCGCCGCCGTTTACGCCCTTCACGTCCCACGGCAGCCGTACAGCGCTCAATGCCGGTGACCTCCTTACGATGACTGGAAACGCGAGTGCATCAAATCTGCCATCGGGACGTGAGCGATCGACATCTTTAGGGCTGGCCGTGATTGTGGGTGGGAAGAAGATCACGCAGATGCCGCGGCCCACCCGCGCCACCTCGTACGTCCTGGGTGGGATCGATGAGTTCAACTTGAGGGACGAAGTCATGTCGTGCATTGCGAAGAGCATCGGTCTCCTCCAGCCGCCCATCGGAAGCGACTCGTTTGACGCGGAGTCTGGGTCGCCGGGTGTCATTTCGATGGACACGCGCAGCAGCATGAGCGGTGCCCAAGTGCCGTTGTTCAACTCAGCTTTTGGATCTTTGCCCATGGTTCAGGACGACTCGGCGAGTAGCTTGGCCATGTCCGCACAGGGCGGTGCTGAGCCCTATCCAACCGGCCTGGATAACGACGTCGAGTTACTCTTCTTCACTGCTGGATCCAGTTTGGTCAGCGCAGGGGAAAAGAACGCAGGTCGGTTCTCCTTGTCCAGCTCACATGAACAAACACTGAGGCGAGAGGCTCCTCAGGTCTATTTTATGTCATAGATGGCTTTCTAGATGTGTCTTTGCCTCTCGAGGATGCGTCCGAAGGGAACACAGCCCCTCCAGCTCCGCCGCCGTTTGCCCCTCAGAGTCATCCGCGGTCTGCATCGCAGACATCCACTACTAAGTCTCGTGTACGATCTACCTCCTCGTTGAACAGCAGTCGGATGGGCCATAGAAAATCAGACGCCCGGAAACCAGACAACTTGCCACCACCGCTACCTGAGACATCAAAACATCTCTTTACGGTCAAACCGGGAGGCATTGCGGGGTATCTTTGTGAGTGATGGACTATATCATGCGCATGACTGAATGTTGTCGACAGCGTCTCTCACCAACACCGCATCCTTCGTGGACATCCGGGCCAAGACGGACGCATATGTTGGATTCTTGCCAGCTGCATCGCTCGAACGTTTGATCGAGAGAAACCCCATCGTGCTACTTACCCTGTCGAAACGGTTGATTTCGCTATTGTCCCCGCTAGGTGAGATCTTCTCCCACATTCAGGCCTACTCTCGGTCCTTATGTTGCACCTCCAGTCTTGCAGATCGATGCTGCCTTGGACTGGAACCAAGTCGATGGGGGTCAAGTCCTCTGGCGACCAGGAGATGAGAGCAAGGACTTTTACATTGTCATCAATGGCCGGTTGCGTTCTCTGGTCGACAAGCCAGACGGTGGCGTGAGGATTCAAGCCGAGTATGGTATGGGCGACTCCATCGGCGAGCTTGACGTGATCGCGAAGTCCAAGAGGAGAACTACTCTGCACGCCATTCGTGACACCGAACTTGTGCGTCTGCCTGTGATGCTTTTCAACGCGATATCTTCAAGGCACCCGCAAGTCACATCTCAGTGTGTCCAGCTCATTCGTTTCTTCAGTTTCACACTAAGCAACATCTTTCAGAATCATGCGCATGATTGCTTCTCGAGTGCGCGATGAGGTCGACTCCTCGGCAACACGATCCCGGCTCAACAGCATGGGTGACGACCTGCGGAGAAACAACTTCAATATGAAGACCGTGGCGATATTACCCGTCTCGCACGATGTCCCGATTGATGCGTTTGCGAGGAAGCTGCATGCTGCGCTGGAGGGTGTTGGTGCTCCGACGTCTTTGCTCAATCAGGCCTCGGTAATGAGTCACCTCGGCCGGCACGCGTTCACTCGTATGGGGCAACTGAAGGTGGCCAGTTGGCTTACGGATCAAGAGCTTAGGTATCGTATGGTCATGTACGTCGCAGACTCGCCAGTCAGCGCGCCGTGGACGCAAACTTGCATTCGTCAGGTGAGAGGTACGAAGCTGGATAGGTCTCTATAATTAATCTGTCTGTAGGCGGACTGCGTCCTTGTCGTCGGCATCGGAGACGAAGTCGCACCTATAGGCGAATTTGAGCGCCTCCTGCTCTCGACTAAGACCACCGCGCGAAAGGAGCTTGTACTGTTACACTCAACGCGGAACGTCGTTCCAGGATCGACCCGAGAGTGGCTTAAGGTAGCCTGCCTCCATCTGGCCTTTGCTGAGCTGACCCCGTGCAGAGTCGGCCATGGGCACTGGGTCATCTGCACGTCGAACTGCCTGTGCGTTCCGCTAACGTGTTGGAGACGCGCGAGTTACTCATACATTTGAACAGGGCATTCCTGCATCAAAAGCATCGTCGGCTTTCGGCAAGGACTTCAATGACGCGCAAGCTACTGCTGCGCTGAAACTGCAAGAACTTCGGGAGCGTGTTGAGCATCAAATTCGACGATACACGGGCCAGTATTTCCCATCTCGCGATTTGCCCAGCCCTCGCCGGCCTAATCATATGAGTGACTTTGCAAGACTTGCTCGCCGTTTGACAGGGCAGAGCATTGGCTTGGTTCTTGGCGGTGGTGGTGCGAGAGGAATTTCGCACATTGGCGTTCTCCGCGCACTTGAAGAACGGCGCATTCCAATCGATCACATCGGTGGCACGAGCATCGGTTCGTTCATCGGTGGCCTCTATGCCCGTGATATGGACATCTTCTCGACGACTGGCAAGGCTAAACAGTTCAGCGACCGTGCAGCATCCCTGTGGCGAATGTTGTCCGATCTGACATGGCCGGTTGTTGCATATACTACGGTTGGGTTGACCCTCATGGACAGCCTCGCTGAATCGCTGACCTTACGCTGCAGGGCCACGAGTTCAACCGTGGCATCTACAAGGTAAGCCTCGATAATTATGTCAGGGCAAAGCCGGGCATTTAATATTGTATCTCAGGCCTTCTATGACCTTCATATCGAGGTATGGATCATGCTCGCGACCCCACTCAAGATTAACGTCCGCTTAGGACATGTGGCTTCCCTTTTTCGTGAACACCACGAATATCCGCCTTTCTAGGATGGAATTGCACGAATCAGGTTTTGCATGGCGATACATTCGCAAGTACTCCCCCCAGCTGCTTATTCGCCTCCTCACTCGGCTGCGATTGCAGGTGCCTCAATGACTTTGGTTGGTCTGCTGCCACCTATGTCGGATAATGGCGACATGCTTGTTGATGGAGGATACTTGGACAACCTTCCCGTGCCGACAATGTTTTCGATGGGTGCAAGTACCGTGTTTGCGGTCGACGTTGGCATGGTGAGCTTTGCAAATGAAAGTCAACCTTGCATTGTCCTCAAGGTCTCCTCTACAGTCAGATGACACTTCACCGCGCGTGTTCGGCGATACGGTTTCTGGCTGGTGGCTCATATTGAGCAGGTTCAACCCCTTTGCAGCTGCTAGCAAAATTCCCAGCGCCGCGGAAATCCAGGCACGATTGGCTTAGTGCGTTCACACTCAGAGCCATTGCAATGTTCGGACTAATGTGGTGGTAGTGTATCGAGTGTGGTCTCTCTTGAAGTAGCCAAAAGCCAGAAGGGTGCCTTCTATATGCAGATGCCCGTCCAGGCCGTGAGTTCTCCGAGATATGCTCTTTATACTGCACAGTAACGCTTACCCGGTTGGCAGTACGGGACATTGCAGTTCGCGAAGTTCGCCGAGATTGAGGACGTAGGATACAAGGCGGCATGCGAGATGCTTGAACGATTCCAGAAAGAGGGTCGACTTCCAGACATGACGGAGGACGCGTTGGAAGGTGCGGAGAAGAAGAAGAAGGGACGTGGTTTAAGACGCAATTCCATCTAGACATGCATGAGATCCACGAGATAACTTGCCTTGATAACTGTATAGCACTTGACGCCGATGTTGAACAAGAGTTCGCGACCGCATACTCAGAATCAGTCTCGGCGGTTGCAAGAACTTGTGTCGAAGTATAATGTCAAGTAGTCAAGGTTAAGGTTTTCCGGGCAACAGTCGGCTGCTCCATGAGAATAGATGGAAGTAGGACAATCCTGCGGTGTTGCTCGAGGTGCGTACAACAACTCTCGATGCAGATGACCATCCTAATTATAAGAGGTTAAAGTGAATTTACGGGATCTCGGCGCTCCTTGCATAAGCTCTCTCCAAGCTCCGTTGTATAGGCAGATTCGTGCGTGCATACCCCGGACTATCGGCCGGTATAGTATATGCCCAGGGATGCAGCTGGACATCAAAACATCTGCCTCGGGTCCGTGTCTCGGAACCCAGTCGCGTGTAAAAATTGCGACATGCCTGGCATCTGGCAGGGCCCCAAAGTCTACCACGTCAAAAAGCTGAGTAGGGCAAGTTCAGAGCCACAGATGAGACAGCCCGACAGGCAAGACGGAAGCCTTAGATTGCAGCAACGGTCCGAAAATTGGGAGATAAATATATGATTGCCACAGATAGCGCATAATAAATACCCGATGGGATCCTTGGAGAGAGAGGCGCAACGTAAAGCCAGAGGCGAAGCAGCAGCACGATTATCGGGCGAGGAGAGGCAGGTGCAGCGGTGGTGGCATGCGGCGCGGCAAAGTCCACGAGCCGAGGGCGTTTTTGACGTTCGCATCGTCTTCCTTGCTACCATCCGGACCCATGACGTCGGCCGCATTTGCGAGCACCTTAACCACAGAGTCGTCGCCGCGGCGCTATGTCCCTGTAAAAGACCAAAGGTATGTTGTTCGTTGTAAGGGAGATCCACTGACAGGCGTGGTTGCTCGTGGCTAGGGCCGTTTGGCTTTGGCTAACTGAACCAGAAGCTCGATCGAACGAGCAGCGAAAGCTAGCAATGCGCGCAGCTGCCTGAACTTGATTAAAGGCTTTGCATCAGACTGTGCACCCGATGTCTTTGAAACGGGTGGCGGTTGCGCCGACCTGATCTTTGCAGGTCGAGGATGCTCAAGCAAGTCCCTGCGAAAGCAAGTTATTGAGCCAGCCACGGTCCCAAATGAATATGTGGTGATGTAAACTATCTGCAAAGTACGAACGTGAGCGTAGATGTATCAGCTTATGCATTCGCAGACTGGTGATGTGTCGACGACGACGCAACAATGCACGCATCTCGCCAATGGTCCTGTCCGCGGACAGCACAGTACCTTGAGTACTTCGAGTGGTAGTTTGAGTCGAGGGTGGAGCTCGAGGGTGGCTTGTATCGGTCCCACCCTGCATGGTCTGGCGCGACAATGGAACGGACTACGCACGAGACCCCTGCGAGCCCACGAAGTGCTGCTACTCTCGAACTTGACGCTAAACCTGGGTTACATCAAGGTATACCTGAAATGGCAGCTGCAGTGATATATTCAGCACAAAGAGGGACACGAGTTCAGAGCGTTCGGCTCACCTAGCCATAGCTCCTCGCCCACCCATACCATCACCCGTGTCTTCGCATTCGTACCATTTCCGCTTTGATCCATCGTAGGTTGACTGATTGTTGTGGGGCTACAATCTCTAGTCTCTGACGACAACAACTTGGCCGAGGTTGAGATGGTGCGCACCATGGTTTCTTCGTCTAGCTCCTCCGACTTCGACGGCTCACTCGAGCGGCTTCTTGAATGGGTCGCTCCTGGAAGGGCTCAGAGGTGAGTTATGCTTCGTGACAAGTGGATTCGTTCAGCGAAGACGGCCGGGTTCATGCTAGGAAAGGTCGACGCGCTTCCCTCGCCGTGGCGCTGATTGGCGCGACAGTTTCGGGATGGTGCCTGCAGCTGAGTCCTTGTGCTGTAGCTTTGGCGCGTGTTTTGAGGTGCTGGTAGTCTATGTAACTGGAGTGCGCCGGCGACAGCAACGTAAACAGCGAGCCTGGACAAGTGCAATCCAAACCTCCCCGTCGTTTCCTGCATTGCGCATTAGCGAACAGGAATTACATTTCTTTTCTGACATCCTTGGTGTTATATCACGACTTACCTCCAGAGTCTCCGACTGGGCAAACGATGGCGAGTCAACCCGCCTTCACATAACACCTCCTCCGCTCGAGCCTTTGGACTGTCCAGGTAGTTTTGGAGCCTGTGATCCTTGTGCTACTTGAATTTTTTGCTCGGTGTACTGCGCAGAGGTTCGCTGCACGGTGGAACAGAGAGCAGCGAGAGCTAGGACCGGAGACGATCTGGCACGCATCCAACAAAGGGCTGCTGCCGAGCCGCCCCTGCAAGCCATACTGCGTTGCTCGTCTGAGCCGTCTTGCTCTAACTCCGTTGACCTCCTCGCTTCTCTTCAACTTCCAAGACTATTCACTTTGTAGAAAGTCTAGCTGTCATGCACAGGCAAGCGCACTCTCCGCTTCTGAGTCAGATCGCGAGTAACAGCCCCCTGCGTGTCACATTATGGGCAGCTCATCTTCTGCTCGAAAATTCCACGCTCTAGGAACTGCGGGTGCAGCTCTGGAAAATCTATTCTGCTTGGACAACGAACTCGGCTCGCTGTCCCGGACTCATCAGGCCTTCGGGGCGAAATGAAATGCGCGGAGAGACGTATCCGAGCCTGTTCACTTCGCTGTGCACGCTATCGACCGAGCCGCTCGAATGGAGCGTGGGGTCGCGAGAGCCGCACCGGGTCCGGGTTCGGTGCTGCCCTGCCCTTTACGAACCGTTCCCACGTCGCGGCATTTATCATAACAAGCTTTTGCATCACATCCACGCCTCAAGCTCAATATTTCGCCTTTGCGCAAGCTGCAGCGTCCGTGCTCTCCGTAAAGATTAACCGTTCCCGAGGAGGTCTTTGCCCTTCTCGCTTGAGCGAGCGATTCACGCCCCGGCCACCTGTCATTACCTCTTAAATCGGGCTCTCGCTTGGGTTCCCTCGCTAAAGTCTATGCTGCCACTCACTCACTTTCAGGCTACGCGTGCTTGTTCGCGTTTATAGGACACCGACGACACACAACCCCAATCAACGACACCCCATCAGCCGTTCCGTTCCGCCTTGAATCCCAGAAACTATACACAACGCACTCAGGCCACTTTCCCGAACGGTTGTCGGAATAGGTTGACCGCTCGCCTCGCTGGTCAGTTTCCGCTGGCAGGCACAGACCGCCTCGAAAACGGGCCGCGTCTGGTAGCTAAGAGCGAGCTGAGAGATGTCTGTCAGTACTCTACCCAGGTCTTGCATAGATCCAGTCGTTGGCATGCGGATTACGAGTGTCCCGTGCTCACATATGTTCACGTAGTGCACTCATTTTGCCAGAGTTCACCGTCTCTTCACTAAAGTCATCTTGCGAAATATCTTGAATTGAGGCACTCGAGTTGTGAAGTAGTCTTGCGTCTTGAGTTGTGGATTCAGACTTGACGAAGTATTGAGTAGACTTGAACCTGATGTGTTGCGGCAGACAGGTCTTGACGCAGACGAATATTGTCTTGATGCGGACGAATGGATATTGAAGCAAACTACTTGGGGGGCTTTGACGGCTTGCAGCAAACAACTTGTACAGTGACGTGTTCTTGATGTCTTGAGTGACTTGAAGCAAGCATCAAAATGCGCGCAGATAGGGGTGGGACAGCAAGATCACGATGTTTTGAAACAACGATACAATGTTCAATATAACATGCGCGTAAGGAAGGGGAGAAGTTGGCTGAGCATTTAAGCCACCGCGAGGGCACATTGGAAAGCGATGTGACTGATAAAAATACAGGGGCGCTGCAGGTTCTGCTGCTTCAAGGCGCAGCGCGCACGATGCGAGATGGGAGGACAAGATGAGTGCGGATCAAGACAAGGGAAGGGTCAAAGACGAGCGAAAGGTGATGAGAGGAGGAGACGACGCGATCATGTTGGCGCGGGATCAAAATTAGCCGCCGACTCCGGAGCAAACCAGCCCTTCTCACTTTGGCGAAGCGCCTAATGCAAGTAGACCTATAGAGACAGAGACGTATTGGTTTTGCTAGAAACTGCTATCACGCTGCTGTGTGTTGTACAGTGAATCATTGGCGATCGCACCATTTTGGAGGTGATGTGTACCGTACTTTTAGGCGCCGTTGGGTGCATTCACTCTCGGTCGTTGCGGTAAGGCAGGAACGGACTTCCGAAGGCAAATGCATCGGATAATGGGAGTCTGGCCTGCGAGCTAGACCTACGACTGCACTGGAAGAAAGTCTCTCGCGTCGGAGTAACGACTCGAAGTTCCAAATTACGGTCTTATCTCGTTCCGTGTCACGGTGCTCATTGCTGAGATGGCATCGATATATGACAGCCGGCATCGGTGCGTTCACACCTTTGTGTAGTGAATATGGCGTTCACCAACACATAACCACAGCTAATAGGACAAAAGGTGGATGCCACATTCGCCTACACAGTAGTGAACGGGCACGTGGCCGATGTGTATCCCTCAGGATGTGTTCCTATCAAAATCCAGTTTGAGATATACAGGCTGACATTGAGACCCACAGGATCACTTGCCTTGATAGCTGACACTGATGAACAAGAGTTCGTGACCGCATATCCGGAATCAGCCTTCAAGTTGGTGGTTGCAGGCAACCAGCTGTGGTACAACAACCACGTGTCGGACGGCTCGCGTTGTATTCTCTATATGCTTTAGATGAGGCGGTAATGGTCTGAAATAATATTCCTGTGGAATTATAGGTGACCGGAGTTTGCGGATTATGATCGAGCTCGACGGATGGTGTTGAAGAGTTACCTTGGCGATTCTTTGATGCCTACGATGACGAGACCGGCAACGGCGTGAGCTTCGTTGGTGCGGTTCAAATATATCGCACCTCTCCTTCTCCCCGTCACCCTCCTTTTGGCTTGCTTTTCACTTGGGTGCTGAGCACCTCGGGCCGTCGCTCTTTGACACCTTGAACCAGCGCTCGGGTACAGGCTGCCCCTGGTTAGCGCACATTCCTCGTCCTGTCATTCGACTATGCGCTGGTACAACGGTGTCGCAAACCGACTTTCTAATGCCGTGCGTACTTAGTATTCCTCCATGCGTGAGCTCGTCGCAAAGCTGACTCTGGCCATTGACAGTACATACGGGTGACGCTCACACGCTACCACTTCCTCTTCTTCCTTGTCACATTTCTTCACTGCGCGGCACTCGTATTCCTACAGTCTATCACGTTCGTTATCAATGAGGAGGCACGGGACTTCATGGTACATGTAAGCTATTCATACCAGGCTCCCGCTGGTCACGCAATATGACCGGCGAGATGCTCCTTGTCGACGAGATGTTTGACGATCTTTGGTCTAGGTCATGTCCATGACAGGCGCGACTCGGGATGCGGTCGCGGTGGTGGTCGCGGACACTCTCTTCCTTTGTCAACACGTGCCAGGCTCAGGACTCACCTCCGGCCGGTATGCTGAAGATTTCAAGTCGTGTCTCCAAGTCTCCCCTCCACCAAGCTCCGCTCCTAGTCAACAATTGGTTGCTGTAAATGCCACGGTGGACGAGGAGGAGTACTATGGCAAAACCGTGGATGCCTCGCTTTCTACTGTGTACAACCGCAGATTTCAGGAACGCAGTCTCCTCTACCCTACCGGCATGACACTGGTGCCCGATATCCGTGCTGGTACAATCTTCGGCATGTCCATCGTGGGTATCGGCAATTCAACAGGTATCCTCGACGAGAACGGCAACCTCTGGGTTTCCCATGAATGCATTGCTTCGCTGCGTTACCCCGAGCAAGAATTCCAGGATGCCGGGAGAGAGAATATCTCTTTTCTCTTGTAGGTCAATCTACGCTGCATGCGACCGATCGCTAAATGGGCGCCAGCTTCCACGTCTGGGTCTTCGCGATTTCGATTTTGGCGATTGTCAACGAGAGCGTGCCGCACCTGTGGGTGTTTCATGGATGATTCCGCCCACTTTGCTGATGGGATTGCTAGGGCCTCTGCACTGGCCGGTCAATGTCTTGCAGCCGCCTGGGCGGCTTGGGATATTTACCGGACAATCCAGTTCCGTCGTCGTTATGAGGGCCTGATCTCAGACACGCTCTGCTCGGGTGCCAACCTCATCCCTCACTATTGGCCCACTCGCAATCGGTTGACTGTGCGAACTTGCCATAATCATTTGACTTTGATTGCTCATCTATTTCAAGGTATCAATTGCGTCCATCAACTTTGGGATGCTTGCATTGACGTTTTGGCTTACGATGGTTCTCATCAGGGTCAGTGCAGGCGTTCGTAATATCTCATATCGGAGCCTAACGCATCTGCAGATGTTCTCGACGTCGCAGTTCCGCAGCGTGGGCGCCGCCCCGATGCTTGAGAAGCTCTATCGCGTGCGCAACACACCTGGCTCTATTTTTCAGCTTAGAATAACCATTTTTAGGTCCTCATGGCGTTCTCCACCGTCTTAAGACTTTACATCTTCTTCCTCGTGCTTACAACGACGCTGTGGCTGGATCAACTTGATGGTGGTCTGCTGCATACATTCCTGACCACCTCGCAATTCAATGGATACCTGGGTATCTGCAGCATTGCATTGATTGTAAGCCACATCTTTCACACTAGCGAAAATGAGCTCACACCTGACCCAGTTGGCGCTCCCACTGGTATTTTTGGTAGGGCGGCAGCTAGACTAGTTCCATATTGCGAACTGATTCTGTCTGATTGCAGGGTGACACATCCGTGCGCACGGAACGGAGACACTTGGCGCTGGGCTTTCTCGTGGCGCAGTCCCTATACGTTGGATTCCATGCCTCGCTTCTGGCGAGTAGTGCAATTTACCGGTGGACCCTCATTTTATGGCCATTCTTCGCTGTCAACGTCGCGGCCAGCTTCATTCTTGCATTTACAAGCCTGGTACTTGGTATACTATGCCGCATCAACTTTGGTCGCGGGTTGGACCACTTCAGTGAGTTGATTTGATGGTTTGCTTTGTCCACCGCTCGCATTGACCTTCTGATGTCTGTCTAGTTCATGTCACGAGCATCCTTGAGAGAGATGGCTTCACCCACGCGTTCATGACATCAGAGCAGCTACCGTCGAAGAAGCACGCCCGTTTCGACTCGGTCGACAGTCTCCTCGAATCCGGCGATACCGTCAAGGTGTCCGCGTCCTACCATCGGCAGTCGCGGTTCGTTCCTAGTAAGCTGAGCATTCCCAAGCGCAAGCGCGACCGCCGCCATCGGGATAGCACCGAGAGTTTTGGGCACACGACCCATGTCGACCCAAACTTTGATTTCATCGACGAAAAGAATATGCAAGGTGCCGCGACGCTGGATCATGTTCAGACAAACGACTCCATCCCGGTCTTTGACAACAGGGAGGCCGTTCGTGCACCGGATCCTGGGCAAGAGATCGCTTCAAGGACGGAATAGTCAGGAGAAGCGGGAAGAGCGAGATGCTAGCGGTGTAGGCGGGTTTCCATCTTCGAGATGGCATGCCCCTTTCCTGTACAACGTACGCACACCCAACCTAGAAGCAACAAAGACATCCCTGGCGGGCTGGGGTAATTTGATCGTGTGCGTGAGACTCGTTCCAGGTGAATAAAACCGCCTGCGCGTGATTTCGCCATCCGCAAACAACGCGAATCATGTCCTGACCTTGGGCTGAGCTGCACGACAGTGGACCTTGAGCATGATTAGAAGCATCGAAGAAGATGCCAACAAGCAGATTATTATTACTGATGCCAGGCTCCAAATGCGTTGCAATGCGTTAATGTACAATGGCTAGTAAACAATACCAATGAAATGGTCATGATAAGAGAAGCGTTACATGAAAACGTACAGCTACCTCGTCGATGAGACAAGTAAACAGCATGGCCGTTGGCTACCGGACAGAGGGAGGCACGGCTTCGACACGAGCAATCTCTTCCTCGAGTCCATCGCAGTTTTCCTGTAACCAAGCGATGTACTCAACAGCACGAAAGAGAACGCCGCTTTTACCCTTGCCAAGTCCGCGCCCCCGCGCCCCAGAACCGCGCGGGCGACCTCTCCTTGGGAGCGCGTTCTCGACGCGAGTACCGGCTGGTGCGAGAATAGTTGTGAGGGTGGCGTAACCATCGCGTATCATGTTGCGGCGCTTTTGCTCGCTTGCAATATGGTTCAGACGTTTCTGGGAGGATGGCACGGGAGCCTTTTTGCGTGACGCGCTCGCCTGAGTTGAGGAGGATGGCGCAGATGCTGCAGCCTGAGAATTCTGTGCCTGTGATGAAGACGTGGCCATGGAATCATCATCAGTCGGTGCCCGGTGCCGGGTTGTGCGATTCAGGAGACCTTGCTTCTGCGAAGGCTCTGATGTGGACGACGATGACGCGGGTCGGTGGTTCGACGACGTGGCCTGAGATGGTGCCATGGTGGAGGATGAATTGTGCATCGGGTTTGGGTGAAGCTGCATTGGGTTGGCTGTCATCGAGTGTTGCTGTACCGGCGACCCATCGTTCACGCGCAGACTTGCGGGCGGCGGCGGTGGTTGAAGACTGAATCCCGACATTGAATCAAGCATGTGCGTGTCCTCACCACCGCCCCCAGTGAGCCCGGACATGGGGAAGTCGTATGAGGAGAAATTGTCGAGAAAGCCAAGCAGGGTCGCACTCTCCTCAGGCGCGAGAAGATCGCTTCCGCTCGGAGCAGAGGGCAGGCCAAACCCATCTGTGGTGGGTAGAAAGCTTGTGTCGAACGTAAAGTCAAAGTCCGCGAACGGCACAGGCGGTGGAGGAGGCATGCGATCCATCACGAGAGCGAGAGGCGAAGTGACGACCAGCGGTCACTGAAATCGTTTGGAATCCGGCTTGTCTTTCGACCGACGCGTGACCTCACCGGATGCAGCGCTGTTTACCTCAATCCCCGGCCGTTTGCGTTCGTTCGGCAAGTACTAGGCGCTGTGAGGGTCTCAAACGCAATCCTTCGCGCCATTGGCGGGCGAGTAGACTCGGTCGTCATTTGGACAACGCTACAAGACCTGCGCTATCGGTTTCCATTTCAGGAACCAGCTTCGATGAGCACAGCAGATGTTACAGCGAGCTGATTCGCGGACGTGCTTGGTTCGATCAGTCGTCCATGTCAGTCTCATGCCCACCCGCGCTGATGCTCACCGAGATCTCCGCCTCAACACGGAATCCTGCCCCTCAACCGCGTTGGCCCTGCCTACCAGAGAATGAATACCCCTACAATAACCGGCCAGGCTCGTGGTCAGCTCGTGTCAAAGAAGCTTTTTCAGAAGATGGCAGGTATACGGCTGGTATCTCCATGGCAGCGATTCCACGATGAATGATGTCCGCATTGCGGTCAAAGTGAAAATGGCCGCACTCCGCTTATTTACCTCGCCCTCCTCTCTTTCTTCTTTGTTCGACCTTCTTTCGCGCAGTGGCTGGTCCTCGGCGGCACTGTGTTATTCTTCCTTTGTAGTTCAACGCACCCACCACATCGAATATCCCGGCGAGCCATCACAGTTCCACAACATAATCCTGCAACATGGCCCCTAGATCCGCTACTCCTCATGCCCCCGTTGTCCGCCTCCGCACGGGCAAGCAGGCCGGTGAGCAGGACCACCCTTTCAGTTGGGTAATCACTGGACAGCCAAACGTCCGTGTGCACTTCGTTGCTGCCCAGCTGCGGACGTGTGCTGACAATACAAACTGATGTAGCCAAACAACTCATCTGACTCGCTCGCCGACTCCAACGAGTCTCACCAGTCCTCATCTGTAGCCGTATGTTCAGTCAGGAGCCCTGCGCAATCTTTGCCGCTGACCCTCGTTCATAGTCGGTTGAAGGCGATAATCTCGCAGGCGAGCACGCCTCGCCGACGTCACGTCTCAGGAAGACGACCGCGGCCCAAGCTGAACCACGAATTGTCCATGCAGATGATAGTGCGTCGCTTTTACGCGGTCCGCATGTTTGAAATTCTTCAGCTCATGATGTGCCTTTTAGACCTTCCTCTCCGTGGTGCTCAGAACGCATCTGCTCGAAAGGCGACATTGGCGTCCAAAGGCAAAGATGTATCTACTGTTGCGCCAACGAAGCAGAAGTCCATTGTTCCGTCTGCGTTCAAGTTCACAAAGCGTTCCAAGTCGACTGGCACCCCGGAGCCGGTGGAGACCAGCGCAGCCATGGTACCGCCCGTTCCCACGACACCTTCTTCCCTCCGCAGCGCCCCAATCCATGCGCGGTTTGCGAAGGCGAATCGGGAGTCATGGATCCAAAAGAAAGGTTATCGTGAAGTGGTGCAGGGACCGATCATTCCCAGCCGTCGAGGTGCTCCGACCCTCAGCTTTATCACTCAAGAGCCCGAAGAAGTCTCCCCGCTCACCTACATGCCGGCTCTCTCCAGCTCTTCACACAGTGATGGCATCAAGTCACCTTCATCTCCGGAGCGCGCACTGTCACCTGTTCAGCGTGCCATCTCGCCGCCAATGCGCATGACAACCCCAACTAGTGTCGCACGCAACAGCCCTCAACTACGCGTACAGTCACCTTCTCCGTCAGCTGATATTGAACCGCCTCTCAAAACCTCGACCGCGATTCGTATCATGTACCCGAAGGCCACCAAACCTGCGCCTCATGGTCCGCTGCCAGAGCCCCCACTTCCTGCCCTGGAGCGCGCGGTGTCTCCGGTTCAACGTACTGACTCAACTTCGCCTGCATCTCGTGCAGCGTATAAGAAGTCTGGTCGTGCAGTTCCGATTCTACCCGTATCCGGAATGTACCAAGTGACCGTGCAGAAGCGGGAGGTGACCATAATGCCTCCTCTTCTCAAGGTTGCTCCAACATCGTACTCTTCAGTCGAGGAAACCGAACTGCATTATGCCGCCTCTGCTCCAACTACACCTCTTCGTGGTCGCACCGAGTTGCCACAGCGCGCCTTCACTCCCGCGCCTGCTGCGTCCACTGGACTGCGTCGTACACCGTCCTTGCCACCGACTCGCCGCGTCAACCCCGCCGGCGAACTCGTTCGTGGCCGCGAGCACCCGTTCCCGCTCCGCCCCGTCCAGCGTCAGGCTTCGGCCCAGCAGCTGCAGCCGGCATTCCGCGTCGAGGTAGAGGTCGATGACCCACGCATCAACCGTGTCGGTTTCTACATGTCGCCAAGCGGTGGTGCTTCCTCCGCGATGGATATATCATCGTCCGGGATGCGCCTCGACGTGCCGCGCAACCCGCGCGGACGCAGCGTCGATCCTTCGTCGCGCCGCTCGGGCGACCCGCCGAGTATGTACTCGGACGTTTCGTTTGGCGACTCGATCGGTGAGGAGGTTACCTCCCGTCAGCTCATGAGCGAGTTGGAGCATGATATGCGTCGTCAGAACTTGATCAGCAACGTCGATCGGCTTGTCGTGCAGGATAGGCGCGTCATCGCTTGAACAGGCTTGAACACACCGACTACTAGTATAAGACGGACACGACAGAACGACCTCTCACGAAATATTCCGGACTTACTTCTCGCCAGTCAACTACCCCAATCCAGCCTCAACTGAACAACTACCTCTGCAGAATTTTGTCTCGAATTTGATCCAACTCGTGCGTGCGTGTACAACAGAATTTCGCCATACCTTTCCATCTGGGCTGTACCTGACGTTGGCGCTTTACTTCGAAATCCCGATTCCCGCAGGCTCGTGGGACGTTTAGTTACTTCGTTTCGTAGAAAACTCAGAATAATCCGCTAGATCGCGTCATTAAGAGCAAATGAACAAAAACAATTTTGGGAGCATTCGATGAGTTGTGTGATGAGTTTATGCAAGGATAAAGTGAACTGTAGATCCTCGAGATATCGTGCTACAAAGCCAGTTACGTGGGAAGGCGTCATGTCATGGTGTCGGCAGATTAAGTTGCTTCGATTTAATACCTAAAACCCTTCAGTGAGATGTCGGCGTAACGCTGTCAAGATCCATGATATCAAAATCATCGACCATATGGTTGATCTTCCTTGGTAACTTCATCGTCAGGCGATCACAGTGCTTCAGGAAAGTGATCCAACCACGCTCAGTCTTCGTGTCCGCGCAGACGATCTAGAGACAGTCAGAGCTGAGCTGAAATCTCCCATCGGATTGTTGGGAATGAGCGAACCTGGCAATTTGTCGCTCTCTGGCTACCCTCGAAGTCAATGGTGCTTTCGGTAATGGCCTGCGTCGGCTCCGGTATGCCCCACTCGTGTCCAGCAGGCGGCATGAACTCCTCAACGCTTCTTCGCACGCTTGAGGACGTATCAAGAGTATAGGTCGTGCCATCGTAAGTGACATGAAGTGGCGGGTTTGGCTGAGTGACCTCAGGGTTGGCAAAGCTAATGAAAATCGAAGTTCACGTCGTGCGTCCGTGAGTTTAGGTCACTTGGGGGAGAAATGACGGGAACTCACTATTCTTTCAACGTAGATGCGTACTCCGAGAGTTCGTTGGGAGCTTCGTCAATCTTCTTGGGGACATAGTCAAAGACATTGAACCTGATGTCCATTGGTCTGCGATGAGCAGTGAGTATTACGCCACGTTTCTCCAACTCATGGAAAACGGCGCACCGGTCGGGCATCAAAATGTCGACAGTGGTCTCTTCGCCGACGCGGCACTCAATGCGGTCAATCTCCATCTCTGGTATGATCCTGTCCTGGCTGGCTTTGACTGTCATCTCTGGGATGACGAGGTCGAATGCGATCGTCTTGGTGTATCCCGGGGCATGAATCCCCGACTCGGCGGCTTCTGGGGATTGAGCGGCGCGGTACACGAGGCGGTTCAGAGGGATAGATTCTGAAGGGATCGCATTGAGCAAAGCCGCGGGCAGTCTGCGATACGTGTAAGCGTGGCATCGCGGCGAAACTGGCCCTGGAGCGCTCACTCGGGGACAAATGTTGATTTATACTGCAGCGACGTGCTGTTGATCCATTTGAGCAGATTTGGAAAAGCAACGGGATCTTCAAGAGGCGAACTCAGAGTTGCACGCTGAGCTCCCGACGTCCTAGAAGTAAAGAGAATATTGCCAGGGCTATGGCAGTTGGTAAGGGCCGGCAGGACCAACACAAAGCTTGCACTTACTACGCTGATATCATGCGTTCGTGGCCTTCAGGAAGAATAGCCATCTTGTCAAGGAGCGACTTCCTCAGATCGATATCTTGCCTGTCAAGGGAAACGTGGGCACCGTCTGAACATAAAATGGCATCCGATTCAACCGCACGCACCCAGAGAATGTGATGACTTGACCAGTGGCGAGTCCACCTTCATGCGTAAAATCATCATCCACTCCCATCCATTCGCTGACCTTCCGTGCGCGGAACGATCCACCGGTGCCCATGGTCCACAGCATTGTCCGTTGGGCAAGGAAAGGATAAAGCGCATATTTTCGCGGCAGCATGGACAGACGGTCATGATTCTGATTGCGATGCATGAGTAGAGGAATGCTGGATTCGCGGTTGTCCTGCATAGTTGTAAGTCAAAGGAGTTATGACGCTGTAGTGAACCTCGTACGATAGCAGCAGCACGAATGACGAGCCGCTTGGCGCTGCTCAGTTCGTGATCACGTCTGGCTGTGATACGAAGCTGCGAGTAGCGTTTGGTCAGAGCAACGAAATAATAAATGAACTGTTGTGTACCTTGCCGTTGGGCATGTTCTCGAGGAAGGCATTCGACATCTTGGATATTCTCTGAATGAGATCTTTATGCAATCCGTCTGGCACAGGATAATCAATGGTTTCGGTAATCATGTTCTGTAGTAGATTGAATCAGAACGAGCCCTGAAGCAGGATTGTAAACGTGCCTGCCGAATTTCGTGAATGGCATTTTCCATGTTGTTCACTGCCTGGCGCAACCCCTCGACGCGAAGGGAGAGACTATCAGGACCTGGCTCAACCGAGATGCGAACTTGCAAATCAAGTGACAAACGAAGCAGGTTGGTACCGTCTAAAGGGGTTATTAAGTTCGATGGCGTATCGCATGCAGGCATCGAACTTACCGCGACCAAGAAGGAGAAACAGCTCGTTTGGTGCAACCTTGTAGACTGCAGCAATTGGTCAGACGTGGGCAATGGCATGGATTGCAGGCTCACTCGTGGCGTGCACCTTCATGCGCTCTGCCTGCTCGCTTGCGATTTCTTTGGGATCCCTCCAACCCCACTTCAGAGTGACTATCAGCTGCGCCCACGCAATCTTGGTGCTAGGAATCCTCTTCAGAGCGCCCTGGGCTACTTCTTCTGTCATCTTGCGAATTTGGTTTTTGCTGAAGCGCTTGCAGATGCTGTCAACAACTTCGTTGAAGGCGACCGTATACTCGGCCGAGTTTAGATCTGGCTGCTCTTCTGGTCGCAATCGCTCGACCTCATGCAAGGTCGGCTCTTGCACGCTGGCTTTAAGCAGCTCGACGAAAGCTTCCGAGCGACCAGGCTGCCGCGGTTCGGGAACGATGTCTGGGTCCTGCACCATTGGCGGCGATTTAACTTTGCGTGCGCGTTTTGTTGCTTTAGGTGGAGTAGGCAAGTCCGGCGACAACGCAGACTGTTCACCGGATGCAGCGATGGTCGACGCGGGTGGCGCTGTGTTCATCTGGCTGGCGGTGGTTGATGTAGCTATTGCAGAGCGGACGGCGAGCGTGTGCGTGGTGATTGCGCGCCCGGCGTGCGCGCACATGAAGCACACATGTTGTAGCCCGCGTCGCGAGAACATCCTTGGACAACGCGCGAGAGAAAAATTGTGACACAAGCGTAATCGACGCGCCAACTCCGCCTGCGCTTCTTTGCCGTCTTATCCAGCCAGAACCATTTATATTTTAGCTTCGGCATGCCTCATATTCCTGATTAGTAGCTACATACAAGCCTGCTAAGCCTGTAGTGCTTTTACTTCTATGATTTCGCGTTTCGCGTACGCGGCAGACAGCTCTCGCTAACTGTACTCTCCGGGAGCCTGAAATCTTTTGAACAAATATTCAAGTCTGACTTCTAAACGACGGTCATCTGCGGCATCTAGACCCGCTGGTCACCTGCTGACATTCATTGACTGGTCGGACTTGTCGGTGGCAGTCGCCTACCGAGTGTTGAACCTGTGCAACCCCTCGGTGGTCACATCACGCCAACACGTAGGTAAAATTTTGTCCACGGTCATACTACTCAGCAGTCAGCGCGGTGCGGTCGGCTTAGACGTGCCTGATGTATGAAACCACTGCGTGTATTACCTAGCGTTGCGATGGTGTCACAGGCTCCGGTTGCTGCGGGACTCATTAGCGCCAGGTCAGCGTGGCACCAACCGTGTGAGCCCGTCCAGCGACTGCACGAAGGCTCAAGAAATGCTTGATAAATGTATATACATTGCGTTCCCGTGCCGAAGATAATGCGGTCGTGAAGGATTGGGTCAATAACAAGTCCCGCGAGGAAACGTCCGAGAAATTGGGCGCCCGCTGCGATCACAACTCTTTCCCTCCTCTTCCCCACACGACTCGTGCTTACCGCGCGACCATGAGCGCTGCAACAGCAACACGACCCGCAACGACGTCACGCCGCACTAGCCTTAGCGGCACTCCGCCTCTCGCTGCTGCGCGCGCAACCCCTTCCCCCACTTTGGCGCGAGCGACCAGCACGACACGACCGCGACTGGCCTCGCTGTCAACTTCGGTGTCCGCACGTAAGGCTGCTCCGCCAATCAAGTCACCCATTAAGGAAACAAATGGCTTTCATGTCGACGAACTGCCACCCAACATGGGCAACGAGACTCTCATGCTCTCGCTCAGGCGGGAAACCGAGGAGAAAGAGGAGGTTTGCGCCCCCGAGTCTCTGATGCACAAATTTCCCTTCTAATCACTGTCACAGCTCCTTGTCAAGCTCCAAAACAAGGAACAACAAATCACAACAATGCAGGAGGAAAGCGACAATCTTTCTGGCGCCCTCAATGCAGCAGAGTCGCGGCTCTCCGAAGTCTACGGCGATCAGGAGCGCATGGAGTCCGAAATGGAAGGCCAGATAAAGCTCATTGAAAAGCTGCGTGCTCAAGTGCGCGAAACTGAGAAGGAGAAACGCGAGGTACAACGCAGGTACAACGAGCAGGTCAGCCAGCCCTATACTTCACACGTGCACACTAATCTAAACCCAACCCGCTCTGAACAGACTACCTCATTCGATGCCGAGCGCCAATCCTTCTATGACAACGAGAACCATCTCAAGTCGCGCATTCAGAGCCTCAGCCAGGCTCGCAAGAAGGCCATGCAGGAGCCACCATCGCCCTCCATTCGCGCAGTGTCCATTGCGCCCGAGACAGACATTGAGGAGGAAGAGGAGACCCCTGAAGCCCCCGTCCAGGAAGCAACTTCCGAGCGAGATGATAATGATGAGCCACCGGAGATGATGGCTCTTCGCCTTGAGCTTGATACGCTCACGGTGTCGCACACCTCACTTCAGGCAACCACCCAACTACTTCAAGCGCAGCTCCACGACTTACAACGCGTCAACAACTCGCTTCAGGAGGAGAACGAGTCCTACAATATCCTACTGCGCGAGCGCACTTTGACTGGACAGTTCGACGCCACACGCTTCGCCGGCACATCGAGCGCCAGTGGTGCACCAAGCACTGCCGACGACGATGATGACCGCTCCATCCGCAGCGGAACTCGCTCGTTGCTGGACCGCGTGCCAGAGGTTGACGAGACCCTCGCTGATACCATGTCACCTGCGAACGTCAAACAGGACGACGAGGGCCATGGTGCGGTCTCTCCCCGCAGCAGCCGTCCGCGTCCTGGTCGCCGCGGCACAGGATCACCTCCACCACGCGGCGAAAACCTCGGCGACCTGCCTATCACCGGGCCCGGGCTGGACCTTGCCTCTGAGCTCGGCCGTGCCGAAAACAAGGACATCCTGGACGGCCGCCCGCCTGCCGACGAGAAGTTCAGCCGCAAAGGCAAATCCGACGAGCCCAATGCCGACGTTGCTGCTCTGCGGAGCGAGGTCAAGGCGCTCAAGGACGCCAACAAGGCGTTGTCTCTATACGCGTCCAAGATTCTTGACCGCATCATCTCGGAAGAGGGCTTCGAGCACATCCTGGCCGTCGACTACACTGGTGAGCCGAGCAAAGATACACCAGCCTCTGCCCGCAAAAACAGCACGGCAGCGACCCCATCCGCAACCCCTCAAAAGCAACCCGCCAAGGCTCGTCCGACTAGCCAAGGTTTCTTTTCGCGCGCTCCTCCGGTCGAGCTGGATAGAATCGCGACAAGCAATGCTGTAGCGCCTCCCGTCGCCGGCCCAACAACGGCTCCGGCAGACACCAAGCGGAATCGCCGCTCTCTCTCGTTTGACTTCAAGGGCTTCTTCGGTGGCGACAAAAAGGCTCCGGGTCCGCCGTCGGACGCGTCCAGTGCTAATCTGCGCCAGTTGACGCTCCGTCCCGGTGCGAACAGCACGGTCATTGGCTCAGCCCGGAAGCTCGAGACTCACGAGGACGACGATGATCGCCGCGAGCGTGAGCGGCTGAACGCTACCATGAAACTCATGGGCATCGACCCGCCACCCATGTCGCCTCTGACTCCTCGCCCGCCGACATCCAGCATGAGCATGATGAGCTCGATGAGCACCAGCACCAGTGGCGCTAGCGCTTTCCCGGAGCCTCGTAGCCCTGGTCCAGCAACCGCGACACCCAGCCGTTTCTCGTTCTTCCGCAGCCGGTCGAACACGACGAATAACTCCTCGAACAACTCCTCCGAGAACGTGCGGATTAACCAGCAGCCTCTCACGAGCGAGGCTCTTGAGCGCGTTGAGGCGGAGCAGACGATTGCGCAGCTGGACCTCCGCGAGAAGGAGATGAGCGTCGAGCTGGGTAAGGGCAAAGGCAGTGGGTTCACCGAGGTTCCGCCTCGAGGCTCGCTGGGCGACGAGTGGCGCTCAAGGCGCTCACGGAAGAGCGGTAAAGACAGCAACTCCGGCAGCACCGTCTTCAGCGCTGGCAAAACCGATGCTGACAGCATTCGCATGCCCGACGACGATCTGTAGGCATCTAGCCTTGCCAGGACGACGCAGACGTTTAGAAGTACTCCTACGCCCGCCATGGGCGATTCCCCTGACACGACGTAATGCGCCTACATGAGGATCTTGGTTCGTTTTCTGCCGCTGCTGTAGTTTCGCTCTGGTTGCCCCTGTTGTTCACCTTACACTCACGTTTTTGCTTTTACGCCCCATCACTTTTACACGATGTGCCACGAACCCGATATGCATGCGCTGCGATCCGCGCATATTATGATAAGTCTAATATATAAGGATGTCACACAGAGAATGATCACTGCTGTCCCGAGCTGGCAGAGGCGTCATGCTTCACCAATGTGTTGGCAACATGCGTTCGAATAGACGCAAAGGGATTTTGCTTGAATGCTGTATTGGAGAGAATAAGAGGGTGTCGCGCGCCCTCAGCAGCACTGATCAAATGTAAGCCATGTTTCTGCAATGCCAGGTCAAGGACGCGACCTACAGGGCGCGTTTCCGTTGCGAGTTGCTGAGCGGCTGACCCTTGCCCTCACCAATAAGCTTGCTTGCAGTTGCTGAGATCTTGTTTTTGGAGGATGCGGAAGCATTGTTCATCTCCATCTCCATAGCGTCCTTGTCGGCTACCTTCTCTGTCTGGGCAATGGTTAGCAGCTCCGGGAATTGCAGTTCCTGCACGACGGCCGCGATATCGTTCATGTCTGCGCTGAGGGCTTCCTTCCCCTTTTTCTTTAGCCTGCGTGCGTGCGACTTGGAGTATGGTTGGGAAGTGGATTGTACACCTGCGTGTCGCGTAAGTTATGTCTAGCCAGGAGACCAGCAGAATCATGACTTGCGCTGGAGCCATGCTTCGTGTTTCTCTTGTTTCTTCTCCTTCTTCGTCTTTTGAGGCTCAGTTTCTTGAGCTGTGAGACTTTGGAGAATGGCGTCTCCCTGTCATGCTCATAAGTATGAATCAACTTGCAGGCGAAAAGACTCTGCACACCGATGCGTCTGCCTGCGCGCCGATCTCGAGTTGTTCTGGTACACCAAACGATATGAGGTTGCGAGAAGATAGCGAAGCAGACTGCGTGTGAGGTCGTATCTTCTTTGTGCGTTCTTTGGGCATGACGCGAAGGGTACGACTTGCACACAGCGATTGCAGCGAAAGAAAAAGATGGCAAGATTCGCGCGGCTGTGGCCAGCTCTTCAAATCAGGAAGACAAAAGATTTTGACAGCTGCAGGACTCGAACCTGCGCCCTTTCGGACCGCGGCCTTAACACGGCGCCTTAACCACTCGGCCAAACTGCCTTTTTGAAATAGGAGTTCTGTTTTCATATACATCCTATCAGAGGAATCGCAAGAGCTTCGGACGATCCCGAAGTCCACGTCATTTACGTTTACCACAGTTCCGTTAAACAGTCCTACTCGCATGTAGGTAAGACTACAAGATGCCTTCTCGATACAGCGCCGATCTGATTGCCGTGGAGCCGTCGGCGCCTCACCACGCATGCGCTTGCAACGTGCTTCATGCGAACTGTCCCCGCGCTATGCCTCTCCCTCCTCATCGCGACATCCCGCTACCGACACCCTGTGGCTGCCTAGGACGTGTCGTTAGAGTGTCTTCCGGTGTAAATGCGCAGCGGCAACACATTTGACTGAGGCTGCCCATCCGACACGAGGCTACCCCACGTGTGGCCTTGTGAAGTGTATACCGCCGTGCCAGGGTAAGAAACACGTTTGCCTGCCTGCAATATTGAACGAGGCTTTGGTTTCTTTCGCCTTACAACCTCCCCGTTCGCTGGTCGCTTGCTGCTTGCGTCTTGCTCTTGCGTCGTTCAGTCTCTCGTCCGTGCTTCATTCTAACACCAGTTCGGTGAGTATTACAGTGCTTACTACAGCGCAGTGGTGGCTGAGTAGCTACCATACAGCTTGCCTAGGGCCACAATTTCATATCGCTCTTCTCAGAACGCGGCCATCACTATGAGCCGTTATGTCTCAGAGTCAATCTCCCGTCGAATGGGATTCTCGAGCAGTCGTCAAGACAGTCCTTCACGACTAGGTGCGGCATGTCCACCAAGTTTGCTAGGACAAGATGTCCATATCACGCCTGAAGGCGAACATGACACCAAGACACCTGAAATCCGTCCTTATCTTGGCGGTTTCCTCAATACTCACCACTATCAATATCGTGGCTCAAATGAGAGCATCAATCTTGGTTCCTCGTCGAGAGCAAGACAGTCGTCGGAGAACCTCCCTTCATCAGGAGCGGCACGAGTGCGCGCACATGTTGAGATCCTCGACGGACGCGACAAGGACTTCCAGCGATCCTCACCATCGGCATTCGAGCATAGATCCAGTCCCAGTCGCATGAGGAAGAAAAGCTCGACGACGCTGGCGAAAGAGGCACGTGAGCATGCTGCTGCTGTTGCCTCCGCCGCCGTCGCTGCGCCTCCTCAGCCAGACTCGATCCCCCCTGTGCCCCCTGTGCCCGTTAGCCCTAACAGGCACGTTCATATATCTTCTTATGAAGACATGGCCCAAGCGGCCAGCCCTCTTCGCCAGAAGCCGCCACCGGTCTTACAGGACATCTCAAGCAGCCACTCGCGCAGTCCTTCGCTGCAACATAGGTCACCGCTGCTACCGCCGCCGCCACCACAAGCGATCGGAACCCCATTGTCTCGATCTCATACGGTGCCCCGACCGCGCGCTCACTCGCCTAGCGCTGATACGTTGAGCGATGGTGATGATGGTAGCTCAAAGCTCAAAGCTGCAGGTCGTGCACCAAGCGTAACAATTAATGCTGGACTGCGTACTCCTCGCGCAGGCTTCGTCGGCATGTTCACGAGCTTCTCCGTTATGGGACCTAACGACTCCCCGTCACCACCCCTCCCACCGTTAAGACCTGACATCGGTGTTTCGCAGGAGTCAAAACCTGACCCAGATCCGGTCTCTCCAAAGAGACCGAGCGCTGTCCATATCGCCTTGCAGACCGCTGCCATGCCAGGTAGCGACTTGCCGGCCAATACGAGTGACGTTCGGGTTGGACCAGCTCAACTGGCGGCGAACGGCCACGGCAAGCCCAATGCAACTGCAGCACACCGTCCCAGCACGGCCACGACAGGCAAGCGTCGGTCCCGTGCCGAAGCTTTACGCGATGAAACGGAGCCTGCTAGACATTCAGCGCCCACGACGACGCCGGCGCAGGGTGAGCGGTTGCAAAGCCAGGAAGCGCCCGGAGAGTTCGGCAGTAATCCAACCAAAGGCGGGGCATCAACCGCTCCGTTCTCTGTTGACGATACCTCATCCGGACCTATAGGCGGCAGGCTTGCAGCGAACGAAGCAGGCCTTGCGCCAGCCCCTCCTCTCTCGCCTACGCGAGAAAACCGACCTGCATTTAAGGTTGCAGTCGAGTCTGACTCTGACACCGAGCGAGAGTCGCACGTAGCGTCATCAGTCCCCATGACCCAACCCAAGCCGCCACTGCAGCCATTCCAGCAACCATCCGTAAAGCGAGCACCGGAGCCCGTGCCATCCGCCTCAACGTCACGCGCTGCCCATGCCGGATTGTTCAACGCCAATGCCGCATCCGCTGTAGTTGAGCCACAACTGCGACGCTCAGCGTCCCGAAACGGGGCAGGAATAGGCAGCGCGGCGACCAATGGCGTTCCACAGAGAGGCAGCCGAACCAGTCTAAAGGAAAAGCTTGCAGAGGAGCTGCGTTCTCCGATAAGTCCTTCTGGCATCGGAATGAATGGAAGCTTCAATCACCGTCATAGCAGTGGGACACCACCGCGCCCACCCACACCTCCGCAGAAGCCAACGCCGCCCCCGACTTCAGCTCATCTCAGAGACCTACAGGCCAAGCGAGAGAGCCTACACGCTCAGTACGCTCAGGTTGCGCTCGATCTCGAGCGTGTGAATGCGTCAATCTCCGCTGAAGAAGAGCGACTGAAATTCGAAGCTGAGCGTGTGAAAGTGGAAGCGGAACGCTTGCGGGCTGCAGAGAGGGAGCGGTTGGTTCGAGAACAGCAAGAACAGCAGAGACAGCAGCAGCAGCAACAGCAACAGCAACAGCAACAGCAACAACAGCAACAACAGCAACAGCGACGTTCCGCGGAGCTGCACTCAGAGCAGCCGCGTCGATCGCCAACCACCCCAGGGGGCAACGCTTCTGCTGACCGTCTCTCGGCTACGGCATCGCGAGCCAAGACACCCGCACCTGAGCGAACTAATGGGTCTATCTCTGAAGGCTCCAGCCGTGGGTACGCGTCCGAGCAGGAGAGTTGGGAGACAAACCGCGCCGAGTGGCAGAGCTGGGAGGCAAACCGCGCCGAGTGGGAGTCGGTGCAGAAGAAGAAAGAGGCGGAGCGGATGCGGGCAGAAACGTTGCGGCAGTGGGCTCAACAGGCGAAGGAGAAAGAAGAGAGGGAGAGGGAACGGATGAGGCGAGAAGAAGAGGCCCGTCGACAGGCGCATGCAGCAGAGGATGCTCGCCGGCAGGCGCACGCCGCTGAAGAGGCTCGCCGACAGACTCAAGCTGCCGAGGATGCCAAGAAGAGGACAACGACCGAACAACGACGACGAACTGACGATGTGGCAAAGAGTCAGCGCTTGAACAAACTTGTGACCCAAGCCTGGTCCGAGTACGAAGCGTTTTGGGCGAATCTCCAGAGTGGTAGCGATGCCAAATTGCGTGTCGCCACAATCCGGTGGCCCGTTATATTTCTGGATCCCAAGCAGATGACATCCCCGGAGGCAATCCTCAAAATTCTCACCAGTCAGCAAATTGGCACCTTTTTGCTCTCGCCCTTCCATTCACCGGAGAAGTCACATAAAGAGAGGTTGAGAGATGCGTTGCTTCGATGGCACCCGGATCGCTTTTCTGGTATGTTCCTCAAACATGGTGTTCAGGCGACCTTTAACGTATATTGCAGGTCGATTCCTTAACCTTGTTGCAGAATCAGAGCGCCCTGTCGTTGTACAATGCCTGAACACCGTCACTTCCGTTCTTAAAGGCCTTCTGGACCGACTTTAACTTTGCATCAAGCGTCGAACTATGATATTGCTATCGTGCTTTCACACCCTGCCTGCGCGTATTCTGTACAGCGATCTGTAAGATGTCTCAAAATTTATTATAAAGCTCGTGAGGAGCACGAACCCGACTACAAAAACATTTGTCATGACAAAGCCCACTGCGTAAATTTGCTGTCAGGTTTATTGTTGCGTTTGCACATCGTCGCCAAAGATGACGCGTAGGTTAGCCATCGCTTCAGTGTCGTCTTTGTCTTTGCCCTTCAAAGCCCCTTTTACGATTGCGGTTTTGCGTCGTTGGATTTGAAGGATGCGGTCCTCAATGGTAGCATCGATCTGCAACGCACAGTGAGAGAAGAACACCGGGCTGGGGTATGAGCTGACGATGAAATGAGTGACAAAAACAGCGCTCGTTTGGCCTATTCGATGGACTCGGTCGATAGCTTGGTTCTCTGTGCGAAACAGTCATGATCAGTCTGACCGAGGGGAAGGCTTTTCCTCACCAACACTCGCATTCCACCAGCAGTCCATCTAGGTTTCTTTGTGAGACGCATTGCCTCCATCAATGACCGAGTGGGTGGCGTACCATAAAAACATGCTGAGCGTTTGTCAGCTGGAACAAACGTCAGCGATGCTACAACACGGGAGTGACAGCAGTTACATTCAATCCAACACCACCAGCTTTGAGGCTGATGATCAAAACCTTTGGTTTGCTGCTCGCTTGTTTGAAGCCTTCGATGACTTCGCTGCGTTTCTTCAGGTTGAGGCTACCATCAAAGCGGTAAGACGAGAATCCGTCGCGTTCTAGCGCAACTTCAATGAGATCTAAGAAACTATCAACGCGTTAGCCCTGGGAATGTTCGGGAGAGCAGCGTCTTACTAACCTAGTAAACTGCGAGAAAACCACGGCACGGAACACAGGTTCTCGAGTACGAAGGTTGCCTTCATGTCATAACGTGTATAAGATCGAAACAAATCGGAGAATTAGTTTACTCACGCAGCGCGGCTGTGAGTGCTTCGAGCTTTGTTGAAGAAATGAAGTCGTTTTTCCGAAGGACAATATGCGATTCTTGGTCTTCCACGGCTTCCAAAAGGTCCTCCTCCTGAGGGCTAAATTCAAAACCGAAGAAATAAGATCAAATGGCAGACTCACCTTGACTGGGCCGCGTCGGCAGACGGGACAAACTGGTTCCTCTGCGCGTTCTTCGCTCGCACGAAGCCAGCCTAGAGCACAGTCTTTGCAGGTGCAATGTTTGCACTTGGGGAGCAGCACCGGGTTTTGAATGACGTCCATGCAAATAGGGCACTCGCCAGTTGTAGTAGATTCAAGCTCGCGAACGACGTTACTGGAAAATTCGTCCAGCTCGTCGTCCACCATGATTTCAGCAATCGACTCGCCATCCTGGTTCATCGACGCTTTCTTGCCAGTCACAAAGCTTGGATGGAGAACCGCACGGCGGAGTCTGATGAAACTATGAGTGACTTCATAGAAATACTGCCAGAAGACATACACCATGAGATGAGCCAAGATCGACGAGTAGTTCTTGCCAACGAGATTCCGTTCGTCTAGAGACAGGAAAGTTGCTCTGGCTCGACGGTAAAGCATATTGTAGACCTTTCTTTCAGCCACCGAGAATTGTAAACGCTGTATGCTGACATTCTTTGGTGGTAGGTCGACGATGCGAACTCCGTCGGCATCCTTCATGTCCTTTTCTCTTCTCAGGAGACAACTCTCCAAGATAATCTGTACAATATCCAGAGCCTTAGGATCGTTATCCTGAAACGGCACGGTGATGAAGCTGAATGTTGAGGTTAGATGAGTCGAAGCACAAGAGAGTCGCTGGACAGCACCTGCGGAAGAACGAAAACTCGGACCATGGTTGATACTGCAGGAATTTCCTGCAAAAAAGGTATTAGTAAATAGTAGGAGTCGTAGTAGACTGCTTACAGTAGTGCATATAGATCCTCTAAGCGATTGACGATTGGTGTGCCAGTGAGGCACCAACGTCTTCGAGCTTGAAGAGCACAAACGGCCTTGGCAGTTTTCGAGCTGCGCGATTTACAGTTGTGGGCTTCGTCCAACACAACGCGAAGCCACTCTACTGTGAAGATCGGTGGCTTGAACTTGTTTGTGGCCCGACTGTGTTCGGATGAGAGTACGCCGTAGCTAGTCACCACGATCTCAATCG
This sequence comes from Auriculariales sp. MPI-PUGE-AT-0066, assembly GCA_020744175.1. Lineage (NCBI taxonomy): Eukaryota > Fungi > Basidiomycota > Agaricomycetes > Auriculariales > Auriculariales sp. MPI-PUGE-AT-0066. The sequence continues at coordinate 1,150,544 of JAGTJP010000003.1, forward strand.
GATCGTCCTCGCCGGCTTTCGCAGCTCGACGGGCAATGGCATCGATATCTGCGCGATTCGCTCCGTGCCATGTTGTGACTCGGACCGAACCTGGGACCGCAGAGCGCTCCAGCTCCTTTGCCCACTGGTCGAGAAGCGATGTCGGACAAACAATGAGAGTTGCGTATGCGCCACGATTCTTCGCCTTGACGCCGTTGAATGCCAAGTCGAGCTTCATCTGCGCCCCTTTCATGGCTTTCTTCCTTGCTGCAGGTTCTGGGACCGGTTGAGCGAGGTCCGGTGCGAATTAGTATGAATTAAACTGGAGACCATGATTGTCTTCCCCATGCCCATCTCTGTAAATGCTTAAGCCAAACAAGCGCTAGTCGAGGTCATCTCATACCATCACTGTAAGAAGATGTGAGCGGAGGAAGTGTAGGACTTGAAAGGAAAAACTTGCGCCAGAATTCCTCCTCTGCAACGGCGTTCTGCCTTCGGGAATGCCAGGCTCAGCTCGCCAGAATACGAGTTGTAGTAGAACGGTTGCTCGTCCTCGGTAAGATCCACGAGATCATCGTCCATTTCGCTGAGATCCTGCGGGAATGAATATCTACCAAACGACGAATAAGCTAGAGATGAGCTCTTTGTGGGGAATGACAGCTTACTCGTCCCACAGCGGGTGCATAGAGTTGCTCTCGCGCGCCTCATCAGTGCCATTCTCAACAGCAGACATCCAGCTATCGGCGTATTGTGAGCATTAAGCTATTCGCGTCTGTGCCAATGCGCCCACTTCAAGGCTTGCTTCTGGTAGTTGCGTAGTGTCATCTTGAATGTATCCGGAGGTTCTATTGTAGCCAGTCGAGCATCACCGCTCTGCGCTCTGCAAATGTAAGCCATAGTCGCGACGACAAGTTCAGAACGCACTTCTTGTAAATGATTTTCAAGTCACGCTCGCTCAGCTCTTCGCCTTCTGCCTCGACTTCCTCGGCGTCTTCGCCTTCTCCCACAACCTCTATCTTCTTCGGAAGAGCGGCCTGATCTGCCTTTGGAGAAGCGGTCACTGCAACTCGCGACTGGCGGTTTCTTGGTTGCAAGCCCAGTTGGTCGAACATCGAGATGAGAGCTTCCTTGCGCAGACGCATTTCGCGTTCCTCGGGTAGCTCGATGGAGTCATTGACAATGCCGCTCGGGCGCGAAGACGCTTCGAGCCGCGTGTATGCGGCAGGCCGTAGGAAAACTTTGAGACGAAGCACGATATCTGAGCCAGTTCGAAGCACATCCGGACAGTCCACGACGTTTCCATCCATGGAAATAATCTATACTGTGTGTCAGAGTCATGCCGCGAAGAAATTTATGAATGCGACTAACCTTCTGGTCAAGCAATGGCGCAGCCCAAGTTGAGACAGTATCTCCAAGGCGTCCTAGTTCAGAGCCGCGTTCGGCGTGATGAAAATGGATGATCTTGTTGAGAACTTTCGGCTTTGGCTTTGGCTTCTGCCCAAAGGCGAGTTTGCTTTGTGTTTGCTTGCCTTTGAGTGGCGCCGGTGTGTCGCGAACGACCACAATCTTGTCGCCTGGTGCCATTTCGCCACGCCCAGAGACAAGACTGTAAGCGCTATCAGTGTAGAATTCGCCTATATAAATGCGCTTTGGGATTGCAGATTGCGAGGATGAGGTAGGTTCTATGCGTCGCTTCTTGGCTGGCGGTTCCACATGCGCAAACTCGGAGCGGCGTGCGTTTTTCGCAGTAGAAGCGGTCCAGGCGGGCAGTTCTACGACTTGGTTCTTGTCGTCTTCGTCGCTGTCAGGTGCGAAAAGAGGGCCGCTGACGGTAGACGACGGCTGCTGCTGCTGGTCATCGTCGTCGTCGTCGGAGAGGTCGTTGGCTAAGAACAGTGCTGTTGGTTGCGAGGAAGATGCGGGTGGCTGCTCAATAATCATGATGTCGTTGTCTTCGGCATCGTCAGCCACGAAATCCGGCTCGAAGAAGGACATGGTGGCGGGACTTGAACGCGCATAAGCGGAGTAAGTCAACGCGTTCTTTGACTCCCGAATCACTTCAAGATGCAGCGCTCTCTCCCGATGGTGAGCTACTACTACGCATAAAACATTCGATATTCTTACTGAAATAATCGCGAGAGCAGCAGCCAACCGTCGTGGTGCTGCGGGACGGAACCGATGTCTCGCAAGGTGCGTAAATTTCGCATGACGGACCTCAGCCCATTGACAAGCGATCACGGTACCAGGCACTGGGCAGCTACTGTCAAATATCAACGCGTGCATGGCGATCGCTGACACTGTGGCAACTACGCTCGGTCCGCGAGGAATGGACAAGCTGATCGTAAACTCGCGCGGCGAGGCTCAGATCACCAACGACGGTGCCACGATCCTCAAATTGCTCGACATCGTTCACCCTGCTGCAAAGACTCTGGTCGATATTGCGCGCGCTCAGGATGCTGAGGTCGGCGATGGCACTACCTCAGTCGTGCTTTTGGCCGCCCAGATGCTCAAGCAGGTCCGCGGGTTCATTGAGGAAGGCCTCTCACCCCACATTATCATCAAGGGCTTCCGAAAATCGTCTCAGCTTGTCAGTGCAGCTTTGGCTATATTCACGCTTTCTATTCACAATTTTGGCTCTGTAGGCGTTGGAGCGCATCCAGGAGCTACAGATCACCGTAGACAGATCCGACCCAGAGTGCGCTGTTTCCAGTACATCTCTACGTCTACGATCTGATTTCGTTTCCGACAGAAAGTTCCGCTCGCTGCTGCTCAAGTGCGCGTCGACGTCGATGTCGTCCAAGCTCATCCATTCTCAAAAACCATTCTTCTCCAACATGGTTGTAGACGCTGTCACGTGTCTTGACCAGGAAGATCTGGACGAGAACCTCATTGGCATCAAGAAGATCCCAGGTGGTGGCATGCAGGACAGTCTACTTGTCAAGGGCGTCGCCTTCAAAAAGACCTTCACCTACGCCGGCGCGGAGCAACAGCCAAAGTTGTTCGTTGACCCGCTGATTGTTTGCCTCAACGTCGAGCTAGAGCTCAAGGCGGAGAAAGACAATGCAGAAGTCCGTGTCGAGGCTGTCTCCGAATACCAGGCCGTTGTCGACGCAGAGTGGGAGATCATCTTCCGCAAGCTCGATGCGATCGCAAAGACGGGTGCCAAGGTCGTTTTGTCCAAGCTTCCCGTCGGCGATCTGGCCACGCAGTGGTTTGCGGACCGCGACATTTTTTGTGCGGGTCGCGTGCCTGTCTCCGACCTCAAGCGTGTCGTGCAAGCCGTCGGTGGCTCCATCCAATCGACTTGCTCGGATATTCGCGCTGAGCACCTTGGCACCTGCGGCAAATTTGAGGAGCGTCAAATCGGCGGCGAGCGCTTCAATGTCTTCGAGGACTGCCCGAAGGCGAAGACCTGCACGCTCGTTCTTCGTGGTGGTGCAGAGCAGTTCATCGAGGAGGTAGAGCGCAGCTTGCATGACGCGATCATGGTTGTGAAGCGTGCGGTCAAGAACGGTGAGGTCGTCGCTGGCGGAGGTGCTATTGAGGTGAAGTCATGTCGTTGGACCGATTTGTTGAACCGTCAACTAATCTCGCCATTTGCAAAGATGGAATTATCTGCGTATATCCGTGCCAAGGGTTTGGAGATTCCAGGCAAGCAGCAACTCGTGCTGATGGCGTTTGCAAAAGCCCTCGAGATCATTCCCCGCCAAATTTGCGATAACGCTGGCCTTGACGCGACTGATGTCCTCAACAAGCTGCGCATGAGGCACAACCAGCCAGATGGCCGATGGGCTGGTGTCGATGTCGATGGAACGGAAGGTTGGCGGGACAACATGGAGGCGTACGTATGGGAGCCCAGCCTGGTGAAGATCAACGCGATTAGCAGCGCAGCAGAGGCGGCCGCATTGATATTGAGTGTGGACGAGACCGTCAAGAACCCGCAAAGCGAAGCGGTGAGTAGATAGATGGCTTGGAGAATTTCTTAGCCATGGTTGCATAAATGGCTGATGCATTTCGTTTAGTCACAGCCTGGACCGAAAGCCCCACCAGGCGCCGCACAACGTGCCTTGCGCGGTCGCGGCCGTGGCATGCCCCGACGATAATCTGATGTACCGTAGACGCACTCTCTTATCTCGTAAAGAATTTCTGACGCGTGCTTTGAACGTGGACGCGGGATGGCCCAAGATGGACTCGCGAAAGTACACAGGCGGGCGGTGCGCAGCGCGATGATGTGCGTGATTAAATCACGCGTGCTCGGCGTGTTCCACACGCTCCATCGGATAACTTTTCGGCAATGATGCATAGAAATAAAGGTTTAGTAGAGCATCTAGCTTGAAAGAAAGCTGAGAGCATCGACAAGACAAGTGAAGACTGAGGCGGACGTTGTAGTGCTCATTCGCTTGATACCGCGGCGAATCGCCAGCACAGTCGGAGCCGATCACGACGCGGCAGACAGAATGGTTCCTTGGCATCCACCAAAAACGATGCAGTGCCAGGGACCCCCGGGGCGACTCAAAAGGGGAGGGCAGCACCTCGCGTGGACCGGCCCGTTTTCATTCTCTTTCGTTGTTGTTGCCACGCCGCCGCCGACCCTTTTGTGTCCCCAGCGCTTTTCTTTCACCCGCCTTTTAAAGGCCCTTTGCCCGTTTTCATTTGCTGCTTCTCAGCTCTTTTCTTCCTCATTTTCTTTGTGTTCCGATTCACTATCGTTTTCCCCAACAAATTGATTAGAAATGGCCTATAACGCACAACAGAACTACTATCAGCACCCGTACGGTGCATCTGAGGCTACCCTCGCCCACCACCCTTATGTCGCATCAGAGGCAACACTCGCCCAGTATCCTTACCCACACCATGATGCTCAGTATCAGGATGCTGAGCGCGGCATGTCCGAAGTCGTCATCCACTCGTCTCTCCAGCGGTCCGGATCGAACAACTCCAACCACTCGACAGCAACCCTCATAGGCGAGAAGAGCGAGAAGAAGAATTCCTTTGACAAGTCGCTCCCCGACCTTGCGGTCGAGGTCTCTACTAGAACAGAAAAGCCAAAGCCATCGGCACCTGCGCCAAAGATCAAGATCTCCAAGTGGACGTTGTGGCAGTTGTGGTTCAACACGTACGTCACACACCCGCTTGCACGGGGCCCCAGTGAGGACTCACTGGGACAAATACATCCAGATATCGCAAGTTCTTCGTGCTTACCACTGTCATGAACGGCATCTTCATCTTCATGGCCATCGCAGACCGATTTCCTTATGCCAAGAACCATCTTGGTCAGTCTGCCCGCGTTGCATCAGGAGTGCGTGAAAACTCATAGCATTCAGGTGCTCTGGTCCTTGGGAATCTGCTTACGGCCATTCTCGTCCGCAACGAGATCTTTGGCCGCTTCCTGTATCTCATCGTGACCTGCCTGTTCGCCAAGTGGACGCCGCTGTTCTTCCGACTTGGCTGCACATCCGTGCTCCAGCACTTGGGCGGTGTACACAGCGGCTGCTCACTCTCCGCGCTCGCCTGGCTCATCTTCAAGCTTGTCGATATCATTCGGCTTCATGGCACCTCACACCCCGCGGTTATTGCTACGGGTATCATCACAGCCCTCCTGCTGTCAATCTCGATAGCAGCAGCTCTACCTTTCGTACGTAATAATCACCACAAGTGAGTCCTGCCGCAGCCCTGCCTGCCGCAGTCAACTCATCTCCGTCCTTCCTGCAGCACGTTCGAGCGCTGGCATCGTTTCTGCGGATGGCTTGGTCTTGCCGCCACCTGGGGCTTCGTATGTTTGCCTTTCACTGCACTTAATCATGAAATGCTGATGGGAGTGATGCGCCAAGGTCATCATGGGCAATGCATACAACCCCGAGACCAAGACCTGGACCACCGATGCCGCACGCCTCATGAGCTCGCAGGAGATGTGGTTCACCATCTTCATCACCATCTTTGTGCTTCTGCCTTGGGTGTGTGTGCAGAAGGTTGAAGTCGAGGTAGAGATTGTACGTGGCATGACGGCGATCCCTGATCTAAAGCGCTGACCTCGCAACAGCCATCTGCCAAGGTTGCTGTCCTCAAGTTTAAGGGTGGTATGCAACATGGTCTTCTAGGCCGCATCAGCCACAGCGCCGTCATGGAGTACCACGCATTCGGTGAGGGGTTGTACTTGTGCATCCGGCTGCCGGGCTGACCAATTGCGTCTTGACTCACAGGCACGATTAGCGAGAGCATGTTCGCCGACCACCACTATATGATCTGCGGCGTGCAAGGAGATTTTACCCGCAGTCTTGTTGAGAAGATCCCGAGACACATCTGGACGCGGCGCGTCCGCTTCGCAGGCGTGAGCAACACATCTTCGATTTACCGTCGTGGCATCCGCGTGTGCACGGGCACCGGCCTTGGTGCCGCGCTCTCAACGTGCATACAAGAGCCTGGTTGGTTCCTCATTTGGGTCGGATCGGACCAAGAAAAGACCTTTGGCAAGACCATCTCCGAGCTCATTTACCGCAACATTGGTCCGGAGCGTCGTATTTTATGGGACAGCAAGAAGGAAGGCAAACGTCCCGACCTGCTCAAGTTGGTCACAGACGCCTATTACGACTGGCGCGCTGAAGGTGCGTTGCCTCCACGAGGCAAACCGCCCGGGCACGGACTGACACCACCTCCAGTGGTCATGATAACTTCATCGGGTGCAGGGAATACCGAGCTCATGCAAGGCCTGAAGCAACAGGGTGTTCCGGCCTTCGGGACACTGTGGGATTTCTGAACGTTCTTAATGCCATTCAACCGTACTGCTGCCTAGCGCGGCACATCCTCAGCAAACTCGACGTTTTTTTTTTTCAACTTCGCCATTCTATTTATCCTTTCATCTATATAACTGACCTTTAGGCTGTCGAGCGCCGCTAGGAAGGTGCCTCGCCATCGCCGCGCAATTGCGAGCAGGGAATCGCCAACTTGTTATTTCCACTTGCCATCACGGCGCAACAGTGTTGTGCACGTAGAACACAATTTATGTCCTTCTTGATTGCGCTGCCTGTGTATGAACGAATTGGGAAAACAAAAGATGAAGTCAATTGGGTGTGTGCTCCGCGAAGTTCCGCACGTTCGCCCTCTGTGGCTTGCACTGCGTCAGGGCTCGTCGGATGGCGGCGACGGAAGTCTTGAGACAATCGCACCAGCCGCGCACAGGCTCGCGACTGGATGCACACGATGCGTCTGTATTAACATCGTTTAATCCGTTTGGGGAGGAAGATGAGCGCGAGCAGTCGTCATACGCGCTCGTATCGTCGCTGTTCAGCAAGGTCCGCCAGTCGCTCACTGCAGCCAGCTCGTCTACTGCAGCACCTGCACCTGCACCAGTCGCTCAGCCAGCTCAGAATGTCGCTCAACCCAGCGCAGCGGCCGCACTGACTACGCATGGGTCAGGAACGACGGTGAGAACGCTCACATCAGTCAGTTCCTCGTCAACTATGGGCTCCCAGGCATCCCAGGCAGCCAACGCAGCATTGGTTTTCCGCTCCAAGGCCCCTCTTGACAGACCGCGCGCGTTGCTCAAGGCATCCACGGTCAAACCAGCGGGCATTGCTCCGCCCTTGGTCTCGCGCACGCCCGCTCTTTCAGAACCGACGACCAGCTTCGTGAATCCCGATAACGACTCTGCAAGTATTCGCAGTGGCGCTTATTTCGGCGGCAGCAGCACCTCCGGCGATTCACCTGCCGACCCGTACATTTCAATTCCTGGATTCCCGTCCATTCAAGACTCGGATACGCGCAGCGTGCATACCGTTGCAAGTACCAGCTTTAACACCCTGAACACGATTGCCACCCGTAACCAATCCGTCTCTAAAGTCATTCGCCGCATTCGGGGTGAAGGTATGGTCCTCCACTATCATGATTGCGCTAGCTAATCCACCCGCTCCCTATAGGATTATCGCGTGATTACTGGATGAACGACGAGAAGGTCCGTGAGTGTTCCGACTGTAGCGGCGTCTTCACTACCTGGCGGAGAAAGCACCACTGTCGCATATGCGGTAGGCAATTCTACTTCTGCCATGTTACAGTAGCCTTAATCTCAATTGCAGGCCAGATCTTCTGTGGCCGCTGTGCGTCCAACATCATCAAGGGTTCTCGTTTCGGCGCCGATTCTATGATTCGAGTCTGCAATGGCTGCATGCAAAGGATCAGGGACGCTGAGAAAGACGAAGACGACGACGATCGCAGGAGCATCATCTCCTCATACTCGTATAGCGCACCCTCACCGTTCACCGCCCACCAGCTTGGCATGCACAGTCAGCCTTCTCCAGATTTCCAGAGCCACTACAGCTCGAACCCACTATTCGCCAGCTCCTCTGAGCCTTTCTCATTCTTCTCGCCTCCAGAAGGTCAGCGAAGCTTGTCGGAGGACGGCGAGGATTCCACTTTGCCCGAGGATTGGGATGGCAGAGGCGCAACTGCACCATTTAGACGCAACATCACCGACGAAGACAAGGTCGAGGCTATGACCACGTCTTCTAAGAACGTGGATGTGGACCCTGGCCTACAAGACGTCTCAGTGAGCCTGAACGGGGCGGCACTTGATCCAGACCAGTCAGACCCAGCACTGCAATCGTCGATTCAGTTTCCTGGTGCAACGGGGGAGACTGAGGTCATTACTCCTAGCCCACGACCATCGCGGGTCAACTCTAGTGTGGAACCCGACTTGCTGCGAGAAGTCCTACGGACTCGAACGCAGAGCTACATTGGAACAAATTTGGGTGGTGATACTGGCTGGCGGGGAAGGCGAGAGAGCACGTTAGTGACATCTGCACCTCCCATTCTCTACGTCTGACTTCGCATTAGGTTCAAAGAACAGGAGCAGGAGAAACTCAACTCACAAGCCGTGTTTCATTTCAGGCTGCTTCTCGGCCAGATGCTCATCAGCAACCAGATCCCTGAGGCGCGTCAGTGGCAGGAGACACTAACACGACTGGTCGAGAAGGTCGCAGGAGAGATTACCTTCTTGGGGCAGGACATGGACTTGCGCCGCTTTGTCAAGATCAAGAAACTTCCTGGAGGTGCTCCACGCGACTCTGAATTCGTTCCAGGCGCGGTCATCACGAAGAACTTTGCTCACCGACAAATGCCGCGCGCGGTCGAAAACCCGCGGATTGTGCTGTGGTCCATCGATGATCGCAAGGACGGGGAGTTTGTACTCCTGGACCATGCGAGGCAGACTGTCCCACAGCGTTGGCAGAAGACCGCCGAACGCATCATGAGGCTGCAACCGACTGTTGTACTCGCCTCCACTCCCATGGAAGGCGCAATTATCGATAAGCTGTTTGCCGAGAAGCAGATTTGCGTCGCTAAGAACATCGACCAGACCGCCATGCAGTTCATATCGCGCTCAACGAACGCGACAGTCATCAACGGCTACGATAAACTCGCCGTCGTTGGCGAGCATGGCCCGAGGCCCGGGTCCTGTCAGCGGGTTGCAGTGCAAACTTATGACCATCCCCTCATTCCTGGCCGAAGGAAGACTTTGATGCGTTTCGAAAACGTCCCGAGAGAGCAGGGCCGCGATCCCATGCAGGAAGTCTGCTGCACCATCATTTTGCGTGGCGGTAGCGTCGATACTTTGCGACGCGTCAAGGCGGTCACCCGCCTCCTCGTATTCTTGGTTCGCAACCTCAGCGCGGAGAGCTGCTTGTGGGGCAACATGTCTCTGACTTCACCGACCGTCGCTTACGGGGATGCCGCAACTCTTCTTGTGGCTGCACCAGTTCCGCTTGCTCCGCCAAAGCTTCGTGCCATTTCGACCCCTTCCTTGTCCCTCGTGGCATCGGGATCCAAAACCCCGACCGTCGCGTCACCCACTCTCTTCCGCTCTGCATGGGTCGGTCCAATCATGGAAAATATCTTGGATGAAACAAACGAAGGCCCGCTCACCCCGCTGGACGATGATGGACTCAACGAGGAGGACAGGGCGCGTCTGTATCTCAGCCGCGAGATTCTTGAGTCGTACGAGGACTATACTAGAACCTTCATATCCGTTAGTTCCACATTGCGCTTTGCGCCTCCTTATCCGATCACGCGGATGAAGGAAGTCGACGAAAAACTGCACCGGGCAAGGCAGGCGTGGGAGGACGAGGTAGTTCGACGGGAAGAAAAGGTGCACCAGCTGCAGAAGTCGTCCGCTTCCATAATGAGCCCTAGTGTGACCAGCCCACTCAGCTCTACGGAGAGCTCTATCGTCTTCGGTCACTCGCAGGAGGCCACAATCACTCCCTCCTCGTTTGCGAGCACGTATTCAGACTCGACTCTCAACAACACCACGTCTATCGTTTCGACTGCCCCGACGCTGCTTTCTTCGCCCAACGGGTTGTCATCACCGACTCCACGCGCTCCTATGAGCCCGGAGGAGCCGCCATCGTATTTCGAGCGAAACCTTTTCAGCCAGCCTTCTCTATCAAGCTTGCGGTCTACAAAGCCGTCCATCCAATCTTCTATGGTGACTGGATCCACGAACATGCTTTCAGAGTGTCACCCTCTACGCCAGGTGTCCGAGATTGCCTTGGAGAGCGCTTTTAGCGCTGCCGTAGTTGAGCATGACCAAGCACGCAGGGTTTGGGAGTGGTATGTGCGCAAGAACAAGGACGATTTCGTCCTTGAAAAGTATCAAACGCTTGCTGTACGCCGATGCACCGTACCGCTCTCGGAGGACGTCAACCAGCAGCGACCGTGCTTTCCGCCTTCGCTACACTACTTCAACTACTACGGAAAGAATGACCTCACCCTTGGCCAGTACTTCCTCACGCGCGCAATCGAATTCTTGAAATTGGCCGCGATGGGTCGTACCTGCGAAGGCAAGGACTGCAACGTGCCTTACGAGAATCATTGTCAGCTGTTCTTCCACAACGAGACACGGCTGCGGGTTATGACGGAGAAGTTTGAGCCGCTCAAACCTCATCACTCGCACCTTCTCGACCCGAAGGACAACTTGCCGATGATGGATGCTCTTGTTTTAGCGAAGGACCAACCGCCGTGGAAAGTCATGACCTGCAGCTACTGTCGTGAGTGCAAGGTCGTCACGCCATTCGAAGAAGTCCGGGACCTGGCAACCTATTACTCGTTTGCGAAGTTTTTAGAACTATTCTTCTATCCTGCAGATGCCGTGCATATCCACGAGTCCAACTGCGAACACAACGTCTGGCAGTCCCACACTCGGTACTTCATGATCAGCAGAGTTCTCTTTTCATTCACGGCATCTCCTATCACTGTGCACGAAGTGGTCTTCCCGCCAGTCAAGATGCGCGTTGAACCCGAGCACCAGCTTGAGACCAGGAATTCAGACTACCAGCACCTCGTCACCCGCGTTGCGACGTTCTACCGGCATCTATCCAACGATCTCAATAGTATTGCACGCGATAACCGTACGGGAGATGAGAAAATAGACTCACAGCTCAACAATATCGTTTCAGAGCTTGTGGAACGGATGGAAAATGAGCGTTCCGACATCATGCGCCAGATTCATTACTTCTACGACACTACCCCGGCCACCGATACTCTGTGCTTTGCTTGGCCGCGAATGTTTTTACAGGAGCGCATTGTGGAGTGGCAGACCGAGCTCAACCGTCTGCCAAAGCCTCGACCTATGCAGGTGTCCGAAAAGCGTTTGAGCACGTTCAGCGCTACCGTCAAGCTTCCTTGGGTCAGACGAAATGAGCCGTCGATACTGGACCGCTCACATGTCATGTCTTCCAGCCTGTCTGAAGCGGAGGAGTACCCGACGCACCGCAATGCGACGAATAGCTCGTTGACATCGACTTCCGAGTCGGAGTCTGTCAAGGAGAAGGAGGGTATCAACTCGGACGCTGAGAGCACCAACGAAACTCACGAAAAAGTTCCTATTGTGGAAGCCCCCCTTCCGACTGGAATGTCACCTTTGACGCTGGACATCCCCGCGGTTTCTGCCGATGCACCTGCCGTTCCGCCAGCTGTTGATCCAGAACCGCTACCATCGATGCTCTCTGATGGAGACAGTGACTCGACGATTGGTGCTAAGCGACCGCTCAAGCAGCCGACTATTGTTCAAGTAAGTGTTTTTCTCTAATTAAATAAGCTCCGGCTAACCATAACTACCAGACGTACCCGACACCCCCGCTTAGCGGTGGTCCCAGATCTACCAATAGTGGGAGGGACAGCGAGGCTTCTTCAATCGAACTCAGGTCAAGGTCAAGCTCTCGAGCTCGATCTCGAGCCCGATCTCATTCCCGATCCCGAAAGGGTCGTGCTTTGAATGGGGAGACCAGTGTTCTCCGCGCTTCTCGTTTGCCCAAACGGGCGGGAAACGGTCTCACCGTAGCAGAACTAGTTCGCCAGTACCAGAATATCCATCCTGGCAGCTACAAGGACGTCTCGCGTGCTTCTATGCTCGTTCCAACCGCCTCCGCCTATGAGACCGATCAGGATATGGAATACGGGCCTCGCCTTACCCACAAGAAAATCAAGGGTAAAGGCGCACACAAACGCTCGTCATCAGTCGACTTCGAGAATGGTTATGCCGCCAATATCGGAACGCGATATCTTGCCAAAGAGCGCCGCGGTACATCTCCTGTTCAGGTTATCGTCCCAGCACCACGGCGGATGACACGACCTACTGCGCTCTCTTCTTCAGAATCGCGAGGCCCATCCAGGCGAACATCTCCCGATAAGCGGGCTGCACTCGGTCGTACCAATATCCCCGCTCCAATCCTTCGTCCCGACTCAGCGATTTCTCCACCACTCGTCTCGCCTGGGCCGTCGTCACCGTCGCGTGCAGCAATGCTGCAAGCTCCGACCAAGAGCAGCAAGGGCAAGCAGAAAGCAGTCGTGCCCAAAGCAGCAACGATGAAAGGTCCTTCAACGCTGCGCCGCCCTCCTGGAAGTGGAGCCCACAGCAGGGTTTCAAATCTTACTCGTCAATTCGAACGTATCAGCAAAGACTCCGAACGAGCAAACCGACGTTATGCTGTGATCCGAGGCAAGAAGGCTCGTCCAGTTGCAACTGCTCGCGCGAAAGTCGAGGTCTTCAACAATATTGAGGACGCTATCGCCGATATGACAGATGACAGTGACTCGAGCGAGGCGGATGATGAGGACGAAGGCGCGGCACCAGAACGACCCACTCCTCCGAACGATCTTCCTGGCGATGAGCAGAACCAATCTTTGTTGGCGACGACCACGCTCAAGCCATCCGAGCCCACCCCCTCGCTAGACGCGATAGTCACACCCACAGTTGAGACTAGCTCTGATGTCGTTGAGGATTCCGAACGGTCACCAACGTCGCAGTCTCTTCCTAAGGAGCAGGTCTCGTTGGCGCTGGACCTGTCCGCTGTTTCTCCCGCTGTTCCACATTTCTTTTCTGACGGGCGCAGCTTTGCGGATCCACAGTCGGACGTGGAGTCTTTGTTTGGAACGGACCGCCATGCGTTCATGCGTGCACTATCTGGCTTGTGGACGCAGCCGATCGTGGGCACACCAAGCTCTGGACGAAGGTCACGAGTCGAGCTTGAGGCAGAAGACCAACTGTTCGTCTGCTTCTTGAGTCTCTAGACTTATTCTGACCCTCTTCAGCGTCGACCCAGTCCACATCTTCAAAGATGCCAACATCGTCGTTCGTACTGACGAGCCAACGTCAATAATTGCTTTTACCTTGAGGTTTGTGCGCTCAACCTGTGGCGCATTGTCTGTCTGACTTGCACGTAGCTCAAATCAGTACGTCGACGGCCTTTCCACGGCGTTGAAGGCGGCGGAAATTGCCGAACAACCGCCTGCCCACAATCAGGAGCCCAGTGAACCTTTCATGCCCGACGATTCTTCCAACACCGGGGACACGTCGACATACAGCGTAATAGGTCAGAGCGAGATCAAAGAGGCTGTTGTGAAAGAGCACCCCAAGGTCACTCCGTCATTCAGTGAGTTGAAAAGCCTGTAGCTCGAATCACACGCTGATATGATTTTAGCATTCGAGAGCGAGAACATCACCATCTCGTGTACTCCGTTTTTCATGGAGCAGTTCGATGCGCTGCGCAAGCTTTGTGGCTGCGATAAGTCTCTTATCGAATCCTTGGCACGCTGCGTCAAATGGGACGCGTCAGGAGGCAAATCTGGCTCTGCGTTCTTGAAAACTAGGGGTTAGTTTATCGTTGCGTGCTCTCCGCCTTACTCAGCGCTCGCAGACGATCGTTTCATAGCCAAAGAGCTCTCCAGGTCGGAAGTAGAAGCCATTGCTACCTTCGCGCCAGCTTATTTCGAGTACATGACATCTGCGATTACATCTGGGGTAAGATCACTAGGCTTAGATCATGCGCAATCAATTACTCATCTTGTACGTACAGCGTCCAACACTTCTCGCCAAGATCTTCGGTGTGTTTCGGATCACAATTCGAATGCTTATATCACCAAGTGGTGGACGTCCTGTTCTCAAGACCAAACGACTTCAACTCTGCATCATGGAGAATCTTTTTTACTCCCGGAAGTTCACGACCGTGAGTATCTAACACCAGCGAACGTTTGCATGCTGACATTCCACCAGATTTATGATCTCAAGGGTAGCAATCGCAATCGTCTCGTTCAAACGACAGGTCGAGAAAACGAGGTCCTGTTGGACGAGAACCTTGCCCAGACCGCCCACCTCAACCCTCTCTTTGTGCGTGAACACTCGAAGCGTATTCTTCGCAGTGCAATCTACAACGACACTAAATTCCTGGCGGAAATGAACGTGATGGACTATTCACTGGTTGTTGGCGTTGATCCCATTGGCAAGGAACTGGTCGTGGGCATTGTCGGTGCGTTTTTCACCACCTTGATACGCTTTGTGGCCTTACAGTATCCTGTGGCAAGACTACGTCCGGACATACACGTGGGACAAGAAACTTGAGAATCTCATCAAGGACCCACTACTTATCGGCGGCCTTGCAGGCAAGAACGAGCCGACGATCGTCACTCCGAAGCTGTATAAAGCGAGATTCCGCGCTGCCATGGAAAGATACTTTGGTCTTGTGCGTGTTGACCCCCTGTTTACTGCTCATGCTGAACCTTGCTTAGGTTCCTGATCGTTGGATGAAGGAACATGATGACCCAGAACCTGCATGACCTCATCGTTTACAACTCTCCCTTGATTGACCGCATCTATGTATTTCATCGCGCATCTTGTACATTATCCGCATATGCATCGGATACCCGTCGCTCCACATTCTGTGACTTCCGTCGCAACCACGAAAAACTAGGAGGCTCATCTTCAACCCTGATTTAGGTAGGAACTGGCCACTTTGAGGTAGTTGAATGCAACCCCTCCGCTGCCCTTGCCCTTGCCGTGCGCACTGAGCGAGGAGCTAGTCAAGATAATGAACGGGAGCCCTTGCTTCAATTCGAGGCATGAGACGGTTGAAGTTGAATGTAAGCCGAGTTCTTGGTGTGAAGTACATGGTATGCCCTCAGGATGGGTTTTTCATCTGCGCGGCGGAGGTGCGCCTCGTCCTCGGCGTCCATTATCACCTCGTAAAGATGGAGGTGGTGGCCGACTTGGGAGGCCGCGCGAGCTCGATCGTGATCTTCCACCTCGAGTAAGATGGTTTTGACCGCGCAAAGGGCTGCGACTCCTACCACGAGGTGGTGGGGATCGTAAACGCGCGCTGAGTGGCGGTGGACGTGGCCCTCGACTGTCGTATGGTGGCCTGTAGTTCCCCCGAGGCGGGAAAGGACTGCGGCTCCTCGTCCTACTGCGACTGCGCGAGCGCCGATATCCAGGGGTGTAAAATGAATCATAGCTTCTGCTCCTCGAACGACTGCCATGTCTATAACGTCTCCGTCGCGATGCAGGGGAAAGGGATCGCGTCCGGGAGCGCGACCGAGGCGGCGAGCGTCCTCTGGATATGCGGCCATGCGGAGAGGGTGATCTGATCGGGCTGCGTCCTCTGGCAGGCATGCCACGGGCCGCAGGTGATGTGAAGCGTCGCTCCAGAGCTGGCGTATGGCCTCGGTTGGGAGGTGGTAGCCGCCGCGGCCCTGCTGAACTACGTCCCGGCTGAGACGGGTGCCCGATCGAAGGTCTGCAATCGTCATCCCTGCTAGGCATGAAGTTCCTCGAATCACCAAAGAACCGCTCTTCAAGGCGCGGTGCGCGTTCTTCTGCTGACCACGAGCGACGATAGTCCTTTTCGTCAGAACGTGTGTCTCTGCCCTCACCAAGCGGAGAAGATGCGCGAATATCGTACACAATCACGTCGTCATCGTCTCGCTGGTTCGCAGACTTCTGAACGGGAACTGCTTTTGGTCCGAGGCTGGCTTCGTCTAAGTCCATTGGCTTGGCTTGCTCTTGCTCGCCAGTATCCTCAGCTAATGGCGACAACCCGCCCGCGGCACGATCAGTACGAGGTCGCTTGGCTCTCGTTGCATCGGCGTCGTTGTCATTTCCGACCTGCTGCCCCTTGTCGGCATGAGAGAGCATCTCCTGGGCGGTCGGCGGCGCCACGCTCCGACTACGGCTTCGCTTGCGACTGATGGTGACGGTAGACTGCGGCTCAACTGATTCCGTTCGTCTGTAAGTTTCTAAACACCCCATGAGCATCGGGACACGGCGTGCAAAATAGATGGCAAGAAAACAAGATAGCCAGGACCGCACACGGCCCACCGACAAAAACCTCACAGAGAAGCTGCAAAAGCATGAGGATGAACGCACCAATTGCCCGTGCCTTGGCATTTTCTGCGCTGATTGGAAGTGAGTGCATGGGAACGCCTGTTGCGCGAGAATTAGTTGTTTAAGCAAGGCGTGTTTGCGAGCGACACACCATTGACCATCGGTGGCATGTCCCTCGAGCTGGAGGATTTATGCGGATTGAAGCTGGGAGCGCAAGAGCCTCCGCGGCTGGGAACAGATTGAGCCATCACACCCAGCTGGTTCTCCAGTTTGGACATGGGGTCGCCAGCTGGCGGCCGCTGCACGGCCGACGTGGTCCCTCGCGTTTGAGGCTCAATGAGAGGCGCCTCAGTCTTGCTAGATCCTGGCTGAGTAGACGTAGATAAAGGCCTGTTTTTGACCGAAACTGGAACGAAAACTGGGTCCTGGTTCTTTTCTGAAGGGTTGGCTGCCGAATTCAACGACCTACTGTGCCCATTCGGCAGACGGCTGCTGATCGCTTCCAGAGGCTTCTTCAACTGTGTCAGCACGACAGGCTGCTTCTCACCTTCCTCAAGCGCAGCTCCATCAACCTCGTCGTCGTCGCCGTCGTCGCGACGGCCCCACGAGCGGTACATGTCAGGCTGATACTGGTTGGCAATGAACTTCGGCACAAACGCCTGTCCCGTCGTCTGCTCCGGTGTCAGCTCGCGAACGTACACGCGGGTCATGGTCGGCATGGCGCTCCCTGGCTCCGGTGGTAATTCGACATCCGCCGCGGCTGCGTCGTGCAGACTGCGAATCGTGTGTGGGACGAACGGTCCTACAGGCTGCGGCTCCCTGACTGGTTTGGCAACTACATTGGGAGCTAGCGAGCCATCGTCCGCGCGCTCGGTCCTGTTCTTGTTCCTCCACTTTCTCGAACTTTCGGAGGGCCGACGGTGGGAATAGTCGGTGGCGACGAAGTCTTCTGCACGGGGCACGATGCCCCGCTTGTCGCGCGAGCCTTCCATGGCTTTCAGCGCGGGACTCGGTCCACTCGACCTGGAAGGGACAGCCGCACGCAGAAGAGACAAGGCACCAGCTCCGACTGTAGGTTCCACTGTGCTATGCGCACGAAGTGCTGCCGCGTACGCAAACTCGCCAAGTGGCGCGAGGCTTGGATACGAGTTGGACGATCCATGTGCAGTAATGTCGGCTTCCGTTCGCGCCACCGGTCCACTAACTGGAATAATGACAAACGTCTTGGTACCCTCAGGCGTCTCCCGGGTGAATGTCGACGGAACAGCACCAAGCGCAAGCTGCGATGATGTCGCCTCGAACGCTGGTCGCAGGGCGAGGTGGTCGGATGAAGTAGCTGTAGTCGCTGCAAGGCAAGTAGACATCAGCCGCGGTTGTGTATGTCCATGTATGCTCACATGTGCGCGATGGCTGAACTTCCTTCTCAATGACTGGCGCTGTACCACTGCGACCAATTGCACTGGCATCTACTAACTCTGGCACTGGAGACTTGCTGACGGCCGCACTGATGCTCTTCGAGGCAGGCTGTTGACTATGGCCCGACTTTTTGCTCGTCTCCTTTGAAACATATGAGTTGGATGCTGCCCACGAACCTACATCCGGCTGGCCTGGAGTGTCCACGCCATATCGGGAAGTTGCTGCAGAGATCAGCTTCGTCGAACCATTGAATTGGGAATCAGACTGTTGGTTCTCGCTCAAAGTAGAGCCGAGCGTTGATACAGAGGGTGGCCGCGATGGACCTGGGACTTGAGATCCAAGCGGGCTCGCGTATGGAGTGACAGACAGCTTGGTAAGTGCCGCCGCAGGTTTCGGCGGAAGTGCCAGACTGACCAGATCAGCAGAGGCGGACGGAGTTTGTGCTCCCGCGGGCTGTTGGTCCTTCGCCTTGCCTTTGCCTTTGCCGTTGCTCTCGACCACTGGGCCAGATGCCGCAGAATATGGCGTGCCATCCTTCGATTGTTCCGGTGTGCTCGAGGCAATAGCGTTGCGCCGCTCGGGCTTCAATGCCTTCTTCGCCGCTTTGGACAGCTTGGTTGGAGGCGTGGGTGAAGGAGTGGCAGGGGCCGCACTTGAGGTTGCAGCAGGTACTAGAACCTGAGGCGTAGCCGGCTGTTCCTTTGGCTGCGGTGTCGAATCGAACGGTGCGCCTGCTTTCGTAGGTTTGTTAATACGCTGGGCTAAGGAAGCAGCCACGGGCTGGAGAATAGGCGGTCGTCTTGCGAGCTCTGCAATGGTCAAAGGCGGAATCTGGGGAGATTGAGATTCCTGCTTGACTGCTGGCGCTGGCGCTGGTGCCGGTGTTGGTGCGGTGGCGGACACCGCAGGTGCAATAGCAGGCACCGTCTGAGGCGGCGGGATAGGCCTTTTCTGATGCCGTGGAGCGGAATGCGCAGGAGTAACCGGCTCTCGTGCTGGAGTAGATGGTCGAGGTACTACGGGGGACCAGACTTGCACCGATTTAAAAACAGACGCTGGTTCTGATCCGTTTCCTAGTGCATTGGCCGTTGCTGAAGTCGAGAAGGCACTCTGAACCGGGGCTGCAGTCCGTACGGTCGACGACGGCATGCTCCCTCCTGAAGCTGTCTCGGCGAGGAAGCTGGCTTTGCCAAAGCTAGGCTGCGAAGTAGGAACGGCACTGGCAGGTTGGTTTGAAAAGCCTGAGAAGAGATTAGGACGCGGGCCATTGCGCTGAAAATCCATCGATCCAGCCGCGAGACTTGGCTGAGGTGCTGAAGTCTTTGCTTTTGCTCCAAACACTGTAGCAAGCCTAACATTGGTGGTGGTGTTTTGTCCAAACGCAGATCCATTAAACGTGTCCTTGACCGATTCCAACACAGCCGTTGTTGAATACTTCGGAACCGCCTTGGCTGCAGCTGAAGTAGATGCAACTGTATGGGCTGCAAATTGACCAAACGGTGACTGACACACGGAATGAGAGGAAGCCGCGGCTTGCGTTTGTTTCGCGAACCTGATGCCGGCGAAGTTGGAAGTCTCTACGGAGCTGGTGGGCTTGTTCAAGGCCGGTGAAGCTTCAGGTATCGATGCTGACGGGTCAGATACAACACGAGTTGGCGCTGACGAGCCAGACTGAGCTGAAAACTGCAACATCGGATATGAAGCTGACGTTGACGAGAAGAAAGTAGGAGCAGCGAGTGGTGCACGAAGTTCGGAACCCTGAGTTTGCCGAGGGTGAGATTGTGGATCCTGCGATTGAGGCGACGGAGGAGCTGGTTTCGCTGGCGCTGGGTCGGTTGGCTGCGCCACATCCCCGTCTGGCCATTTCACATTGAGACCAAGCTCCTCGTTGGTAGCAGGCGGCAGCAATGGCGCTGCACTCGCTATGAGCGACGCTGGGAGCTGAATGGCCAACTGGGTCGAGTGTGATGGCCGTGCACTTGCCCGAGCGCGAAGAATGTCGCGCAATTGGGACTCACGCCGGGCGGGTGCAGCACGTGCGCTGTCTAGAGTGGAAGCATGGTCGGCCCACTCGTTGTTGACGCGTTCGACTTCGGCGTAGAGCGCAAGACGCGCGCGCACCGTCGGCGAGAGAGGTGGCGACATCGATTGTCTGCCGAACGGCTGCAGCGCCATGCTGAAAGAAATGCCTGCACCAATAAGGTACATGAATCATTTCGCAGTCAATTATACGGTGGCTTACGCACGGCAGGGTATGTGACGCGATCAGTTCATGCGCGCACGAGTCAAAGTCGCGAATAATGCAAGGCGGAGTTGTGAGTGCGCGGAAGCTTTTATCGGACCGCAAGCACGCGACGCTCCGACTCAGCTTTGACAAATGGATCTCGACCAAGACGGCGGGATAGTCATCCAGCTCATTCGTCACTGGCTTAATGAGCGCCATGCACCCGACATCCTCCCGTTCCAGGGTGAGCTCGTCGAGCACGCACTCCAACTCATCAATGACCAGGTTCGTTTCTCGCGAATGTTTCATTGATAAACCTGACTTTCTCACGTAGAAAACGCTGGTAGAACGATTGCGCGCATACCCAAAGACAAGCGAGGAGGAGCATTTCAAAATGGGCCTCGTGCAGACCGAGATGGAGCGCGTCAAGTTCATCGTACGGTCTTACCTGCGCACTAGACTATTCAAGGTGCGTTCTCGCTGGTCATACAGCCAGCAATATACTGAAGAAATTCTTTTGGTGGGTGTGCAGATTGAAAAGTTCACGCCATACATTCTCTCGTCACAGTCCGTTCAGACGCGACTGTCAGCGATGGAGCTCGCGCATACTGTCAAGTACGTGCCACCGCCGTCCTCATGCAATATCTTCAGCTCTCACAGATAATAACTAGATATGGCGAGATAATCGCAACGCAATTCAACAACGCCGTCTTGCAACACCTACCCGCGGACATGCGCGCATTAACAGACGAGAAGCACACATACGTTCCAGCCATCAGTGCGTGCATTAAGCTTATTCAAGATCTTGGCTCAACTTCTTATCCATTGAATTTCCAGTTACCGAGCCAGACAAGATGAACTTCGTCTTTGCACGTCCGAGAGAAGATATCACTGTTCTTCGCCCATCGACATCCAGGTTCGTTCCCTAACTTAGCATGTCCACAAGGCCTGATCTGACTTGCCGCGAACAGTAACGACGCGGAAATTAACAAGGAGTTCTCTTTAGCAGCAGGTATTACAGCCATAACAAGCTACCAGTTGATAGAGGACTCGCTGGTTCGTGGGATGGTCGAGCTAATCTAATCGGGATCATCTCCTACAGCCCTCCATCAGTGGCACACTTGTATTTTTACAACCGCATCTCTGCTGTATGAACTCACCTGTAACTTTACATCGGTGCCTTGTACTTCACAGAAGAAAAGAACTGGTCAGCGTCTACGCTCTGATTATGTGGCCAAGGACCAACAAAGCCAGCCATCGACTCGCCCTGTGCCTGGCTAATGATAACTGGGGATGTGATATTGTCAAATCAGTGCTTTGACAGCTCATAGATTCTACAGTTGAGTCTGTGGGCAGAGCGACTTACCGCGGACTTCTCGAATTTTTTCTTCCGATTGTGCCACAGCGCAGCTCCTGCATCACCCCTATGCACCTTTGTATCGGCCACGGTTTGTTGTATGTAAGCTTAGAACGAATGAGATTTCAGCGTGTGCTGGAATTATGCAGTATACAAAAACAAGAACCGGCGATACAAATTATGAGATAGGCATACAACGCCAAGCAAGCAAGCAAAATGTGCAATATCATCGTCTGTTGACAGCAGGACTCGGCGTCCACCTCACGCGTGCCATGTCACGCTCGCGCTTCGCAGCAGCGAGCCCGCCTGTACTCGTCCAGCCCGCGCTCTGATTCATCGCATCTGCCCTTCGCGCGCCTGCCGTCCGCTGCAGCAGCCGCTTCGCAGCGGGCGTCAGCATGCCTGCGCTCGCGTCGCGCGGCGTCGTCGGGGGCGGCATCGACATCCGCCCGTCCGGCGTGCGCCCCGATGCCAGCCCGAACGGCGTCCGGCTTGTCGACGGCGTGCCGTTCATGATAGCTGCCTTTGCGCGCAGGCTCTTCGCCGCGGTGTTGCTGAGCCGCAGACCGAGCTCTTCACGTGCGCTGCGCGGCTTGATGTGGAATGCACTCCTTGGTGCGGCTAGTGGCTGCGGCGGCGCATCCGGGTCGTCGGAGATGACGCGTGGTGTGGCGTCCAGCGTGCCCCAAGTCATGAGTTGTTTCTGCTGGTCGCTCGACAGGTCTGTCGGGTTAATTGTCGGCACAGCATCAACTAGAGCGTATCCGCGGACTTGAGGTGCGCTGGGAATGTAGGGTACGCCAGCGATTGCTGCTGCTACTCGGGATCTTGTTGGACTAGGAGGTTCGGATGGGTTCACAGTCTCCTCGTTCTGCTCGGGCATGCGTGTGTTGGAGTGTTTGATCTCTTTTGGGGGGCCAGACTTCTCCTCCAAAGGTGCAGTAGGGGCGTTGTATGGAGAAACATCCGCGTCGGGTGGGAACATCAAGCTATTGCGAGCCTAAGAGGGGACATGAGCACTCTTAACAAAAGACGTTTGATAAGAATCGCACCTTGAAAGCCCACGCGTCAACTAAAGGTGTTCGCTTGTCTTTCTTCTTGGCCATGACGTCGACAGGCTGTTCCTTGTCCTCCTCGGCTGCGTCTGGGTCGGGTAAGACGATGAGCGCCTTCTCTTCGTCCGTTTCGACCATCTTTTGGGCCGACTTGCCCTCACCACTGGCTGTAATGAGCAGTGGCTTGGGCGCCTCAATGCGTAGCCGCTCCGTGTTGGCAATCTGCTTGGTCCTGAGCGTGTTGGCGCGCTCCTCGGCATCCCATGCCCACTTGTGCGTGCTCCTGCGCTGCCAATTCTCCTGGTCGAGGATCTGCGTGAATGAAGAGTTGTCCTCGCTCGTGTAGCGCGCCTGGAAGTCATCCAAACTGAGGTCCGCGTTGAGGCGCTGTCGTTTCGCGGGAGGCTCGTCCGAGTCACCGGCGGCGCGCGGGGTGGCGTACGGCGCGCGACCTGGTGTGACCAGCGGCGTTTGCTGCAGCGCGGCGAGTCGATTCACGGAGGCCTGCACGCGCGCGTGGTCGCTCGAGTCGACGGCGTCGAGATACTCATTGGCGGCGTCCAGGTGCGTCAGCGAGGGAAAGAAATCGCGCGCAATAATGTGCGACAGCGCCGCCGTGTATTCATCTTCCTCTAATACGATTTGTCGGTTCAAAGAATGTGATGGGCCAGCGAGTAGACGCGGCGTTCCCGGTGGTGGCGCGGACATGCGGCAAGTCAAGTGCCCAGAGCGGACTTGGCTTTGGCTTTTTGATTCGCGCTAGCAATGGCGGACGACCAACTCTCCGCACCACTCAACAATGGCTCAGTCGCCTCAAGATTCGTCTCGCAGAAGGACATAGAAAAAGCAAAGGTACTCACATGTCGCGCATGCCCATGTTCGCTGGCTGAACCGGTACAGGAAGTCCGTGATGAGCAGTGGAAGGCTGCATACGCAAGGTGCCTCATAACCGCTGCTCTAAATGTGCGGCAACCAACGGTCAGTGCAGACTAGGGCAAGAACCTCCAGCACCCAAGGAGGATCCAGAGTATGACGGTCGTTCTCTGTTCGATGTACGCACATGCATCTTAGTGTCAACTGCCCAACCCCTAATCGGCCGAATATTGCAGAAACTAGCACAGAACAAGGCTGCAAAACAGGAAGAATGGGAGTCCAAGTCGAAGCTCAGTGCGTGACTACATGCGCATCCTGTTGTGCACACAGAGTGAAATGACCTTGCTCAGGCGCGCAGTTCCGGCCACTGGACGCAGATGAAATCAACTTCCTGGACAGCGTGACCAAAGAACGGTTAGCAGCAGATCGCAAGCGCAAGGCTGACGACGACGACGAGCTGCAAAGCTTCCACGAGTGCGTTCTACTCTTGCCGCCAGTGTCGGCGACAAGCTCTAACTGCATACTTGTCGCAGAGCAATAGCTGCCAAAGTTCGTCAGGCCGATCCGCCGCCAATAATTGGCGGGAATAGCACAAAGGTCGCGACAGATTCTTCGCCATCGTCGTCGTCGGTCAAGCCAAAGACACCTGCCCCCACGGCGAATGTTATGAAGAAGCCTCAGAAGGACCTTCTCAAGGGCATAGTCGTCAAGAAGAAGAAATCGGCAGCCGCGAAAGAGACTAAGGATGTCAAAGACGATAGCCAACAGCCTCCGCCAGCGAAGAAGCAAAAAACTGACTGAGGTTTGGTGTGTTGTACTATATTCACTCTGCGTGAACACCGATATCATTGATTATCTTTCATGTTTCTTTGGCACCTACGTTGAATTCAAGAGCTGTCGCAACTTTTCGTCTAAAGATCTAGCCCGAAGCGCGACTTGGGACGAAAGATCCATCGCCGGTGTCTCACCCCCCGCGCGAACACTGGTGACTGGTCAAAGATGTCGGCACCGGAATTCGACGCATGAATGCCACGACTTTTGCTATTCTTAATGCGTCCCGCAAAGCGCTGCTACGTATTGACCTGATTTGCGTAGGGGCAAGAGTGGCATTGCCCCCAACAAGACTGGTGACTTGATCCTCAGGAACGGCAACGGCCCTCCCTATATGACTACGACATCTGACCTAGCTATCTGGTTGCAGACGCTCTGGCACAGAACGTCGACCTCACATTCGGGGGCTACTTCCTCACGGTGCAATCGCCCAGAATTTGTGAAACCCTTGCCGAGCTCCGCGAACACTTGTCCAAGCAAATCCAACTCATACCATTATCGTAAAAAAAAAAAGTCGGTATGAGCGAGCTCGGAGAGCGGTGAAGTAACGGCGTCTCGTCTTAACAACATCTAGCTGAGCCAGGTCATCCACTGAGATGAGCCGCCGGATATGACAGCAGCCATTTCGCGAGCCACCACACGATTGGTCTGCTCAGATGGATGCAGATCGTCGTTCCTATATTGTGGGGTTCAGCAGTCAGTCCGCTTGATGTCACTATCATCGGAATATGCTTACCATAGGAAGCTGTCACGATCCGAATCGTTCCCACACCCGCCGGTGCTCCTACAGTCGACCACGGTAGAAGTGACGTCAAGCGGGACGGTTCCATTGAGGTAGTCGGCCGGACTGTTGATGATGTCCATGAACAATGCGTGAGCGTCGAACAGGCCGATGTGCGCGTCGGGCAGAGTTGAGGCGAGAATCTGGAGGGTCATTTCGCGTAGCTCGTTCCCGGACGCGACCAGCTCGCGGAGGAGCTCCATGTTCTGGTTCGGCTTTGTGTAGCTCGGAGCATGGTCCAGTGGCACCATCTGCGTGTGCGTTGTCAGGCATACAGTTTTGCCACAGCCGGCGTGACTTTTACTAACGTTCATACTGATAAAGTTACGTGCGCCAAGCTCGTAAAGCGCTTGTACCCAGGTAGCTCCGCAACGAGCGACATAGACGATTGTTACTCCTGGAGCCTGGCCCCCGTCGACGAGCAATCCATGGCCCTAAAAATAGATCTCTAGTCAGAAAGGTTGAGCGAGTTGTAAACACGACGTACGAGGTCGTTGGTACCAATCCACAACGTGAAAACAGCGGAAGACATGTCTAAATTTAGCTCCTGCATTTTGTCCTTGAAGGCGGGAATCTGGTGTTCGATGACGGGCAGTGTGTCGCGCGGCGTCAACGCTGTCGAGCAAACGGCACCGCTGACTGCGAACGGATGGCCCGCGATTCCTGACGTGCCGGCGACATAGTCTGGCCACATGGCACCTCCGGACATATGTGCGCTGGGATCGGTGTAACTGTCGCCGAATGGCTGCATATCGTTGATGAGGCCCGGCACGACAGGCTGCAATGGATTGTGCTCACCACAAATGCGCTAAACTGCCCAGGTCCAGCAGGACATGTATCGGCCTCTGGGTCATCTCGTTCTAGTACCACGGGTAGGCTGAATGTTGTGACGGACAAGAACAGAACGGGAAAGAGGATAACAAGCTGGAACCAGCTCATCGTGGCGGGGAAAAAAGCAAATAACAAGTAGCCAATGGACTCGAGAAAGGAAAGCAAAAAGAAACAACAACTATTCAGCCCCTCAAGTCTCACGCCTCGCATTTATAGCATGATGGATAGCGGGCTGGCAGTACAAGAATCGCCGGTGCTCGTCAGCCGGCAGTGCATGATTCACTTGATTTGTTTTGATATCGCCTAGAATGGAAGAAGGATCGTGGTAGCGCCATGCGAGTCGCAGAAAGGGCTTGCACAAGTGTGAAAACGTTGATGTGAACAACTGCTGCGCAGCGCATCGATCGTGGTGGGCGAATCAATTATGCGTGCTAAAGGTTTTGAAGAAAGTGAACAAGTGTAGCCGTGAAAAGCCGGATATTATACTCCGTTGCCCGGCTGGCTCAAGGTCCCACGGGGGTGTCCTCTGTCATGCCCGTTCACGACCTCACCAGTCCACACACCGGTGGCACTGTATCTTGCGTCTAGCCAGACCGGCTCAAGTTCGGAGCTGTCCTTGCAGTGCGACACATGTCTCCCAGCCTCGACTACGTGCTCCGGTCACGAGACCCCAAACCCTGTCTCATCTTTGACAGGTGAGTTCGCTGCAAATATCTCTTCTTGAGGCAAGATGTTATTCCATCTGCTTGTCTTTTGTGTGAGCAGACTTCTGGTAGCACTCAGACCACCTTTGTGCATTCCATCCCCGCATATTTCGTCATAAATATAATTGTCAATGCGTGGCAGGAATTTACGCCTACTCGCGAACGATGACCGGCCAGCCAGACGTAAAATTCAGATACGAGATCCCTAAGCTGTATATCAGTACCACTACCTGTAAACGAACCCTTGAACTTGACTGACCTAGGAAAGACTGACCACCAAGTTTGTCGCGAGGTACGTAGTGGCTAACGATGAACATGTATCAACAATCGTGACATCTCCAACAACCATTCAGCTCACTAGATCATGACCGGGCGGTTGCTAACGGGGTCAAGGTACACGCTCTGACCGCCAGGCGCGTACAGGTTGTTGTGTGATCTGTTAATGCCTCGTAAGCCCTGGCATGAGCGGATGTTCAAATTGGAATGAATCTTACTCAAGAATGATCATTCCAACTGGTGGGTCGACTTTCCAATTTGTCAGCTCGTTGCCCATAGGGCCGACGAATGGGCCGGTCGGGCTCTTGCTTCTGCCAACGCGGACCTTGTACTCCTTTCCCGGCGTAAGCGGCTTCGTCATCTATGGCTGAATTGTTAGATGCGGCGGCACAACCTAGTCTGATGCACTCGAACGTACACCCTCGAGCATGGTTGTACCATGACCTGTGATTTCAGCACGAGAGATGCACCGGCTCAACGAGTGGGAACTTACTATAGAACATGAAATAATAATCGCTGCTTAGGGGCTTGTACAGGAAGCCTCCCTCCGCGGGCATGTTATTTCCACCCACAATGTGTCTGCCTGGGTACGTGTCATGAGTTTTCCAGTTTGCATCCAGTGTGACCTGAAATATGCCCTATGGAAGAGCAGTTCAGTAGTAGAAGTTCGGAAACAAAGTCGATGGCTACGGCTACGAACGTCGATGAAGCTCCCATACTGCATGTACGTCACGTTCCCAACTCGCAGGATGTTTGGATCGACCGCGAATAGCCTTGAGGGTGCCACCGAGCGGAGAACCTCGCCATGGTCGGTCCAGGAGCCGGGTTCCATCGTCGGGCTCGTGGCGACGCCGACGTAGTAGTTCTTTGCACCTTTCTGCGCGAGCGAGTACGACAGCACAAACTGGTTATCCACTTTTGCGATGTCTGGAGCCCAATACCCTTTTCAACGTCGTTGAAATTTTGTTTGAATATCATCAAAAAATAGTTGTGCGCAGACGGCGTACCATAATCCGCGTTGTCGAGTACTTGAATCTTGGAGCCGTTGGGGAGAACTGTCCCCGCTGCCGTCCATGGACTGCCAAGAACGCATGAGCTACTCGTGCAATATGATTTGTATGAGAGCTTGCTTGCCCCTTGAGCGATAGCGCCGTGAACATTGGAAAGCCCTTGGTGGTGCAGAACACATGGTACTTCTACGGATCAGGCCACTGGTGAGCTTCAGCGGATCGTGCTAGTTTTACCGGCGGGCATACCTTGGTGATCTGTCGGTATGCGATAGTAGGGTCCCGACAGACGACGTTCGAGCTGCCGGGTAAGAGTGTTCCAGAAAGATCCAGTGCCGCTACAGACGAAACTGCCGCAGAGACGCTCGCTAGAAGAACTGAAACTTTATGCTGGAACCAAAACAACAAAGTCTGGAAGAGAAGAAAGAGAAGACAGAGATAAGGGAGAAAAAGGAGAAGACACGGAAACAGCACCATAACGCCAACTATAAAAGGCGCGTGAGTCGGCGGATCGTGATCCCTGTTTGGCTTCGAGGGCTGCGGCAACGTGGTGTCGTAGAATGCCCGCTCGTTGCAATCGTCTCTGCTGTTCGGCGCAGACGGTTGTCCGAAGGCTCTGTGTAGCATCTCCACGTGGATGGCATGGGCGACTGCACCTTTCCATTATTTGAGCCCTAGGCATTTTTTGGCTGTGTTCAGGCAGAAGAAGGGCTCGAAGACGGACTTTGCGGCCACCGTCCCACTCGGCGCCTTCCATATGATGGAGGATCTCGGCACTGTCCTCGTCTCGGCACGACGGCAGTAGTCGCTAGTATCACAAAGAATACCTGAACGAGGCCGCCGCACCACGACAGCTGGGTCCTTGGGCAAATATTGCTCATTCCTGCCCTTCACGGCGTCCGGACGGAGGAATCTTCTGCTCAATCGCAGCTTACCACGTGTGGGCCTGCCCCAATCCCAGATCATCACCTGCAACATCTCAGTACATAGTGACTCTGTTGAAGAACAGAAAGCACATTATTATATCGCTGTGAAATCCCGCAGGGCCAGGAGCACATGCTCTTGGCAGGTGGCCTTGGACTGCTCCGCCCACCTGAGAATCTAGCCATAACCTGTAGTATATGCCGATGTCAGCACCACTTTGACATCCGAACTTAATCACCGAGGTCACTGTGAGTTGTGACCGTACTGCATTGCTGAAATATATAAAACCTGCTGCGGGCTCGCAGGGTGCTTTCATCACTTCAGACCTTACACATGGCCGAGCCCGCTCGTCCACGCCAGTCAACCTCCACCTCACCTCCCGAGAACGGCAACCACTCACAAGGTCAACATGTCATAGTCAATGAGTCAGATGAACATTACACTGGCGGTCGCACCGCTGCGATGATGCCGACCAACGAATTCGCCCGTGTCTGGAACCTTCGTAAGCACGCCCAGGTGAGAGCCTAGTCATATAATCTTCCATCTGAGAGTTCGGTGCTGAGCATCACCTCTAGCCATGCTATTGTCCCAACTGTGGCCAGACGTCCCTCACCAACCTCGAGTACGTCACTGGTCGCCACACCCAGTAAGTTCTCAACTCGTACCCATTATGCTACAATTGTTTTATTACCGACAGCATCATGGCCATCATTTTTACTACTTTCTGCTGCTGCTTCATTCCGTACATCACAACTGCGTTCAAGGATGTTGTGCATACTTGCGGCAACTGCGGGACCAAGCTCGCAGTTTGGCGTGGTGAAGGCCGTCTAGAGATGTTAGTCAAAGACAACTCTGCCAATAGCAGTTCGCAGCCTACAGGTCCCGCTCCCGCTCCTGCGGCGGATGTGCCGATCAAGCAGGGCTGAACGTTGATTGATTACCGATGTCGAAAGCCCGGGTTGACAGAGGGGCTGGTCATGACTCCTTTCCCGGCGGCAACTCGTACCGATCCCCAGGCAAATCTCACTACATTAGCATGTACTTTAGTAGGTGCTTTCAACGATCAAACACGCATCCATGACTGTGGCCACGTGTCAGATATGCACATTTAAATGTCCGACCGGACGTAAATTGGGGCTTTTCCCATCACAAACCGCGGACCGTACACTCCGAACACCGGACCTGACCCCGGTTTTCCTGATAACAAGGGGCGCAGCGGAGTCTGTGTGCGATGAATCTCAGGCGTTAAAGAAGCTGATACAGTGACATCGTGGGCGCCCGGGCGGTTTCACTCCCAACCTGGCCATAATTTGAGGGTTCTTCTTCGGGACCCTGCATCAACATGCAGGGGCCGTGCTGGGGCTAGTCCGCGAAGCCTTGTCTGACTGCGGTCCGAGCGATTTTCTGGAAGCGGGAGCTGTGACCCGTGGGAGATGAAAGGGTCGCGGTGACGAGACTCCGTCCACCTTTGACCCGCTTCTTCAGACGCGCGAGAGACCACACGGAACCCAAGAACTTGAGATTCGAGGGAGGGAGCAAACCAGATGCGGTTTTTCAAGAATATGCCTACACGCAGGAACGAGTACAATCTTGGTACAGGAAATGGGTAGGGAAGACAGGATGCAGGCAAGCAAGATACGACGAGCGGGTCAAGAACATTCCATGAGATGAAGGTGCGCAGTCGCTCGCACCAAGGATAAGGGCAAATGTGATATCAAAGCGTGGCATCGTATCGTCGTGATGAAGAGAAGAGAACGAGAGAGTGAGTTGTAACTGCGACAAGACAGGAGAGCAAGTGATGATCGTTAAAAAGAAAAGGACAGCAGGCAGCGTCCTGAAGATCGCGCAAGAACGAGGTGAGAGGATGTGGCTCAGTGGCGTTTATGGAGAGAACTCGCTGCTGGAGGTCGGCGTTGATGGTGAGAAGGACTCGTCCCTCCTGTAATGAATTGCAGAAGGGGCGGGCATAATGTCTGCTGGGTCAATGCCGCGTGGTTGGGTGTAGCGTGAGTCGCCGAGGCGCATGTGCCCGAGTTCTGCGGTCGGAGCATGCATATTTGAGTGAGGGGTAGGAACAGGGGCAGGTGCGACGTTGGCCGGCATCGGGTGTGCAACGGTTGGCTGGCCCGCAAGCCGAGCTGTAGAGAGACCCATAGTGATCATCTCGTTCAGGTTGCGCAGCCTGGAACACTCGTCCTCCATCGAATCAACGCGATGCTTCATGGTTGAGATTTCAGACTCGAGCTGCATGATATAGGTGGTTGCGCGGTCGAGCACGGCGACCTTGGCACCTTTAAGGTTCTTACTTGGAAGGACGTCGCGCAGCTTGGCG
This sequence comes from Auriculariales sp. MPI-PUGE-AT-0066, assembly GCA_020744175.1. Taxonomy (NCBI): domain Eukaryota; kingdom Fungi; phylum Basidiomycota; class Agaricomycetes; order Auriculariales; species Auriculariales sp. MPI-PUGE-AT-0066. The sequence continues at coordinate 1,181,776 of JAGTJP010000003.1, forward strand.
TAGCCGTCGCGGAGGTCGTCACGACGACGCTGCTCGGCCTCGATGCGTAGACGGCGAGTACTCTCCTTTCGATTGCCTCCCATAACGTCGTTGAGATCTGGGTCGTTGAGATCGTCATCGTCGTCGCCGTAAACATCGTCGACTGAACGCCGCCGGATACTGCCGCCGCTACGCGAGGACAATGCGGGCGACGCGATCGGGTTGTAGCGAACACTATTACCGCCCATTTGGAGACTCCGTCGCGAGCCCGCGGAGCTCGCGGATGCGGACCTAGATAGGTTCGCGCCGAGGATGCCATTGGCGGTGGCGTCTCCACCCATGCCCATGCCATGCGGAAAATGCTGCTCGAACCCCGGACTTTCCATTGGCGGCGTCGGAATAGCCGCGTGCATTGCCGGGTCGAGCTGCTGCGGCATGTTCGCGAAGCCAACATGGCTCAAGTCCATGCCCATGTGCGACGGCACAACTGCGAAACTAGGTTCAGTACCTTACGCTCGATCGCGCGTTAGAAATTCGGCGGCTCACTAGGCACTGGGTTGTGCGGGATCAGATACGTGTACGCGGTGTGCTGCTGTGCTATGTAGTGGGCAGTCGCGTCCTGGCTCCCGTCTTGGTCGGGCGGGTAGAACCCATACATCTGCGCCTGCGGGTGAGCCTGAGCCTGCCGCGGCTGCTGCTGATTTTGCTGATTTTGAGGGTCCATGTCGTTGGTGGTCGTACGTGCGATGCGGGAGTCGTGTGTCGGGAGAGTATCGTGTCGAAGAAGAAAGGCCGCTGGTAAAGGGGCAAGGGCGCGCCGGGCGGCAATTATGTATTGTCCCGTGCCGCTATTGAGCTGTCAAATGAACAGCCGGCTGACCGCCAATACCGGTACACTAAACAGCCGCACAAAAGAGTCAGCGAACCCTATTGATCGCCGATCTCAGTTGCGCCGAGCTTCAGCGATGACTGGGGAGTTCCGTCAGGCCTCTCCTCAGTCATTCGGCACCTCTGATCAGTGGGTCATAACCGCTGAGATCAGGCAATACATAATTCTCGCCGATGCCGACAGCGCCAAGGGGGGCGTTATATGCTCATTTCTTCATCATAGGTTACCACGGTTGGCGGCTTGTGGTCCGCGGGAAATCGTCGACAGCAAGGATCCTTCCAAACAGGATACCGTGACGGATACAGAATGAAGTGATGTACACAAAGACAGAAGTGCCAAGAAGACAGTCGCAATGGGTACACTTATATCAATGACTACCATCACCGCCGTGAACAAGGTGGCAGTTCGGTTTTGTAGCTGGTGGCTGGCTAGCTCAGTTGGATGAAGGTGTCGTGCAACGAATCACGACGAGGTGATTACTGTCACCAAGATTCGACCGAGCTTTTTGGTGTGAATGTGCAGGTTGCTAATATCAGAGTGCTGTAGACGGAATTTCTGATGAAGAACGTGAACAAGCGGACAAGCAAGGGAGTCAGACGGATCAACAGGATAGTCGCTGCCCCCTAAAGCTCCAGCTTCAGTCTTGAAACGGCCGGATATTGTGCCTGAACTCTGTATTAAAGTCAGTATCAGCAGTTTCTCAGTGTCTTCCTCACCTTTCTGAACTAAAATCCTGTCTCTTAGCTACCGAAGCGGTCCGGCCACTGCGTATCCCGTTACACTTCCGACAGCGAGACTGCAACGACGACTCACTCTCTGCATGGGCCGTACACGGCCATTTGATTGCGCTCCAATGGCTTAAAGGCCGAGTTTGAGCTAGAATTCGGAAGAGACCTCCTTCGTCCGCCTTCCTCCCAGCGTCAGCCTCGCTTGCCCGCTTGCCCGCTTGCTCGTCGATGTGGTGCAACAACTGTCTGCTGATATTCCCTCTGGTTGAGCTTCTCCGACACTCTATCCTTTGATCTCGGCTAATATATCGACTCAGAGGGGTGGTGCAATTGCATGGAACCTTCTCATTGCGGTCAGTACTACGACCATCGGGAACCCGCTTTGTTCGCCCCTGACCTGACTGTCTAGACGTATAGCTTTGCTGGAGGAATCTTCTTGCTCAGAGACGGAAATAACCTCTTTTTCGTCTACCCGGAGTGGTTCGTCTTAGTGATCTCCACACTCTACCACTCGACATTGACAGGAAAACAGGTCCATTTATGGCGGCATTGGAATGGGCGTAAGTGCGATTGCCCCCATCAACGTCTTTGCCCTCACGAATGTGCGCATCGTGCACGGTTTGTTGAACTGATACGTCCATTGACCACAATGCAGCGGTCATACGTGTGGACACGGGTTTGCGGCTTCCTGTGGCCTCTCCTCATTGTCATCTGCGCACTTCGCGCGATTGTTATGATTGTGCAGTTCGGTCGCAACAGGGACAAGGTCGTGTGGGAATGCATGAACGGCGGGCAACACTGGGGCGACGAGCCTAGCGCGAAGAACGCTACCACCACGGCGTCGTTCCCAGACGCCATTTGCGCGTCGGGCTTTGACAGTCTCAATTGGGCGTTCATTTTTGCGCTCGCCATTGACGTCGGTTGTCAGGTGCGTGCTGGAGCGCCTTTTGCCACATTTGCCAGTGTTAATTGATTCCGATAGATGTACGCTTGGTTCCTCAACTGGCGACATACCAAATGGTTGGAGAGCTACAAGATCGTCAGTGCCATCGATCCGTCGAGTATTCTATGAGCTCCCGGCCTCGCTGGCTTTGTGCGAACATGGTTCTTCTCCTATTTGACGACATCTCACGCTGCCTTTACGAATCTTTGGGTGAAGCTATTATATCTATACAGCTGATCTCCAAAGTGAGCTCCTGCATCGATCCGCGCCTCATCGTCGTTCACTGTTTTCCGCATCGTAGCAAACCTGCATGTCATTACACAGATAGTCACATCCTGATGTACTCTTCACGATCTCATTTATGAACACTGCATTTGAATCGCTTATAATATGTGGCGTTGAGCAGACTACCGTTCGTACATGCATCGATGCGGCAGAGGCCGTTATTGTCCGTGCCCGAAGAAAACATCGCGACGCCGAACAATAAGTCTGCGTCCACAAGCCTTTTGATTGTGTTGAGCTTCAATGCTATGCTATTGTTCTGCGTAACCCGATGCTCATTGTCGATGATGTCGACGGTTACTGATCGCTCCGGCGCCAGCCCCGATTGTGTTCCGACAGCAATTATACAGACAAAACGGCTTGGGCCAGCGCTTGCGGAAGAGTAACGGATGCAAGCAGTGACGCGGCCGCAGAAGTGCTTGAGCAGGAGGTGCAACAACACTTGTCTCGCATGTCCCTTGGATGCTGTGGCGGCACTTCTGAAGCTGATGCCCAAAAGGCAGAGCAACACTGACTCCAATTCCGGTCAAGGCCAGGATCACGAAGCGTGTTGGTCAAGCAGAATGGCCTCGAGTCGGAGCAGAAGAAGCCCCGCGCTGGACGGACGACGGACATTGACAGTGGCGTAGCGCGGAAGTGCGATCAAGGGCAACATCGAAAGAAGACGAAAGCAAGGCACGGTGCTTGAGGGGCGGCCAACGCAAAAGAGAAATATAGAAAGAAAAAAAAAAAGGCAAAGTGGCGAGGGGTGCGAAACACAGGGGATTGGGGCAAAAAGCGGTGAGGAGCGGTGTGGAGATGAAAGCACAAGTCAAACGCAGTTGAGCCACGTTTCGGGCTATATGAGTGGTCTCCGTCACAATCGGCCGAGGCGGCGTGGTCAGACTGAGAGACATGCGCACATTTCACGCGAAATATTTTGAAAAAGGCCACCGCCTTTACCGCGCGCGGTGGGCGTGTTGATTCGGGTAATTGAATGGTCTGAGCTGCGGTGAAGCGATGCTTTGCTTCGGAGATTGAAAGCATCGTGAACCCTCTCTCCATCTCTCCCACTTCCTCTCTCTCTCTACACCCGTCGTCTAGATGGCCGACCAGGCTCCCAACAAGGCGATGGACCTCCGCGTTGGCGGCAAGTATCGTCTCGGCCGCAAGATCGGTAGTGGCTCGTTCGGTGCGCGCGTGGGGGTGTTTGCGGCATGCGGCGGTTGGTCTGACGAGGCAATGCGCAGGTGACATTTATCTCGGTGTCAACATCATTTCTGGCGAAGAGGTCGCCATCAAACTCGAGTCTGTCAAGGCAAAGCATCCACAACTCGAATATGAGTCCAAGGTGTACAAGACCTTGGCCGGTGGTGTCGGCGTTCCCTTCGTTCGCTGTAAGTCCTAGTTTCGTCATCCCCTTTGTGCATCATACGTGTCGCGCAGTTCATCTTGGGCATTTTTGTGACCATTTCGTGGGTTGTATCACAACTACCGGCAGCTAACCCGGTCTTTTCCCGCAGGGTTCGGCACCGAGTGCGACTACAACGCCATGGTCCTTGATCTGTTGGGCCCGTCGCTCGAAGACCTCTTCAACTTCTGCAACCGCAAGTTCTCGCTCAAGACTGTATTGCTGCTCGCCGATCAGCTCGTAAGTTTTGCGGCCACGTTGTATCCGCACCCATGCTGACTCAACTGCCTTGCCGCCACGCGCCACGCGCCGCCCCCGCGTACCCTTTCACAGATCTCCCGCATCGAGTACATCCACTCGCGCAACTTCATCCATCGCGATATCAAGCCAGACAACTTCCTCATGGGTATCGGACGTCGCGGCAACCAGGTCAACATCATTGACTTTGGTCTTGCCAAAAAGTTCCGCGACCCTAAGACCCACCTTCACATCCCCTATCGCGAGAACAAGAACCTTACCGGCACGGCGCGTTACACCTCCGTCAACACGCACTTGGGTGTCGGTAAGTCGGCCTATCCCCTTCAAACCCACCGCATTCGGTTCACTCACGGGCTATACAGAGCAGTCGCGTCGCGATGACCTCGAGTCCCTCGGCTACGTCTTTATGTACTTCCTTCGCGGCGCTCTCCCGTGGCAGGGACTAAAGGCGGGCACCAAGAAGCAGAAGTATGACCGCATCATGGAGAAGAAGATGACCACGCCGACCGATCTCCTCTGCCGCGGCTTCCCCAACGAGTTCGCTGTCTTCCTCAACTACTGCCGTGCGCTCCGCTTCGATGACAAGCCCGACTACTCGTACCTTCGCAAGCTCTTCCGTGACCTCTTCAATCGTGAAGGCTACCAGTACGACTATGTATTTGACTGGTCTGTCGTCCGCACCGCCCATGATGACGCCAGTGGCTCTGGCTCTGGTGCTAAGAGCGGCACTCCCGCCCGCCGCAAGGTCCTTCCCGACGAGGACGTCGAGCCGCGCGCCACTGATCGCATGTGAGTATCCGCTCCCTCCCTTTCTCCTGTCTCCAGCTCATTCTCGTGGCGCAACGCTAAAGGCTTCGCAGCCAAACCCGCCAGCAGCAGGCTGCCAACGCCTTGCCAGGCAGCCACCAGCGCGTGTCGCGCCGCGACGGCAACAACGGCGAGATCTGGTAAACGCCCTCATTCTTTCATGAGCCGCGGATAGCCACTCGCGCACCCGTCCGCGACTCTCTTTGGACATCGTCTATGTTTTTGGTGTTGGTCTCCTCTCCTCTCTCGATTCTCGGAGTACGCGCTCAGGCGCGTGCGCTGCGATACCCCCTGGCTTATTGGAATAGCGCAAGGGGTTCGCAGTCTGCCTGCAGATGCGCTCCACGAGAGATGGTGTGCGGAGGTATGTTTTTGAAGCGGAGAAGATGGTCTTGTCCCGTCCGGAGGTGACGGAGGGCGTCGCGGCGGACGAACGTGCCGTCACGAGCGGCCTCTGTGGAGACGAGAGGTGGTGGATCCCGGACAGCGCGTCCGAGCAAGAGGATCCATTGTAACGACGCGAACGTCGGTGCCGGTGGCCAGTCAAGTTTTTAGCCACCTGTTGACGTTTTCTCCATGTGGGCGTTGCCTGCGCAGTACATTTGCACCTGCAGCGCCTTTCCGTCGCGCTCGACTTCTGGATATCTTGTTCCTCGGCGGCGCCGAAGACGTCTTTTCGTTTGGGTGCTTGGCTTCACTCACTCGTGGTTTCATACGACACATTCCTGCACGACCTTCCCATTGACCCCGACTCTGTTATGGCATGATGCTTTCGGATCCCTGGCCCACTACCTTTCACACACGGACGCTGTTTCATTTCAAGCCTGCGCCTGCGGCAGGCTGCCTCATCCCCCATCTCGATCGCCACGCTGATGCTCCCGTACATCGTTGTGTCTCAATGTCTCGCTCTTACCCCCCATAATATCGCGCCGTGTTGAAAACACGCCAACCACAACTTGTTCCGAATCACTGTCATCGCCATCTCGGTCCACATCTCTGTATGCTGTTGCTGCTCTAGTTTTCCCCGCTCGTTCCCTGACCATAATCATTGACCATGACCCCTTCCATCCCGCCCTCCCTCCTTCAGTGTACGCCCGAGCCCATCCCGACCTTGTCATTTCTTGCTTGCTTTCCCGTCCGCATAGTCACACATGCCTGACCCGCATCCAACCCTTCCACGCGTTGTACTGTCCTCCCTCGCCACCTTCGGCTACGGGAGAGGGCGTCGTGCGCGCGGACGCGGATAGCGCTGGAGCATTTCGTCTTCAGCGCGTCCTCGCATCGTTCTCTGCGAACGTCTGCGCGCACGCCGTGTGCTGCTGTCTCGTCAAGCTCGAGATAGCACCCCCGGTACCTTTAAAGCTCATCGTTGCGCCGCCTCAACCACGGTACATCGCGTCCCCTGTACTACCCCGTGTCAAATCCCCATATTTGTTGTGTTCTCAGGTGGATGTAGCATTTTATTGTTCACTCTCGGACAACATAGCTGCTTGTGCCTGGGATACGAGATAAGTGTGCGAGCGAAGGATCCAATCTCGGTAGTGATGTGGTAACAGTTCCATTGTAGCTGCAGGTTTGGTGAGTGCAATCACACTGAAATACAGAGCTGTCTGCGGGTAAGACGACTCAAGACGATACCAGCTACTACGAGGCGTCCGTGCTCAAGACTTTGCACTCAGATGTGAACCAAGGCCCCGCCCAAGTCTAAGGCCACCGCCGCCGTGCCGAAGGCCATATGTCTTGCACCCTCGTGCTCCCAAGCATGCCATCGCCTGAGTGTCTCATTCTCATTCTATCTCCGCTTTTCTTGCTCAAATGTTGCATGAGTCAAGGGCATACTACTAATCATGGTCGTTGTACTCGCCAAGTACGAAAGCTCGGGGTCCATTGAGTGAGGCTGCTTGTACAGTACGTGCAGTATACTCCTCATCTTAATACATTATCCTCATTGCATGAAATTTCTGACGCCAGACTCTCGCGTCACGTTTGGTTCAGGAGGGAATCGCGGAGGCTAAGTTGTTCACGCACAATTCCATGATGAATTGCAAAATGATGAACATCAACGAGAGGTCATTAGGAATTTCGCTGTCCGTAGAATGATGTAAACAACTAGAAACATGAGGTAAGAACTGAAGTTTGATGCCTGCGTAGTTCTCCGGCGTACACCTGCCCGCCCTACGTCTGCTTCTCCGCCGGCGGTGCTACGACTGGAGTGGGCTGAGACGCGCCAGGAACGGTATCTTGAACAAGAAGCTCCAGGTGGCCCTCGGGGTGCCAGATGGCGAGCTTGGTATGGCAGTTCGCGCAGGAATGGATGACTTGCTTGAAGGGAGTCGACATGTACGGAAGGAAGCAAAACAGGAAGGTCGCGAACACGGCGGCCATGAGGCTACGTCTTCGTATCAGCAAATCACCATGATATAGGCATGGAAGGCGTACTGAGTGTAACGCTCGACCTTGTACTCAAGAGTTGTAAGTGTAGTCTGGCCGCAGTTTGGGCAATGGCACGGCTGCGAGATCAACCAGTCAGATTTCATCACAGATCACGAGTTTTATGAGGTACTCACAGCAGCATGTTGACGAAGGTTCCAGACCCGCTGGTAGTCGCTCACAGGCATGACAACGACTGGCCTACTGCTGCACTGGCCGCCTACGTCGATGACAACGTGCTGTTCAGTGGCAGCAGCGCGCTCGCCGTAGCTTGGCGGAAGGCTTTGCTTGCGAGCATCGGTAGACATTCTGTTTTCGCGAGAAAAGTTGGGAGAGTTGCGGGATGGGGTAAGAGGTGTGTGATTGCCTGTCGGTGTCTTGCAGCATTGCCTCCAATTATATATCTACTGCCGACATCTCAGGGCATTCCCGATAGCTCCAAGACCATTGCGGGTTTTATCCTCCGCAGCCGTTCATGAGCAGCTTGTTCGGGGCAGATTCGCAAGGTGCTGCCAGGTGGCCGTTCAACGTTCGTCCCCGTCCAATCCCGTCGACGCGTACAATGTCTCTCCGCAGCCACGGCCCTCAAAAGTACCACTTTGGATGCATGGCTTGTCGGAGCGGGAATGCGTGGAATGCTTCGCGCAGCTGCGCAGCAGGAGGACGACGTAAATGGTGGGAGGGAACGGAACCCGAAGGCGGCGACTTGGCAGGGCTTCTTCATCGTGCCTCTGTGGCTTTGCTTAGGAAGGGACAGTACTGATCCTTCCCAGAGGAGCCGGGATGCGGTGTCAATATCTCTAAGAGCGATGACTTCTGCGAGCGTGTCAACTCCGATATCTGATATCACATCAAATTGGACTGGGAACCCAGAGCTTTTGGCAGCAAATTAGACATGTGCGTGATATGTATCACAGACTGTCGGCTGAGCCCCGATGACTATTCGAGGAGACCACGGATACCCTCGGCCAAGTACGCCGTGGATGACGTGTGCTGGATGCAGCCCATCGCGCCATACATCTGAACATGAAGGGCTGTAAGCGACTGGTCGGCAGTACTGGATCAATGGCGTACACGACTCAATGGGACCTAAACAGCTGGGGTCTATGGTCGTGCTTGCCGTGCAGCTCGTGCGAGTTGTGTGAGTGGAACCAGGGGTGCCATCCGGGGATACCTCTTAAATACAATGCAGCCATGTCTGCAATGACACCTAACAGGTGTTGCAGGCTGCACCCGCGGTCATCCGTGGTTTTGGGGGGTTTTAGTACTAATATCCGAACTGCATCCAAGGACAACCATTTGGACATTGGCAACCGCGCGGTCAGGGCGGCACTCAGGTGCCTATCAGAGCGACTGATATCTCGGATATTGCGCACGGCCTGCGCTTGTGCGGACAACTGCTAGGCTGGCTCATATCCACGTGGTTGGCACATAATCGTGTGGTTAACCGCACGGATGTCGGGTATGTACAGCAGATAAATGATGACAGCTTTGGTTTATCTCGATGGAGCCTTCTGGGCAGCAGATATATCAAAGGTCCAGCATCTGTTCAAGCTTGGTCATCTTGGGCTCAACTCGCTGGCGGTGCTGCGAGTGCCGGTGGATGGCCAATGCAATGCTCTCAAGGCCTGGCGATGGCGGCGTTCATGCGTGTTGCGACGCTGCGAATGTATTTGGTGTCGTTGTACTCGTAATTGCATGGATAGCTGCACTCGTCTAACTCAGCATTGTTGCGGTGCTCGTACGCGAGTGGGAGCGGCGATCAAGGCACAGACAGAAGCAACTTGTGGTGCTCACAGCTAAGATACAGGACCATATCAAAACCCTCGTAGATGTGTGAACATAACAGCATCGTCTTGATGGCGGTCGTAGGTGGGGTGAGGAATTGATCTGACAACAGCAGATTATTACTTATGTTATGATTTTCAAGTACTCTCCATGAGGTTGTAACTCTAAATTCATGCCGTGGGTGGTTCCGGAGGACATTTCTAGATAATTTTTGTTCTTGGTGCCCAACAATCAGTTACATGTTCCACACCACAAAAATAGGCCTATACCACTTTTGTGAGTCAATAACAGATTCACATAGTGTTGTATCTGCAAAAAGGCTCATTTGAGTGTGATATATCAGGGATAAATCCAAGCAAATGTTGATTGTTCAAAATGCATATTTTCAAAATCTAAGTACATGGCTCGTTTGCCCCATTTTGCTCCATTCCAACAAGCACATTTGCGTCCAAAACGGTCACGATTTCGGGGTTCTATACGAGGGACAATTTTCGTGTTTCGTGTTTCGAGGAGGCACCTTGACGGGTCCGGCGCAAGCCGGTCTGAAAACAGCTGTAAGAATTTCGCTGTCCGTAGAATGATGTGAACAACTAGAAACATCAGTTGAAAAATGAAGTTTGACGCCTGCGTAATTCTCTGGCATACACCTGCCCGCCCTACGTCTGCTTCTCCGCCGGCGGTGGTACGACTGGAATGGGCTGAGACGCGCCAGGAGCGGTGTCCTGAACAAGAAGCTCCAGGTGGCCCTCGGGGTGCCAGATGGCGAGCTTTGTACGGCAGTTCGCGCATGAATGGATGACTTGCTTGAAGGGAGTCGACATGTACGGAAGGAAGCAAAGCAGGATGCTCGTGAACATGGCGGCCGTGAGGCTACGTCTTCGTATCAGCATGTTTCTATGATATAAGCATGGAAGGTGTACTGAGTGTAACGCTCGACCTTGTACTCAAGAGTTGTAAGTGTAGTCTGGCCGCAGTTTGGGCAACGGCACGGCTGCGAGATCAACCAGTCAGATTTCATCACAGATCACGAGTTTTATGAGGTACTCACAGCAGCATGTTGACGAAGGTTCCAGACCCGCTGGTAGTCGCTCACAGGCATGACAACGACTGGCCTACTGCTGCACTGGCCGCTTGCGTCGATGACAACGTGCTGTTCAGTAGCAGCAGCGCGCTCGCCGTAGCTTGGCGGAAGGATTTGCTTGCGAGCATCTGTGGACATTCTGTTTGAAAAGGTGGGAGAGTTGAATCCAGAAAGAGATGGGTAAGAGGAAATATATATCTATTGCCGACATCTCAGGACATTCCCGATAGCTCCAAGACCATTGCGGGTTTTATCCTCCGCAGCCGTTCATGAGCAGCTTGTTCGGGGCAGATTCGCAAGGTGATGCCAGGTGGCCGTTCAACCTTCGTCCCCGTCCAATCCCGTCGACGCGTACAATGTCTCTCCGCAGCCACGGCCCTCAAAAGTACCACTTTGGATGCATGACTTGTTGGAGCGGGAATGCGTGGAATGCTTCGCGCAGCTGCGCAGCAGGAGGACGACAAAATGGTGGGAGGGAACGGAACCCGAAGGCGGCGACTTGGCAGGGCTTCTTCATCGTGCCTCTGTGGCTTTGCTTAGGAAGGGACAGTACTGATCCTTCCAGAAGAGGAGCCGGATGCGGTGTCAATATCTCTAAGAGCGAGGACTTCTGCGAGCGTGTCAACTCCGATATCTGATATCACATCAAATTGGACTGGGAACCCAAAGCGTTTGGCGGCAAATTGGACATGTGCGTGATATGTATCACAGACTGTCGGTTGAGCCCCGATGACTATTCGAGGAGACCACGGATCCCCTCGGCCAAGTACGCCGTGGATGACGTGTGCTGGATGCAGCCCATCGCGCCATACATCTGAACACGAAGGGCTGTAAGCGACTGGTCGGCAGTACTGGATCAATGGCGTACACGGCTCAATGGGACCTAAACAGCTGGGGTCTATGGTCGTGCTTGCCGTGCAGCTCGTGCGAGTTGCGTAAGTGGAACATACGCCATCCGGAGTTGCGAATCCATGCGTTGCATAATTATCCATGATATCTGCAATAAGGCCATCTGCAGGGCTGTGAATGCGAGCAGCGCGGCGGCGGCAAACTTAAAACGCACGAAGGTCGAAAAATGCGCAGGTTAACAAGTCTGTCTTGCTTGCGCAATAGGCGATTACACGATCCTCAAGTTGTGCTACGAAATCGTCGATGTGTGTCGGAATTAGTAGATACAACGCTATGTGAATCTGTTATTGACTCATAAAAGTGGTATAGGCCTATTTTTGTGGTGTGGAACATGTAACTGATTGTTGGGCACCAAGAACAAAATTTATCTGGAAATGTAACTCCAAATTCATGCCGTGGTGGTTCCGGAGGTACATTTCCAGATAAATTTTGTTCTTGGTGCCCAACAATCAGTTACATGTTCCACACCACAAAAATAGGCCTATACCACTTTTATGAGTCTATAACAGATTCACATAGCTTTGTATCTGCAAAAAGGCTCATTTGAGTGTGGTATATCAGGGATAAATCCAAGCAAATGTTGATTGTTCAAAATGCATATTTTCAAAATCTAAGTACATGGCTCGTTTGCCCCATTTTGCTCCATTCCAACAAGCACATTTGCGTCCAAAACGGTCACGATTTCGGGGTTCTATACGAGGGACAATTTTCGTGTTTCGTGTTTCGAGGAGGCACCTTGACGGGTCCGGCGCAAGCCGGTCTGAAAACAGCTGTAAGAATTTCGCTGTCCGTAGAATGATGTGAACAACTAGAAACATCAGTTGAAAAATGAAGTTTGACGCCTGCGTAATTCTCTGGCATACACCTGCCCGCCCTACGTCTGCTTCTCCGCCGGCGGTGTTACGACTGGAATGGGCTGAGACGCGCCAGGAACAGTATATTGAACAAGAAGCTCCAGGTGGCCCTCGGGGTGCCAGATGGCGAGCTTGGTATGGCAGTTCGCGCATGAATGGATGACTTGCTTGAAGGGAGTCAACATGTACGGAAGGAAGCAAACCAGGGTGCTCGTGAACATGGCGGCCATGAGGCTACGTCTTCGTATCAGCAAATCACCATGATATAGGCATGGAAGGCGTACTGAGTGTAACGCTCGGCCTTGTACTCAAGAGTTGTAAGTGTAGTCTGGCCGCAGTTTGGGCAATGGCACGGCTGCGAGATCAACCAGTCAGATTTCATCACAGATCACGGGTTTTGTGAGGTACTCACAGCAGCATGTTGACGAAGGTTCCAGACCCGCTGGTAGTCGCTCACAGGCATGACAACGACTGGCCTACTGCTGCACTGGCCGCTTGCGTCGATGACAACGTGCTGTTCAGTAGCAGCAGCGCGCTCGCCGTAGCTTGGCGGAAGGCTTTGCTTGCGAGCATCTGTGGACATTCTGTTTGAAAAGGTGGGAGAGTTGAATCCAGAAAGAGATGGGTAAGAGGAAATATATATCTATTGCCGACATCTCAGGACATTCCCGATAGCTCCAAGACCATTGCGGGTTTTATCCTCCGCAGCCGTTCATGAGCAGCTTGTTCGGGGCAGATTCGCAAGGTGATGCCAGGTGGCCGTTCAACCTTCGTCCCCGTCCAATCCCGTCGACGCGTACAATGTCTTTTCGCAGCCACGGCCCTCAAAAGTACCACTTTGGATGCATGACTTGTCGGAGCGGGAATGCGTGGAATGCTTCGCGCAGCTGCGCAGCAGGAGGACGACGGAAATGGTGGGAGGGAACGGAACCCGAAGGCGGCGACTTGGCAGGGCTTCTTCATTGTGCCTCTGTGGCTTTGCTTAGGAAGGGACAGTACTGATCCTTCCCAGAGGAGCCGGGATGCGGTGTCAATATCTCTAAGAGCGAGGACTTCTGCGAGCGTGTCAACTCCGATATCTGATATCACATCAAATTGGACTGGGAACCCAAAGCGTTTGGCGGCAAATTGGACATGTGCGTGATATGTATCACAGACTGTCGGTTGAGCCCCGATGACTATTCGAGGAGACCATCCCCTCGGCCAAGTACGCCGTGGACGACGTGTGCTGGATGCAGCCCATCGCGCCATACATCTGAACATGAAGGGCTGTAAGCGACTGGTCGGCAGTACTGGATCAATGGCGTACACGACTCAATGGGACCTAAACAGCTGGGGTCTATGGTCGTGCTTGCCGTGCAGCTCGTGCGAGTTGCGTAAGTGGAACATACGCCATCCCGGGTTACGAATGCTTAATTATCCATGATGTCTGCAATAAGGCCATCTGTAGGGCTGTGAATGAGAGTAATGCGGCGGCGGCAAACTAAAGGCGCACGAAGGTCGAAAAATGTGCAGGTTAACAAGTCTGTCTTGCTTGCGCAATAGGCGATTACACGATCCTCAAGTTGTGCTACGAAGTCGTCGATGTGTGTCTGAATCAGTATCAAAGGCAATCAGCTGTACTTGAATCACAGGAAGCTCCTGAGACTACCTTTAACTGAGCTTGTAGAGCAGTACTCAAAGCAAGACCAATTCCGGCCCGGTCGAATGGCGCGATTGGCATCGAAAACAAACGCCCGCGCGCCAGCTGTATACAGCCGTTCGACTGTGGTGAAATAGGAGTCGAAATCCTTGGCATGTAGCGTCGCGCCGTTGGGCTGGTCCGTGATGGTCGCATAGAACGAAAGGTTGACGTCGTTTGCTGGCATGGTCGGTGGTATTAGGTGAATGAGCTGTGAGAGTTCAGTCGAACTGGCCACTTACTGCCAAACCCAATAACAAACAGCGCGTCAGACGGGGTCCAAGGAACGAGAGTCGCGTTGGGTATGACATAGTCGTAGAATGCCTGCACTTGACCAACGAAGTCCAACGGAGCTGCATATATTATACTAGCATCAGCAGTCGAACCCGAGACTGCAAGCTGAGCACAGGCTTAAGTACGATGAACCAGATGTAAAGTCTTGCATTACAGAGCTTGGGAGGTTTCGGCAGCAGTGGTGTCAGTTGCCGAGGCCATGTTGGTCCGCTGACTGAGCAAGCGGTACCGTGCTTCACCAGTGGGTCGCCTTTCCCGTTCCACCCATCTGACGCTGTGCAGAAGATCGCATGTGAGGATGTTGAGAGCAGTGTACAGTACACAACGTACTATAGCTGAGAAAATACACCTTCTGGTTAGAATTTGACGATTTGAAACCGTTCCTCTACGTGCCTATCACCACTATGTGCATGTTGTGCGGGATCAATAAATCAACAGACACATATGCACCGTAACTCACAAGCTGAGGACAAAGTTGACATCGCTCTGAAAAATCTTTCTTGTGAGCGGTCCTCCTCGTGCAGAAGTTGCCAGTAGTGTTAGGAGCACAAATGCACGGAGAGCGTCCATGGCACGGGGTAGAACGAGCCAGCTGATATTGATACATATGACCGCGTAAGAGAGCAAAGACGTTGATGTGATGTGCAGCATCCGGCCCGTGTGTGCCTGAGAGCGCTGTTGACCTGACTGTCGCAGGTTGCTCATGGGGTACATAACTAAGAAGCTGAAGCTGTTCTTTGAGGAGCCGGTAGTCGATGTCCTCTGAACCAGGATTCCACGGTCCATGCGCCATCGCAATGAATGTCGGTAAGAGCGTTTTAAAGGCACTACGGACGGATGACCATATGTCTTCATGAGAGACGTGATGTGCTAGATAGCAACTCGTTGGAAGAATACCATCCCTGATGAGCACAACTGATGATGGTTTTTAGTAAATTTGCATATCATGACACGAGAGAAGCTGGGGGGGGGGTTGTTTGATCGAGTCTCAAGTCTAAGGGTTTGTGTCTGGTTGCAGTTGAAAATTCTTCTGTTGGTAGTACGCTTTGATACCGCGCACGTGAAAGAAGGTACATGGGTTCAGTTTCCAGCGTTCGTGATTTGAATTGGAGGATAAGCATTTGGCACGGTTGTGTTGTGGATTTGTGGACGAAGTGAAGCATGGTTGGCTAAGTCCGAACGGAAGTGAGTCTGTCCCGCGACGCGCTGCTCGCCGAGCTCAATGGCGCCGAAACCAAAATCTGCTGCTCAGCAGAAGACCAAATCGGCCGCGAGCGCAGAACCTTCGGCCCTGTCAGCTAAGGCGAGCAAGGGCACGAAGAAGGGCAAAGCGCGTGAGGGTGCTGGCGATCCAGCCCCTCCAAGGAGCGCGCCTCATACTGCCTCGAGCGCGGCCATTCCAACCACGAGTGAAGGCGTGCGGGAGATGTGGCCGCATGTGACATTATCCGAGGGTACCATGAATGAGCACGCGCCAGTATTCACGCCAGACGCAAAGTATGCCTCTTTTTTTCTGCGTACGCCACAGCACACTCACGTCAGCCCCTAAGGTACTTCTTCGCGATCCATGGTCCTTCAGTCATGGTATACTCGTCCGCAACAGGCCATATCGTCTCGACATTATCTGCGAAGACATCCAGCCCCTCCTCATCTACCGCAAATCAAAATCCTGGTCACACCAAACCCGTCACTGGTGTAAATATCCATCCCAGCAACCCCTTGCAGCTCATTACAGCCTCGCTTGACGGGAGTATCAAGATCTGGGACTATATCGACGCAGTCTTGCTCGCGACGATCAGTGTCCACCGACCCATTACTTCCATGTGCATCGACACATCCGCGCCGGATTCAGTCTTCGTTTCGACGCTCGGAAAACCAGACAGTACGCATGACATCTTTGCATTCGTTACATTGTCTGACTGTTAGTGTAGAGTCTGCACCAGGAAAAGAGAAGCGATCAAGCGTCTTCAGAGTTCCTCTGCGTGGCTCAGAAACTCCCGTCCGTGTCTGCCAGACTCAGCCAGTTATAGCTTTGGGTGCTTCACCTTCAGGAAAGTGGCTAGTGGTAGCCACCTTTACGAAAATCTATGTGTGTGCATTGACATCGACAGCGGTCGCTAACCCGCACAAGTACTCGGCCCCTCACGCCATCGCTTGCTTCGCGTTCCATCCATCGGAGGACTATTTCGCAACCGGGAGTGTTGAAGGCGAGATTGATCTCTGGTATTGCCTCACTTCGACGGGCCAGCTTCCGGCACGAACTCAGACCACGATGCTGCACTGGCACTCGCACAGGGTGTCTGCGCTCGCTTTCACTCCAAATGGCGCCTATCTTCTCTCTGGAGGTGAAGAGTCGGTTTTGGTCATCTGGCAGATGTCCGCGAACACAAAGGACTTCGTTCCACGCATTGGCGCGCCAATCGTCAGTATCGCTGTCACCCCTGCAGCTGGGACAGATTCGATGAACGAAGGCTACTTGCTTGCACTCGCAGATGGCTCCCTAGTCGTTGTTGACGCTGCGAGCCACAAGATTCGTCAAGAGGTTCCCCGACTCAAGCTCGCGCCAAAGCATCTAAGGCCACCAACTGAGCAGCCGATTCCGTTGGCTGTCCACGAAGCGTCCGGGACCATCATACTTCCTTCTTCGCATCCTTCAGCCATACAATTCTATGACCCAGTCGCGTCGAGGTTGGTTTCGGAACTGGAGATTACGCCGTCAAACCGCATCTCGAGAGCGCAAGACATCCAATCAGAGCCAGTCCGAGTTTCTCACGCCGTCACGTGTCCATCTGGTCGGTGGCTCGCGACCGTCGACGGACGTGCAGACTCTATTGGCGCCATCTACCTAAAAATCTGGGAATGGAACGGTCGCTCATGGACGCTCAACACTAGAGTTGATCGACCTCATGGCTCGGGCAAGGTCCAGTCCCTCGCATTCAAGCCTACGGGCACATCAGTCGACTCCTGGCAGCTCGTTACCGTCGGTGAAGATAGTAACGTTAAGACGTGGAGAGCTAAATCTGTTGGAGGCGGCCCGAAAACAAAGGCCGAACGTGAGCCAGATTCTTCCCCCGGGTCTGCCCACTCTAAAGCAAGCCTTTCAGTGTTTTGGTTGAATCGTTCGACTTTCGGTTGGCGGGCCATGCAACCTCGCCTGGTCACGTGGGCTCGCGATGGCTCGCTTTTTGCTGTCGCGTTCGATCGCACGGTGGTGCTCTTTGACCCAGACAGCAATACCGTTCTGCAGACATTGAGTTGTCCAGAAGTCGCTAAAATCAGCTTGCTTGCATTCCTCGGAGCTAGCGGCCAGCATCTTGTAGTCTCGTCCGCTTCCGACTTGGCTGTCTGGGACCTTGTCACAGCCAAAGGTTAGCACGGTCATAGTGTTTTCGCCCTCACTCATTCGCAATTGCAGTCAAATGGCATCATCACAACGCGGTTAACGCTCTTGAAAATATCATCTCACACCCATCGAAAGATTCATTCATTGTTCTAGAGCGCCGTCAACGGTCGACACAAATCGATCTCGTGGAGTACGGTTCTGCATCAGCGCAGCCAGTGCGCCGACACACCACCTCCCAAAATATTCGCAGTTCAACCTTCTTCTCTCTTTCTGCTTCTCTTGGCGATTTCACGCTTCTTAATATCACTCGGGACTGGGCTATTATTTTGCTCGGAGATGGCGCCGCTCGATTTGAAGATGCCCATGCCAAACGCTCGAACGTCATCATGGACGACGACTCTGGCACGCGGAGGACGCTGCTGCAAGACCTTTTTGGCGGATCGGCAGTTCTCTCCGATGCCTTCCGCGGCGTTGCCTCGCCCTCTGCTTCTGCAACGCACTCGGCGGCAAAAGCGGTTGCCCTACGAGAACTCGAGCTGCCTGCGTACGAGCAACCGCCTTTGCCAAAGCTTTTCGATGGGTTGTTGGGCAGAATAGTCGGCAAGCGTCCGTTTGAGGTTCCGCCAATACAGGACGACAGGATGGACGTGGACGAAGTCGTTCCGGCTCTCGATGCGGTGGCTAGGCTGCCTGAATCTATTGCTGAGGGGCCCGAGATCAGGCAGGACGAGCTCGATGCGTTGACGGAGTTGTTCAGACAGTCTTTTACTTCTCGTGAGTGCATTGGTCACGGTTTCGTGAGAGAGATTTTTACATTCCGGTCAGCCACTCCGGCCGCACTTCCCTCGGCGCATACAAACGGCAACGGTGTGCACCACAAGCCTTCGGCTGGCTCGTCAAAAGCGAATGGCGTAAGTCATCCAACGGCGGTAAAACTGCCGCAAAAGAAACCGTCGTCCTCTCCCGCGCCAGCATCTGTAGATATCGAAATGGCCGAGACGGATAGTCCACCGGCCGTGGGTAAGAAGCGGAAAAAGTCCAGAGTATAGCCTGTATCGCATCTTGCATCTTCGCATATCGCAGACTTGTACGCATCTTTAGCATATCTTATATTGCCAGTTGCTTTTCACGCTGTCATGTTTCTCTTTGTCTAAAGTGAACTGCACGTGCAGCCAATCACAAGATCAAATTCACGCTTGCAAAACAAAGCAGATGGGACGCGCGGGATTCGAATCGTGTCTGAGCAAATTTTCTGAAGCCGAACCGCACTTGGCCCCGCGAATGCGTCTCTGACTGCTTGACCTCGACTCACGACCTGTGTGCTAAGCGGTCCCAAGTCGCGATCTAGTGGCTGCACCGTGATACCTCTCGCAGGTGCTGTTTGAGATCGCATATCGTCCAGGTCCGCTGAGAATACGCGCGTTTCAAGTCGTCCATCTGCTGACCGTGTCTGTAGGACCGCGTCTCGATGCACCACGAGCTCGATCGTTGCCCTGGCTCAGTGATATGCACATTCATGTTCTCGGGGCGGCACCATTCGGACACCTTCTTGCCTTTCACCTCCAACGCGCCGCGAAGACAAATGTCACCCTCTTCCTCAAGCAAGAGAATGCAGGTGTACTCAACCGGCCGCTCGACGCTCGACTGCGCGTGGAGACCCCAGACGGCGTTGGTGACGAGACCATGTTCTCGTGGGAATTGTGGGACCCCGCATTGCGTTCGCTTGAGCGCGTCGTCTTCGATCGCAGAGGGCACACTCGCCTCCCGAGCAATCGCCCGCTGTACAAGCATCCTCGCTCTGCCCTTCTTGCTTCCACAGATACCCCATTCGCAGTCTCATTGTCACCACAAAACCGACATCTACCGTCGCAGCGGTCCGTAATCTCCAGACGCGCCTCGACGCGTCAAGCACGCTCGTCATATTGCAAGGCGGCCTCGCAGTCTACGACTCGCTCATCCGCGAGGTGTTTTCCAATCCCGAGCAGCGCCCGCACTTTATCCTCGGCTTGTCCTCCCATGGCATTTGGCGGCGAACTCAGCACCATCTTGTGCACGACCGCGTCGGAGGTTTCAAGTTTGGCATCATCGCGGAACTGGCGCGCTCGGTTAGACGCGACTTCGAGGCATCTGAGAGCGACTCGCTGCCCTTCCCAGAGCGCACTCTCAAGCTTCAGGACATATATAGTGGACCGAAGGACGACCCGAGATATCTATCGCTCCGCCAGACGGTTACTGCGCTCCTTCAAACTGAGGCGCTCAAGTCGCGGTGGCTACCCATGGCCACGATGCATCGACGTCTGTTGCGTGACTGCGTCGTGCAGAGCTGCGTCCAGCCTATTGCAGCCCTCAGTGGGTGTGTTCCAGCGGCCCTCAAGTTTGAAACTCCTGCGAGGCGCATGATTGAGGAAGTATGCAAAGAGGCAGCTGCCGTCTTCCACGCGCAGAACGTTTCACATCGTGTTCAAGTGCGCAAGAGCAACACTAGTCTTAACATCAAGTCTCTAGTCGCTGAAGTGATGCGCCACTGTGACTCGGCCGACTCGGTTCCAACACAGATGGGTTTCCATCTCGACAGCGGCGTATTGACGGACGTGGACTACTATAACGGGTATCTTGAGCTATTGGGCAAACAGTTCCAGGTCCCGACGCCGTCGATCTCGATGCTTTTGAACATGGTTAAGCTCAAGCACTCCCTCGTGCTGCGAGGCAAGTCCGACAAGCCGATCGGCATATCACAGCCCAAGCAAGGGGGTTCAGACTACTAGACTTGCCGCAATGCAATATCTTCCGATCCCACTAATGTAGTCAACGCCATACAGAATGTACGGTTGTTCAAAGGCGAGACTACTTGTGCTAAAGTACATCAGACCTAAAACAATCCCAAACTTCATTCAAGTGCGACTTCGAAGTCCTCGACCATCTCCAGATCCCCGCTGACCGCCTCAACGTCGGTCGGTCGCTTCGTAAGCCTGTCCATGATCTTGAAAATCGCAGCCAGGACAATCATGCCGAAGCTGCGCGCCCCGAATTCTTTCCGTTTGTCTGCTTCGCCCACGTGCGCTGGATAGTCTTCCCGCTCGTATGGCCGCTCCGTTACCCAGCACCAGGTGTACCAGACGCGGAGCAACGCGTCATTAAGATTCTCTACGTTCTCCTCGTTGGGAAGCAATGCGTTCAGTACAGATCCAACGAGCTGCGAGGTGTGGATGTGCATGCGAGCCTGCAGCTGCTTGCGCAATTTCTGTTGGGAGCTCTTCTGAGTGATTGTACCCATCATGACCTAGCTATCATTAATCATTGGCGACACGGTCAAGATGACGTCAACTCACCTCCATTTCGGTCAGAGGTTTGGTCTCGTGCAAAGCGTGAAGCGTAGTCATGCGCTTCAGTTCAAATTTGTACTGCTCATACAGCATCTCGATTGACGTCAAGTCCTCCTGTGTCGGGTCAGGGATCTCTTTAACCCACTCCTGGACCGATATGAGCAGTTCGTCGGTTATTGCCAACTCGACCTCGCGAGTGGATCTAGTCGGGCGTGGGATTTCGAGCTCATCGATGTCCGCTGCTTTGACACGGCGATAGAGGTTTCCGAGTGCGCGAGTGCTTTGATAAAAGTCGCCGGCAGATGCATCTGCGACTTCGTCCGCCTTCCAGTCCGGTTTGGCTGGAAACTCGTAGTGAGGGATACTCCGATGAGGAACAGGCACTCCCTAGCCGATCGGGCACAGTTAGCGGGTTTTTAAGAACGATTTTTGGCCTCACCGTCTTAGCGTAGTCCACAGCTTGACTGTGAAGTGCAGCAAGCTGCATACACTTGCCACAGCCGACGCCATCCATGTTTTGGTCGGCGATGACGAGATGCGTCGTCGAGACGAGACCAAGAACATCGCTGTTGATGTACTCGGTGACGAAGTCTGCAACATCTGCAATCGTGCAGTCGCGATCGATTTTCTTCTTCTCGCCTGGTGTGTAATCGGCGGGTCGAAACTTGTTGGCCTGTACCTGCTCAATGAACTTCTTGTACTCGGACACATGGAACAGATCGCCTGATAGATATGAGAGCCAGGCTATGTCAGAGTACTGAAAGGAAAACTAACCGTCGAGGTCGCCGCCGCCTAAGCAAGATGCGATAGATCTCGCGCCCGCGGGGTTTTCAGAACATGCCGCACACGCAAGGGTAAGACTTACCTTGTGCGGAAAAAACCACACAGTTCGACAGTTTCTCAATGTCGAGTGGTGATCCGTCTTCTGGAACGACCGCCGTTACAATCTGGTCGCCATAATCAGTGAGCTTGACATCGGCGAGAGCAGATAAACAACAACCTGCACGTCTCCTGGGTGAACCACAGGGCTGCGGCATATCATGATAGGACCTTTCAGGAAGTAGCCATAGGGGTGATCCTCGTCTTGGATATGAACTAGCAGATCGAATTAGTAGTTGGTTCGTATGCCATAGAACTTGACAATACCCATAACTTCGCCAGAACCAAGCATTTTATGCTCGTCGAGAACACCAACGAGCGTCCAACTGTCGGGTACACGGATGCGAGCCTGGTACTTTATCTGTCTGAACACGACCCAGGTAGCAGACTGAATCATGCCGTAGAACCAATAATCGTCCAGGAGGAGAGGACTATCTGGTGTGCAATCGTCTCGGAACCCAAAGGAAAGGTCCTTTAGAGCACCGAGTACATAATGAACGTTGAACCGTTGGCCGATTTTAAGCTGCGCAAGCAACATGCGGAACCTGCCGACATTATTGGTGCTTTGCAGTGTCTCGTCCATCACGTTTTGTTGCAAAGTCATAAATGTCGAAAGATGGACATTGAGATCTTCCAGGACCATCACCAGTGGCCTGTTGAACGCACGCTAAGACAGCTCTCCACGCGGGTATTAAATAAGCGCACCGGTTAAGATACATCGTCGATGCCCGAGGAATGTTGGCAATCTCGATATCCAAGGAGTCGGGTGCATCAAATTTGTTCATCGAAGGTCGCAAGCAGAGCACGCGCCCTTTGAGAGTTGGGTCTACATAGATCATGCCCTTGGACCCGCCTGTTTGACGATTCGTCAGTAATTTCCCCCTTTTCACAAGTAACATACCGATACGAATCTGAAACGCCTTCGGCACAAACTGCGTCGGGTCGTAATCCTCATCGCCTACATCGGGGAGTCTCTTCGTTGTGTAAAGCTTCTCTAAAATCTCCTTCGCGAGCTGGCTCGAACACGGAGCGCAACCGTCGGAAAGGACGTTGACCTGGCTGTCGTTATCCATGACCTCATCGATGTGGCGGATCTCGTCTAGCTCGATAGCAAGTGACGGATAGGTAGCGCTGAAAGCTTGGGAAAGGCGAGCACCGTACCTGGAAAGAATGCAAAAGTTAAGGACAAGTAACAACACGCAGACTTATGATCTCACAGGGACGGCGAGTTGATGACCTTGTCAAATCTCCCTAGCTTCTCGCGGATAACCTGAGCGTTGACGGTCACCGGCATAGAGGTGCCGGCGGCGGCGATACTGAATGGCGTCACAAACCAGACGGTGTGTTCTTTGAGGGCACCAAACGAGTATGCCAGGAACTCGAAATGTCGACCAGCGACCATGAAGCCATTTTTGAGGATGCCACCAACGTAGCTGTTGACGAATGCATGGCCGTTTGTTTCTCTGTCCCAACGATATTGATGATGCTCTTCATCGGTGAAGTGCACTCGGACAAAATGGTCAGGGTGGTGAGGATATCGACGGAGCACTCTGTTTGATAAGACAGGGAAGGGACCTTCGAGATGGATGGCCGTCGGAGTGATTGTAATGTGATGACAGAGGAAGGCGGACGAGTCGAAAATGCGCGGCAAGAGCTCGTTCCCAAGCCAAGTGACCTTTTTTTGTTTGCCTGCCTTTTCTCTGCGAAGAGCAGCTTTACTGAGAAGCTTTTCGTTCTCTTCCTTCGCGCGATGAAGGAGTTCAATGAGTCGCTTCTGATCGGAGAGGATAACGCCCTTTGGAGCGCCATGCTCGCGAATCAACGCAGCCCATTGTCGAACGATGTCGCTCCGCTCGGATGCAGTCTGCTTATCGGAGAGCTCCTTCTCAATCCTGTCGGCCAATTGGAGGATTGTAGCAGGGTCGACGATCGAGTTTCGTACCAGAAGTTCGAGCTGGAATGCCAAAACAAACTCCTTAGCACTGACCCACCGCCGAAACCGATCAAGAACGGCAGTCGTGTAGATTCTTTTGCTGACGAACTGAATCTGACGGAGCTGGTACTGCGCCGCGGTCTCCCTCTGCCCTTGAGAACTCGTGTCTTCCGGAATAGGAAGACCCGCCTGCCTGAATTGCTGTAACAAGCCGTCAATATCCGTATCATCCTGCGGGGTAATGCGGAGAGCGAATGCGTAAGGAGCCGAAGGCTGGGAGGCAAGTTGAGCATTGTAACCGGAAACAGGCAGAGGGAAAGACGCTCACATAATGCGAGTCATCAAGGCAAGTTAGCCTCTCTCGGATATCTTCGAGATCACGCTTTGGGACATCCGCAAAGCGCTGACCAGCAGCTTCTTCCTCAAAGGCCGGTGTCCATTCGAGAAGGAAGACGAAGAACGGGTTGCCGTACTCCCATCCTCTGTAGATTTTCTTGACGGACGCGATCTTCACAGCTATGATGTGGCGTGTTAGGATGTCATGACCTTCGTAAGACACGCGGAACGTTTGCTTGGATGGGTCGAATCTGAACGAGCCGATCTGCTCGACGATGTCTTTCGACCACTCCGCCACAAAGCACCGATGCGGATTCTTCTGAAGTGTGCCGAGTTGGATCTGCCGCAGGCGAAGCGCATACTGTGTAAGAGCAGAGATCTTTTCAACATAAGCGAGACGGATCTTGGGATCCTGGTACGGCGTTTTCTGCAACAAAAGTCGCTTCGACGAAGTCAACTCAAACCCGGGAACGGGCCGAAACTCAAGTGGCTTGCCCTCCATCAGGACTCGGGTGGTCTGCAAGCGATGGCCAAAGAATGCAAACGGCAACAAAATGAAGGCGTGGCCCTTGTTCTGAGCTGCGATTTATTAGGCCACACAAATGTGTGGGACTCGTCGAAGCCGCGTACCTGTGCTGTATTGCATTTCCATCAGGACATCAAAGTTCACCAGGCCAATGGTCTTCTTGAAAACGCTCGGTGGGCTTTCCGACAAACTTGTGTGCAGAACTTCCGCAACGGCTACCATAACATCCTCTCTCGTCGCATATCTTGGCAGATTGTTGACCTTGACAATTGTTGCAGGACTAGGTCGGAATCGAAATGGTATTTTGGCAGGCGGCAGGCTGGGTTGACGGACAACAGCGAGAGCTTTCCCATTCTCGTCTAAATGAGGTAATAGATCATGTTTGAGCTGGTCCTGCACTGCTGTGCTGCTCCACTCTTTAAGGCGCTGTTTATCATGCTGTGAATCCTCATCGGGTATGGGAGAGGGAGAACGAGACGTTAGACACATCGTTGTAGCGTCTGCCCCTGCATCCTCGAGCTCTCGTCCTGTTGGTGAAGATGAACGAGAGGTGAAGATGGAGTCCGCAGATGACATAATAGTCGAACGTGATGAAGATTTGGAGGACGGCTTCTCTGGTGCAGGTTTGGCATTGCGCAGAGCTTTGCTGTTGGATGAACCGGGGCGTGAAGCCTCGTCGGACTGATGAGCCGGGCTAGCACGATGGGAACTCATTTTTGTAGCTAAGGGCCTAGAAGGGATGCTCGAAGGCAAGTTCTTTCGAGATGGTGGTCCAAGACCAGGAGGAGTGATTGGCGCTGGTACTCGTTAGTCCTGAACAACACACACTGGAGTTCAGACTCACTCTGCTTCGATGTGGGTGAGAGAAGCGGTGGAGTTGGGAGACCTGGTGGCGAAGAAAGGCCGGGCGGGGCAGCTAGACCTGGCGGTGGCGCAAGACCTGGCGGCGGTGAACGTATGCCGCGGCCATTCGTAGCGGCAGATTTGTAGTTCATCGTTTACTGATACTCGCATGCACACGATCAAACGGCCCGAGTAGGATGCAGCCGGTACGATGGAAGTTGTGTTCGGAGCGCAGGGAGTCGCTTAGCTTATGTGTTGCGGCGTTGGAAATAATTGATGGCTGGCGATGGGAATGCAGATCAGAATGCGCAAGGCGCACACGCTGGAGGAGCAATAGGCAGGGGACTCAGAGGCGTGACGCGTCAGAGGACAAAGCCGAACTGAGGTGGATGCATTGTTCGGAGCTTAAACCGCGTTTAGGTCAGAAAACATTACCGACGCTGATATCGCGGCTTCTCAGTGCTCACCGCGTGATTTGCGTGCAAGGATTTACCTGCAGCTAAGTCACGGGGGATATTCACAGTCAACATTCTTGTCTCCATCTACCGAGCGATTTTGAGACAACGGCTGCCTACGTCAGGAGCTGAGTTGTTATCGCTAACCTTTCTGGCCAGCGATAAGCACAGGGCATGAAGGAATGTTGCTACAAGTTAGCTGAACGACTGCCCTAGAAGTTGTTGGGTCCAATGCCAACTTGCACAAAAATAAAGCGCAGAATAAAGGGACGATATCACTCGCGTTTCTTGGTTATCTTTCTGCCACTTGGTTCTTCCGAAGCTGAGAAAATCGCGGAGGAAAGATACGCCGGCGAGAACCGACGGAGATAAAAGTGTCATCTGATTCCTCTTCATAAATCCACATCTCTATCGCTGTAAAGGCTCCTTTAGTTTATACGATTAATTTTGTATCCGTATGTGGGCATGCTTTTTTGCAGGGCCATATTCAGCAAGCAGGTCCTTCACATTTGAGCGATACTCCGTGGTGACTTCTCAAGGCAGTGATGATGGCTCAACCAGTTTTTATTTAGCTCAATGTCCTGGTCTTATCCATGGAAGATGAGGCGCTTCTTCGAGACAGGAGAGCCACTGTGCCGTCACCTTCGGAACTCCGCGCCTTGCCCTCTAACTCCTCTATTGCTCTTGAACCACTGTAAGTGTGCTGCAATTCACATTTTCTGAGAGAACTACCGTCAATCACTTTCGTTGATATTGAAATTATCAACATTTAGCGTCCTGTAACATGTATGTTTGGTGCTCAGCGCCTTCAGACCATTCGCTGGCTTACCCTTCCGCCACAGTCTATTCATGGATTCAATTCCTCGATCGGAACAAGACCCAATCAATAGCGATAGTTTTGAGCTTGGAGCTCCTCTGATGTTCATCGCAGCCGAAGCCAACCCCTGGTTTGACTATCCCACCGTGGCTCTTCTCATTGACTTTGACACCACCCGTTTTGAGCCTGGCTCCTCTAAATGGACATCCCAAGCTGGTATTCAGTTGGGCCTTGACACTTGTCTACTCCTGCCGCCGGTAAACAGCGCGCTGCCACCTCCGTCCATGTCCGCGATCGACGAGCCCCTCGCGTACGATCACACCATGAACCCAGTGGATATCATCCGAACCGAACTCTTTCCCAGCGAGAAAGCTCTACGGGATCTTGCCGCTGCCGATACGCAAAAGAGCAAAATTAGCCGAAAAGCTGGTGTGGCGGATATGGATGAGCGCTTCGAACCCGAGCAGGTCGATGACGCATCACGACACGCTTGTTCTTTCAACGGGTGCCTAAAGGAGTTTCGTCACAAAAGAGACCTTGAGCGACACCTCAGGCGCCACTATGAAAAGTTGTCTTTAGCTTCGGCCGGAGAATCAGCGGGCTTGGGTCCAGTGAGCAACCTCTGTGGGGTCTGTGGCAAAGTGCTCTCACGCAAAGATGCTCTGTCGCGGCACATATTAACACGACATCCTGGGTCAGAGGCGGTACGTTATAGTATGTGCTGAGATGTACTGAGACCTCATGCCCTCACCAGTGTCAGATGCTGCTTGCCGGAACGCCACGGTCTACGAAGAAGAAGCCCAAGCACAGGCGGCGTGTGCAGCAACCTGATGACGGTTTTTGAATCATCGTGCGGCTTCAATTTCAACTCCTCGGTGCTATCTGGCTGACTCCCAAGTGGTCCAGAAGCAACGGCCGTCTGACATAGCTCCGGATTCATATCTTCGCATCCAACGTCACGACTTCGCCTTCCAGTATGAGCCTGCCTTTCATTATCTCTCTACATCATTTACTCTGTGGCACCGTCTCATATTGATGGATCCATGCGCAGAGTAGACAGGGTGCTGTAACTACTGTACCCATAGCTCGCTTTCAAGCTCTCACCAAGTACCATGGTTCCACGTCGCGCTTTCAATGCATACGCTGTTGCAGCGTGTCGTCCCGCAACACCCGTAATGCACAGTACTGCTATTGTCACTGTTGCATCACACCTCACGATCTGATATGCCTGTATTTAGTACCTTCTACTCTCTATCTTGAGCCGTATCCTGTGATCTGTACCATAGTATGGCGCCGTGCACGCATCGAAGCCGGCAAACAACACCGTTTGATTACAAGCAAGCCAATGAAATTTTCACGAGTCGCAAGAAGCTCATCAGTTCTGAATGTATTCCGCGTGGTCATAGTTTAGCTGACCCTCATCATCGTGGCACGAAGGATGCCCGAGTAATCGCGTCGGTCCGATGGTGTTTTCAGCGGTCAAATTCAAATCAAGCCTCGTGGTAGACAATTAGTGAACATCCCATTAGAAAGCCGTTAAAGCAACTAATGTACGGATACAGAGGTAGTGTTGATGGTGCACGTCCAAGATTAAGACAAGACTTGCGTCCGAACGAATGCTTGTTGGGCACGCCCATATTAGACACGGCGTCGCCGTGTAGTTACACCAGTCCGGGTGGCAGTTCCTCCGAGAGCACTGGAGCATGTCACCGTTCCCGGGCGGTTGACGCGCCGCGTACCAAAAGACCAAGTCCCGCTATTCGGCGGTGTCGGACTCATCGCAGACGTCGTCGCGCCTTTGTCCCCAGGATACGCCACATTCATGTTCACCTTTGAGTCCACGAGGTAGTTGCTACTGCACGTGACGGCGATGGTGCCGCTCTGAGCGCTGCTCCAGGTGACCGCTTGTATCGTGACAGTGTCCGGCCCGCTGAAGAGCTTCGCGGTGAACTTGGCGGTGCCGGTCGAGTTGCTGTTCTGCGACGCAATGCTGAGAGTAAACACGTAGTTACCCGTCGGCGCGCTCGACGTGAAGCGCACGGTTGCGCTCTTGCCACTCGCATCTGGGGTGAGCTGCGAGAGCGCGGTCGCAGGACCCGCACTGGCAGATTGATCCAGAGCCCATGTGTACGTCAACGTATCGTTGGCGAATGCAGGATCGTTGGCGTTCGTTTGGGTCCCACGGAAGAGGAGTTGATCGTCACGGCGCACGAAGAGGTTATCTTCGACGACCGCTACAGAGCCGTTAGTTCCGACAACGATTGTACCAGTCACCGACGCGACAGGAAGACCGCCCGCAGGCGGCTGCACCACCGGGCAGGTTGTAGGGTTGAAGACAGTGACGCCAGACTGAGGGAACGGGTCGAGAGGACCGAAGAAGTTGCCGTTATCGTCTGGACCAATGCCTTTGGTGAGATGGTCAAACAGCTGGAACTCGTAAGGGATGGGCTCGAGCCCGGGCACGATGAGCTCAGGCTGGATCCACTCAGTGACGGGCGTCGCGTAAATGCCTGCAGTGAGACCGTTCCGCGTCTTGACCGTGCCTGTCGATGCGGTGACGCGGTATTCGCGCGTGTACGAGCTCTTGAAGCCGTTCGGGGCCGCCTCTCCGTCGAAACGCGCGACATATTTGTTGCGAGTGGTTCCGGCGCGCAAGTTCGCGACGCCTACGGCCCGGAAAGTCGTCTTGCCGGTGCAGGGATTGATGTCAATAGCCGAGATGGCGAGGGTGGCCGAAGCGTCCGATGAATATGCAACGAACTGCGTGGATCGAGTCAGCAGCATGGCCTCCACAGTCAGCGTGGAAATCTCACCCTCGTTTCGGCAACTTCGAAGTTTGCGTTTGTAGTAGCGACGCTGACAATAGCATCCTCGACACGGATGTATGTGGGTGCACCCGTCGTGGTGATCTGGACATTAGTCGCCGTCACGGCGTACGCAATGAGTTCTCCATTTGCGGCCTTGAAACCAGTGTATTCGATACTGTCACACATCAGGGTCAGATCGGCCAGCCAAAGCTCGACACAGGACTGTACGCACAAATCGCCGACCATAAACGGGGCCATAACGAGCGGGTCAACAGCCGGGCTGTTCGCCAACTGTCAGTAGGCGAAACACTGCTAGGTGCTGCGAGAGGGTACTGACAAGATGCGCTGCGGTGCCGTCGATCCTGCCACCAAGGGGCGCTGGCTCATCGGACACAGGGTGTCGTTCGTGCTGCGCGGCACACACATCGGGAACCCGCTGAAGGCGGTCACGCTCGGGTTGACGTCGTCGACGACGAGGAAGGGCGAGCTGAATACGGCCCCAAAAACGCCATTCGGGTCGTTCAGCCTGACCGTAGGACCGTTCCGGATTTTGATGCGGCCATCCGTGTGCAGCTCGGAAATATACCCTTGGTTGGTCTCGAATGCAAACTCGGCCATGTGGATCTGTGCAGCGAGCGGGACGCCATTGACAATGTTTCCCACGACCTACGGCACGTGTGTCGTTAGCGAGTATCCTTCAATCGAAGAGTTGGGCGCCTTACGCTGACTTCGTAACCGGCGACAACGTTCTGGTGCTCAACGAACTCCTTCCAAGGAATGAATGCAGCGGGAAAGGTGACGAGCATGTTCTTTGGAACATTCACGACCCATCCGTTAAGAGAGATGGTTCCGCCGGTGTTGTAAGAGTCATCGGTCGCAGTCGCGCTGGAGAGAATCGTCAACAATGCGCTCGACGTCCGCAAGGGCAAGTGTCACGCACCCATTGAAAGCGCCGTCTAGATTAATGGGAATGTCTATGCCGAAGACGGTGGCCACAAAGAGAACGAGGAGAGTGAGGAAGATGAGCGGCGCCATGGTGGCTCGACAGACTGAAGAACATAGCAACTGAACTCCTGGGAGGCTTTATACTCGGACTGAGTTGTTCCTAGAATTGAAGCGGATGAGAGAAGACGCATCTCCGCAGGGTGCTGAGGGTTTCAGGATTCGCCTGTATAGTGAGTGTTGCCCGCGCAATCAGCACTGTTTACCGCGCCGAGCCATTGTTCTGGGCCCAAGGCAGTGACTAGTCACACATATGTATAACACTGTAGTGTTTGGAAGTGACCAGTGGATCGACTATTTCGTTTTGGCTTTGCCGCCGACTTGGACACAGCAAAGAGCGGCCCCCGCCAGGGGTACTGTAGGCATGGAGTTTCAGGGCTTAGATGGATTCCTCACGGCGTCGATGCCTGGTGATCCGCCTAAGCTCAGACATTCTACGCTGAGTGCTTTTGCGACACTGGACGAATGCAGAACCAGAACCAGGAGGGCGGAAGCCGCGCCAGCGGAGCCTGCGAGCATAACGAGCAGCGTGGAGGCCAGACCCGTTAGCTGGGGACCCGAGCATGAGGTTGCGTTGCCCATTAGCATCAGCAAATGGTAAAAACCAGATCTTGAAATAGCATGTCTTGGCCTTGGCATGTCATACACGGCAAGGTTGGTCATGGGGTTGTTCTGGCCGGAGGCTGGCTATCAAACCTCTGAACGGCGCTAGGTAGGGGGTTTTATGTACGACAGGTCGGAGCACGATCACAGAGCTAGCCTGCCTGCCGCGGGGTCTGTCAATCGCGCGCGTAGAAGTATGGACAATGAAGTGAGGCACCGGAGTATACTTGTCGCAAGGAGGGGAGGGGAGGGGGGTTTCAGGCTTTCGAGGGGCGAGTCTGCACGCAGCCCAACACAGCAATCATATTCCAGCAGCATCGCTTGCGCCGAAGAGTTGGTTCGAGGTGGTTTATGCCAATGCTGATGCTTGCTAAACCTGGTGCGAGAAATGTCGCCGCATAGGTGCCGTTCTCCTGTTACAGTAAGCTTCGAAATCAACCGGCAACCAGGGAGGCGATCAAGTCACAAGCGTGTGATACAGTACGTCGTGATCATGAAGTTGGCGAGCCTTTCAGGGTCTGCTCGAAGCATTTTCGTGAATTGACGTTGGATTGTACCTCGAAGCGATCGGGGTGAACGCTGATCCAGCGATGAATTGCTGCGGGGACACCAGGCCATCGGTAAAATGAGTTAGCATTTTGGATTTGTGAGGAGCACAGATGTCTCCACTGCGCTAGCGATACAAGTTGCCCGAATTGTCCACCCTGTGTCCGTGCATCATGATGCATTGTTCATAGTCCGAGGTCGTGTGCCGGTCATTGCCTACTGCTGCATCGTGTTCTGCCTGTCCGGATACCTGCAGACACCGTAATCAGAGTCTCGCTCGCAGGAAAATTGGGTACAATCACCGCTCCGCAATGCGAACCGCAAGATCCGGTTCGTAAATTTGGTCAGCGCCGAGTTGGTTGCCTAGCGTGAGCCACCTGAAAACGAGGGTCAGTGTACTCGATGATGGTGAAATATGACATTAGCTTTGGCGTACCCAGGCCGAGCATTATGCCGCCTTCCGAAGATCTCTGCGAACTGGTTCAGCGGCAACACAAGACATGATAGCTGATCGCGAACACTGACCTATCTTTCTGCCGCCGGGACACATCCGCTCAATCAGACCGTAGACCTCGTCGGGCTTGCGGCTCGTCTCACGAACTTCGGACACAATGACATCCGTGTCGACGCCGCGGTTGACCCAGCTCGGCCACTTGAGATTGCCAGCCTCATCAAGGTGTGTCTTGACAGCAACAAGCATGTGCTCCTTCGTGTGACTGTGTTTAGCCTGTCAGCACCGCGGCTATATGAGAGGGAAAGATGCTGAGGCGTACTTCAGCCAATGCCCCGTCCGCCCAGTCCGAATCACTCGTTGCAGTTGATTCGTCTTGAGCCAAATGACCTCGTCGACACGCGTATAGCCCCAGTGGCGCAAGCACTCGCGGCCAACCTCCATGGCACGACCAGTGACCCAGAGGAAGAGCATTCCCTCATCTTGCAGTGAAGCAATTGGCATAGAGCGCATTTCGTCGTCGGTCATAGTGCCATATGGCAGCTGCACCAAACGTGAGTCAGCGGAAACACGATATACAAACAGCCAACGCACGCTCATGTGGATATCCCAGGGCGGGTCCGCCATGATACACTGAAACTTGCCCAGCACGCTATAGTCGAATCTACGCACGTCGCAGTTGATCCACTGTGGCGGATACGGATCTTTGAGGACTTTGTCCGGTCCGAGTCCTAATGCAAGACGATGTAGCAATGTGGGTCCCGCAGGTGGTCGGCGAGGCGGCCCGTCTTGTGTAGGGTCGTAGTCGACCTCGAAGTGGAGGTACCGACAGGGAGCCTTCTCTTTGCCGCGGCCACCAGCGCCGAGGCCTGAGGGCAGCGTCTTGCCCATGCTCGTCATCCCAGCGGCCATGTGCGGGGACAAAGCATATGTCGGCTCTGAATAGCAGGTGTTGAGGTAAGAGCAGTGACCCAGGGAGGGATCGGTGTGAGGGCGGATGAGGGCTTTGAAGTGGACGCAGTCGCAGTACTCGTTCGTGTCGGAAGTGGCTGCGCATTCCTCCTTCGTGATATGCGGACAGATAGGCTCGAACAACTGATCCACAGACGCGAACTGAAGCAAAGACATCAGTCACTAATGTTTTGTACAAAGGGTAAGTACAAACCTGCTCAGCTAGCAGACGTCGCTTCGCCGACCCATGCTGAAGGAGGGCGTAGGTCAACCGAATACCATTACCCTTGTCATTGCCGGCGCCAGTGCGCGCAGGCTCGCCCACGTGCATCGGAGTCGGGTTGAGCTCGGGCTCGCTGCGTTTCCGCTTGCGTTGGTGTGACCCACTAAGAATGTTGGCATCGACCAACGTCACACGGCCGGTGGCGTCCTTGATGATGTCGAGCGTGCCATACTCCCAGTCGGCGGCTAACTTCAGTAGCGCAGTTTCAAATTCGCGCAGGTCAGGAAGTCGCAGCCTGAGCGTGCCACTCGATGACGACAAATGCGGCTGGCGCTGAATGAGCGCGCGCAGCAGAACGGCAGCAGTTGCAGGGAGCGTGGCATCTCGCGACAGCAGGAACGAGCGCAGCTGCGAGCTGACAAGCTCTTCGAACGCGAGCGACGGCATGCGTGCAAGTCCAAGTCAAGCGCACGCGTCAGACGCGCGATGACAACAGGACTTGGGCGGAGTTGACTCCTCGAACTCGGATTCAATCATCACTTCGACTGCAAGTCTGAATTTTCTCGCAGCCAGCTGAAGTTTCATCTAAGAAAGGCGAATGGCATAAAAGCGTACACATAGGCTGTCTAGTTCTTCAATATACTCAGTCACGCATCCTCTGAATGTAGCACCCAGATTACGCTGCTTCATGTCAATGAGAATGATTCAAGCGAGGCGTAAGGGGTGTCTGAACTTGTAGGCATTTGCAAATTTCTGACTGGCTGGTGGGTTAGAACCAAGACAGGAACAAAGTCCACAATGCGACGCGACTCGACGGACGGGAAAGTCAGATGGCCACTCAGATGAGTGATTTCAAATCTCTTCATAAGACTATGCAGAGTCCCGTTCTCAGAGGCGAAGGTGACCGTGAGTCGACGAGCATTTGTATTTCGGTGGATTCACTCGTCATCTACAGCTTCAGCGCGTGCCTGCACAGAAAGTCATACACTATAAGCACACACGCGCAACGCCATGTTCACAGCATACCTTGTTCTGCTCGAGGCCGCCGAGTTCTTTGGATAGACCATCATAGGGATACGACCGCCGCGCGACTGGGGGCTCGACTTGCAGCGCCGGCACCAGCGCCGCGTATCCCACAAACAGGCTGACGGCGATCATAAAGTGGAACAACGCGCGTTGCGGTGGGACATGCGGGACGTCAGGCGACCAAATACCGAGCGCATCGTCTTCGGCGTGCAACTACAGTCATGCGCGCGCGATGGTCAGCAACCCACGCAACGCACAACGTGGTCACGGCCCAGCACGCACCGGCTGGCCAAATTGTCGTCTGTTCTGGATGTCGTCCCAGCGTACGCCATGCTCGTCCATGAACGGATTACGGTGCTGTGCATACACGGTTGGTAGGTCTGGGTAGTCGCCCAGCTGTGGGTCAGACGGCTCTTTGTTCACAATCTGCGTGCTCGCATGGCGCGCAGTCCTTAGAGCGCGCGTGGCGGCAAGTGCGCCGCGTCGCGCTGCACGGAGCTGCAGCATGGCGAGTTGTGTGTAAAGTCAAGGTGGGTAGCGATCCTCGGAAGCATTTGTGCAGGTATCGTCTTCAACATCAGCTGCCCTCAAATTAATACTAGACATTAAATACAGTAATGGACCTCGTGGACAGCAGTTCATACGGTGGTAGCAGTCATGAGGCGTGATGCCGCCTCAGCGCTCGCTCCGAACCGTCAAGCGAACTCTTACAACCTCTGATCATCGAGCGAGGCAAAAGCCTCCACCGCAATGGTCCGCTTGTTCTTGACCTTGGACGCCAGCTTCTTCAGACTGTAGTACGATCTGGCAACCGCCGCCATCGAGAGCGTCCGATTGTTCTCCTTCTCCACCCTGTCGTGCATAGTCGCCTGGGGCTGCATATCAGATGGAAGAAGAGAGACCTGCGGCTGATCACGGCTGGTGTTAGAGGTTGTCACCGCATGAGGCATGTCGTCCACGGCGTTCGTCAGAGTCTGAGTCGGTACTTGCAATACAGCCAGTCTGCGTTGCAAATCCGTCGTCGGTTTGTGCA
Organism: Auriculariales sp. MPI-PUGE-AT-0066; assembly: GCA_020744175.1. NCBI lineage: Eukaryota > Fungi > Basidiomycota > Agaricomycetes > Auriculariales > Auriculariales sp. MPI-PUGE-AT-0066. The sequence goes on from JAGTJP010000003.1 coordinate 1,217,186, forward strand.
GCATCATTTCTGCCGATGGAAATGCAGGAGACATTTCGAATCGGCAGATTGTGCTGTCGACCTGAGCCTCAGCCCGCACCTTCGACAGGAACGAGCTCGTCGCCGTCGTCACATCGCTCGCCGACTTGGCACGGAGACTCGAGAACCGCGCCCTCGCGCTGTACCTCAAGCCTCCGTTGTTTGAGGAACGCAGCGTCTCGGTGGACGCCGCCAGACGAATCTCCTTGCGTGGAAGCGGAGAGACCGTGCTAGGCGTGTCAATCCACATGCTCTGGTCGCGGACCCGCTTCGTCACCGGGCGGAACGTCGTGCCCTCGTACTGCGCCCGCATGTTCGTCGCGCTCCACGTCACGTCAAGCAGCGGGTCCGTGTCGAGCGAAAGGACAGGTTTGGCGTGAGCGTCATCGTCCGCGAAGAAGAACGTCCGGGGCACACGCGGCTGGGACTTGGAGGACGACGTAGCCAGATTCGTACGAAACTGATCCTCGCTCAAGGCTATGTTCGGTGCGCTGCAGTTGAGAGCAATAGCTGCAGGAGGAGTATGGACGCGGTCCACGGCCAGGCCACGCTCAAGTTGAACACCGCCCTTCTCAGGACTCGTATCGCAACCCATTTCAGCGCAAATCGAGTCGGACGCTGGGATCGCGGGCTCGGTGCTACATTCTGGGCTAGATTCTTTAATCCGGGGGAACGAGTCCAGCGCTTTGACGCTGCGCACTCGCGTCTCAAAGCGCAGTGCAACCGGCGACCCGGCTGGACTATCAAGTCTGGATGAGTCCAACGTGTCGGCCGTGAGTGACGATGCGAATGGGTTGAGCAGCTGTATACTGTATTGGGACGCCGGGGAGTGTGCGTGCGGGGACATCTCGTCCTGCGAAATGCAGGGCGTCGCCAATATGGCGCTGGACGTGCTTGAGGAGCGGCTGCGTGTGGTGATACGGTCGATTGAGTGCTTGGAGCTCATCGAGAAAAATAGGGATGAATGACAGTAGGTTGATGCTGTGGATGCTCGATTTCTGCGTCCTCGATGCATGTCGGGAGAGGGCGTGGAGCGAACAGGAGAGCCGCCATTCGCATACTGCTAGAAGTCTCATGAGACTTGGCAGAACGGGTGAGAAACCAGGACAAACGTTCAGTTGATCCACCGTTTGGGAATCCTGGAACATCGCGAGAAGGTCGTCGGAAACTTCAGCGCGGTCAATGCTGGACGCAGATACGACTGACAGTCGGTTTGCAAGGACGGCGGAATCACGATCCGGGAATTCGTGCAGCGACTGTCAAGCCAATGAAATCAATAAGCTCTTGAACCAGCACGCATGTTGGGCTTACCTCGCGAGGCGACGACGCCGGGAACACTGTGAGCGACGCCGAGGCGAACGACTTCCGCTTGATGCAGCTGGCACGGGTGAGAGCGGGATGCTTTCTGGGAACAATAACCACGGAATACATTTTGAGAGAGTAGAAATGAGAAGGAGACCTGGGGATAGGAGGGCCGGCAGGCTCCGAGTTGGTTCGCGTCGGGCGGCGTCGGACCCAAGGTCATATCGATCATCGTCTCGCGATCAGCCTCACACATGCACGAGTTGAATTTCTTTGTTGCAAAAATACATACATCATAAGTACGTGCTTGCTCAGAACGAATGTTCTGTCGAGTCCGCGCCAATTGACGATGTGCTTGAAGAACCGGAAGAAACCGCTGCGAGGAGGCGTGAGTGTGAGCACAAGGTTGGTCTGAGGGACGTACTAGTCAGAATGCGGTCGATGTAGTTGGCTCCACTCCTAAAAAGTACTGTCAGATGAGACATTCCATGAATGTGGAGCAACACGCGCCATTTCTGATGGGTAAGGACATCGCAGCCGATCTCCTTCTCCTTCCGTTGAATCAGCTCGACGTACGCGAGCATACCGTCCGTCTTGAAACGTTGTGCCAGCTCGGCTACCATGATTGTGAGCCTCCGGTTGCGACAGGAAGAGAAGAAAACGCACCTGTAACGGTTGCCGTGCTGTGAAGGCCGGCGAGGGAAATGAGCTGAAGGACAAAGCTACAAGACCGGTCAGCAGTATTTTCAACGAGTGAAACCGTTCTGCGCACCCTTCCTTCGCTAGATCCCAAACGAAGCTCTTCAAATCGGCGTCTAGACTAGTTGAGCGTTATAACAACCCTGAATACAGGGATGAGCATACCCGAGAAACCATGTGCAGACCAGTTGAAGCTCGGGCTGAGGTTGTACACGAACATCCTGATAGAGATTGAGCTGCTGAACAAAAATAACATGTTAGGTTAACTCACTTGCCAGGATATTGCTGACGGATGCGACGTGCAAAGCTGCGAGCCTGCTCCAGGTCGGGCTTCTTGGTCTCCAGCCAGAGCAGGTCCGAATATGGCGCGTAGGCACTAACGCGACGAATCGCTGCCTATAAGATATGTGAGTACTCCAGCCGGTTCTAACAGTACTGACCCGCAACTGACCTCGATACCTCCAGTATAATGGTAGTAGCCCTCGCGCGTGCGTGGCACTGTAGACAAGTTCAGCGGTCTTGAGTACCAGCCGAGCTTCGAAACTTACGATCCCAGTCCCAGAACACAGGTTTGCCGAGGATGTCCGTTGCGATCTGCCGAGCGTCGTAGTTGGATTTGCGATCAACTGCCTCAAGATATTTTTTGACTGCACCGTCCTTGCCCGATAAGCTAGACGATGCGATGGCATTTTGTACGGCTGGCGAAAACGATTTCAGATTCTGCACACAAGACCGCGAACGCAACGAACCTTGGTCGAATGTACACAGCTTGTGTTCTTCCATCCACTTCTTCTCAACTGCATCGACCTCTGTACCAGTTGCGCCTTTCATCTCCGCATCTACGATGGTCTCCGAGAGTCCTTTGCCACTCTCGTTTGTCACGCCGAGAATGAAGGGGTGGTCTAGAGTGTCGATTGTCGAGGCAATGAGCTTGCCGGACTCGGCGTCTGTGCGCGCTATGAGATGCATGGTGGATTCGAGAACATCCAGCTGGAACCGCGCAGAAATAAGACGTGAAGTGTGTGTGGATGCTGGGACGAGAACTTTGCCCGCCAGATGACCGCACTGAGCAGGGTTAAGTACACCGTCATACATGGGTGAGACGTACATACCTTCTTGCCGCCGTGTAACTGATCCTCCATGTGGATGCCTGACGCGCCCTGGGAAGTTTGAGACGGTGTATTCAGTTGACGAGTTGTGGTAACGCACCGACTCGGCGAACAGTTTTGTCAACTTCATCACTGCAGACAGTCCTCCGTGTCTGCAAAGAAGTTAAAAAGGAACATAAAGTTGTGAGATGCACTCACCCAGTATCCGCGTCTGCGATAATCGGTCGCAAGTAGTCGACGTAGGGAACTTTCTTGCGGTCCTCAGCACTGAGCGACGCCCGCTCATCATAGTGCTTGCGATCATGCAAAAGCTGCGCCCTATACAGCCTATGCACCTGGTTCGGCACTGTCGTATACGGATAATCGCTCCAGACCGTGTCAGCACCACGCACACGCCGCATAGACGCACACTCACCCAAGATCCGGGCCCACCTCATTATTGCCCGTCGTCAACACGCTGCTCGCAGCCCACCCGCTCACATACACGATCTCCTGGTGGCGCGCCATCTGCGTCATCTGCACCGGGTCGATCGCGCCCATAGTGTGCACCGGCGCACCCGTATCCGCGCGCCGCGCCAACAGCGCGTGCAGCTTGTCGCTCAATAAACTCGAGTGCAGTGGCACCGGCGGCATCGAGCCCTGCTTGCTCGCGACGGCGCCGGCGCCGTATGGGCGCGAGATGCCTGCGAACCGCGGTTGGGCGAAGAATTCTGCGACGCGCGCGGTGCGTTCCGCGAGCTCGGCTGTTTCTTCATCAGGTGTCGGTGGATCTACCGCGAGGGCTAGAGTGTGTTGCGGCATGCGTTGCATGCGGTGGATATGGCGCGAGGACAGCGTCCGCAGAGCGAACTTTGAGCGCAGCAAAGTCATCGCGGCGTAGGAACTCAGGAGAGTAAGCCGGTGAGCCGGTCAACAAGCGCTGGCGGACTTGATCACGCGTCGCACCGGAACTTGCGCTTGAAAGCGTCAGACGGCAACAGTATAGAGTTACAGCAGCTGCAAAAAGCAAGGGCACAACTACAAAGAGTACAGAGAGTATAGAGACGTGATCGAGTACGAGGAAGGTGGTCTAACACAACGCGTACCTTGTGCGATGAACGGTGGACATTGATACAGTGGGCCAGCGGCTGAGCGAGATTGAAGGGAGCCAGGGGAGCGCGACGGCGGTAGCGTGGTGCTGATGATGAGGGATATGAGCAGAACATGCAGGAGACTTGAACATTGCGGGTGGCACGGAGCAGTTCGAGGTTGGGTGTGAGATAGGAATCGCGCGACAGAAGGTCGTGATGTCGGTGATGATGAGGAGACGGAGAGACATGAGGAGTGATGCGCCTTGCAGACAGTGCATATTCTAGAGTTGGACGAGATGGATAGCGTTCTCTTTCGTGGTGAGGTCGGTCCAGCACGCGCGACCGTCTTCCCACCAGCTGCCGAGGAATCAGTCTCAAGTCTGGAACGAGAAACACGAAACAGCGAGACGTACGTGATGCTTCCTCGGGGAATAGTGACATATTCGTCGTTCAGCGTCTGGTCATCTTTGGGGGCGATCAAATAGGGCAGGCTCGTATGAACCGGGGTCTCAAAGACGGCCGGCTTGGTAATGACCGACGGCGAGAGCACTGGCGTGCCGCGCAAGTCGCGCGCCAGGCGTGGGAGCGACGGCGCCTTGGTCTGCGCCGCCGCACGACAAAGCGCCGGCGTAAACGACAGCACGCTCGTCACATTGTCCTCGTCGTTAATGTTAGACCCGTGCACCACGCGACACCCACGGATACACATCGTCTCGCCGCGGAGGCAGCGCGTGTTCTTCGGGCCCCATTCCTCCCAGGGCGTGACGCGCTCGGGGTCGGCCTGCTTGGCGAGCAGCGTGGAACGCAGAGTGTAGAATGTGTAGGTAATTTCGCGAGCACCAAGGGCACCGATGTTGCCATGCTCGTGTAACATGACGGTCAGAGTGATACCCACAGCGGTGTCAGACATAGGCGCCTCGTCATGGCCATACGGAAGACCTGTCGTAGATGGCACGAAACGATACCGACTATCGAGCTTGTGAGCAGGGAGAAGCTCATCGACGTCGTCGGTGCTCATGAAGACGTCCGCAATAAAAACGCCATGTTGGACTTTGGGAAACGCAAACTTGCCGGTCAGGTGAAAGCTACCGTCGGAGAGATGGTGGGCGAAGAGCACGAGGTCACCTTCAGGCGTGAGCTCTGTCCAGCAGAAGGTGTTCTCGGACAGGAGCGTCCAGTTGCGCGACTTTTGCTCCATGCGGTGGACAAGCAGAGGCTCGCCAGAGACGTAGTCCCAGATGACGCAGGTACCGCACTGCTGAAGAGTGACCGCCAGCGAACGACCGGACAAGCCCATCTGTGGAAAGCAAAACCAATTATCAGAACGACGCGCTGTGTAACTCAGAGACTGCCATTCACGCGCCTGTTCCCACTGAACATCCTCGACTGGACCAGCCGCCTCTGGCCACTTGAGCACGGTTTGCTGAACGAGAGGATGCGGTTTGAAGGTTTCCGCGCTCAAAAGAGAGACTTTTGGCCAGAGAAGGCTGCCGAGATAGGGGCTTCGTGTCAGTGGCGCGGGATCAATTGGAAACAACGAGGGGTGTTCCATGGCCTGTTCAGTGCTCACCCATCCGGAGTAACGCTGTCGACGCCCAGCACAATAAGCATATCAAGGCCCTGCAGGCCTACGGTGCTGTACTGGCGGTCGTTGTTTCCAATGGCGCTCATGGGTAACTCCCTCCACGCGAGCTCGGTGCCGTCGTCGGGAATCGTCGCGAGCCGCGCCATGCTCGCCTCGACGGACAAGTCAACGAGGTAGCGGCCGGCGGGGTACACGTGGTGCTCGTCAAAACGGAACGTGCGCAGCGCCGCCCGCGCGAACAGCAGCTCGTTCCAACAGCGCTTGTACCGCTCCAGCGCGTCCACCGCCGCGGGCAGGTCCGTCTGCTCCGTCTGCGGGTCCTCGCTCAGCCCCTGGATGTACAGCTCGATCTTGTACTGCAGTTTGCGCGACGTGCTGACGACTTTGGCCAAGCGCGCGCACGACTGAGGGGGCCCTAGTCAGTGGGTGCAGCAAAAGTGGAGTGGCCGAGATCTAGGAACGCACAGTGGACGAGAGGGCAATCATACGGCCATCCAAGTGGGAAAGAATGTGTTCGATGAGTTCGGTAGCGAGGGATTCGAGCGCGGAGGCCATGCTGCTGGTCTCCGAGAGGTGTTGCCCGAATGGTAAAGGGGTAAGGTGCGATCTCAGTTGGTCCCGTGCTTGCTCGGCTTCTTCAACCGTCAACTGCACACGTTCCCTCAGTTACGTGACTGAACGAGTAGAGATAAAATCATCGAACGAGGGCATTCTGCTTACATTCAGGAGCTCGACTCCCTGATGTTTGGAAAGCGCTGCCATGCACAGTTGAGTTGTGAACACAGCCGGCAAACGGGCGTTGACCAGCTGCTTGTCAACATCCTGTTGACCGGCACGTTGACCTCCCAAGATTGTAACTATATTCCCATTGTAATTACGGAAATACAACAGGCGTTGCCTTTCATTTCGGATTAGCCGCCACATGGTGCTTCTGGCGTGGTCGGAAACCATGCTCCCTTGGCTTCGATTTGTGCTTACGCTTCTCGCAAGAGCTGGATCTTTGGACGGTGGTCTAGTTCTCTTCCTAATGGGCACCGGCTGAGGAGCAGTCCTGGACCGGCATCGTCGACAAGCTGACAACCACCCTGCCGGCTTTGACAGCCCCGACGTGGTCGAGGTCGGCAACACGCAGGCGCCCGCGTTCACCACGGTCGGCACGTTCATGGACCTCACCGACAAGCATGAGCTCGGCGGCGACGACCTGCTCCCCGGCTTTGTCGGTGTTGGCTCCACCGACGGCAAGTTCTATGCAGTGCCTTACTACACGGGCTCGCGCCTGGTCTTCTACCACAAGGACATGTTCGCCGTGGCAGGTCTCAGCGTGCCAAAGACCTTCGACGAGTACGTGGCAGGACGGCATCACACTTGCAAAGAAGAACCCGGGCGTCTTGGGCATCTAAATGTCATGCCCTACATCTGGGAGGCCGGCGGCAAGATCACTGTCGAGAAGGCGGAAGTGGGATGCCCAGCTCTCCTCCGATGAGTCGGTCGCCGGTCTGACCACCTACCAGAAGGTTCGGGAGCAATATGGTCGGTTAGCAGGTACTAAATGGCACATATATATCATTGAAAGCATATCGGAGTCACTTGGGCTAAATATTTCTACTACATCATTGTCTTTTGACTCAGCCAGCTAAGAAAATAAACCAAGATAAATGTAGTCCAGAAGTGTGATGTTTTATACAACCCCCCCCCCTTTTTTTTTTTGAAATTTCTGAAGTCTCAAGGGAAAAGCGCTGATTTTGTTGCGGTAGCTATGTGGCATTTTATAACTGCTGTTTTAAGCGCCGACTGCTACTGGGAACTCCCGAACTGTGGGTGGCAGATTGACACTGCGCGCTCACTCTTTCTTTCGCCTCCGCTCTCCGAAGAGACCGCTCCAACTCGTTGCAAAGTCTTGGAGACCAACAATAGTCCTCACATGCGGCAGGGCGACGGCAACAAGAAACTCGAGGATCGCTACGAAGAGTTAGGTGAAGGGCTTGCCCCGAGGGTTGCTGGCCCTATGCCTGTCCGGATGATGTTCGACAAGTACCTTTCCTGGGAGTGGGGAGAAGGCGATAGAACAGAGATGAGCGCTCTGTCTGATTTTTCGCACGTCTTGGACAAGCCCAAGTCGAGACGAGGTCGCCCAGGCAAGACGAGGTCGACAAATAAACACATTATGGGAAACTTGGTACGCCCCCCGTCGCGGCGCAAGTCTCGTCCCCCTCTGACCACTGATAATTTAAATATAGAAAAAACTGGTCGACCCGCTCCTGAAAGACATGGTGCTCGAGGATGGGCAGGATATTCAGCAGGAGCTGGGTGACGACTCGGAGTCCGATCCGTATGCGGCCGTCCGACCAGACGGCGGTCTGTACCGCGACGTAATCACCTTTGAACCAATCGCCTCCGTACCAGTCGCCTCCGAACCAATCGTTCCCGAACCAAGCACCTCTGAACCCAGAAGATACAATACTCGACGGCGCAGACCTAACTACACCGAACCCCCGGACGAGGACGAGGATGAGGACGAGGATGAGGAGCGCAAACGAAGTTCAAGAACGATCTAGCTCGCATGGATACGTTTATGGAGCAAAAGACGGACACCGAAGATCCTTTCGACGACGCCGTTAAGCCACCCGCTGGTGACGGCAGTGCCAAAGAACCCTCATTCATGTGCATGTTCAATTATGCCTTCCCAACTCTCGGTCAGATGGGCTATACGTTTCACAAGATCATGGCAATGCAGAACCGCACGCACCTCTTCTCGGTCTACTACAACACCTTGGGCAAAGCACGCATTATCCGCTGGGACCGAGCGGTCATTTTAGTCTCCGAGAGCTTCCAGATGAATGTGCCTGACTCGCCGCTGGCCGAATTTTTTTATCGCTACTCGCGGGTGTCACGCGAGGTCGCCGGTCATGATACGACTATTCACGCAGCGAGACCCGATGAAATCGCGCAAGCAGAGGCGCACTTTCAAGATTTCGAGAAGGAGCGTACAATTTACCAGTGCCCAGCACAGCTCGAGCCGATCAAGGACAAGAAGTTCAGTGTCGATGACTACCTTGCCATCGAGGTTCCCCAAAATGGCGAGAAGCCGCGCACCGTCATCGCAAAGAAGCTCAAACTCGAGATCGAGGATCCCCTGAGTGCGTTCTTCGCTTAGGCAGTCATTCTATCCCTCACTGACATGTTCTCTGCAGGCCGCGCCACTCGAGGCTACAGGGTGTACGACCCGGCCGACGGACGAATGGGCTATCTCAAGGACAGCTGGCCTGTCAAATCACTCGCCGGGCACGAGTGCGAAGTGTTGAAGGACCTCCGAAAACACAATGTGCCGCACGTACCCACGCTGATATGCGGTGGTCCAATCGAACGGCAAAGTTCTATCTGCCCAAGCGAAGTTAGTGAGGAGTGGAATAAAGGCTGTAGGAAGTTCGACCCCCGCACGCACCAACGCTTTCTCGTGCGAGAAATCGGGTTTCACTTGGCGGAGCCGTTAGAACCGACGCCTCAATCACAATCCCGCGACTTGATAGCTAGGCTTAAGGAGGCCCTCATCGGTAAGTACGTCTGTTGCTCGGGCTTGTCGCTCCTTTTGACAACCAGTGTCCTTTCCGATCACAGCTCATCGCGATGCTTGGAAAATGGACATTCTCCACCGCGACATCAGCGACGGCAACGTTCTGCACTACAGACATTGCGACAAACCCGGAGATACTGCGACTGTGACTGCACTGCTGCTCGATTGGGACCTGGCAAAACGCAAAGGTCAAGAACAAAAACGGCGGGAGCGGACGGTCGGTTTCATGATCTTCGTTTCATCCACGCATCTGACTTGGCAGCAGGGGACTTGGTTCTTCCACTCCATCAATCTTTTGAGCACTTCCATGAACCCGCAGTGTGAGCTCGACGATCTCGAGTCGTTCGTGTGGCTGGTGGTCTACCTTTTCCTTCGCTTCTTGCGGAGGACAACCCACGGCAAGAATTCCGGTGCATATACCAAGTGGCTGATTGACTCCATCTTCGACGAGGCTACCTTCAACCCTGTATTAAGGCGATGGGTAGGAGGGGGTGAGAAGTACCGACTTGTTACTAATGGACACGGCATCAAAATCTTGGGCAAGAGCACAATCGAATTTTCCAACAACTCTGCCGCAGGGTCATGTTTTACCCGACTTCTTGCAGAGATCAATGAACTGAAGAATGCGCGTGACGAGGACGACGAGGTGGACACCTCGACCTACATTCTCGGCAATCACGACCGCTTCATAGCGTTCCTCGACCAGGTCATCGCATCCTCGGATTGGCCCACCAATGACGTTCTCGTTGACCAGTGTCCTGATGGCCGTGCACTGCCGCACTCCAGTGTCAACCAGAGCCAGTCGCACAAACAGCAGGTGCATAAGAGCCGCGAGCTCAAGCTTGCCCAAGTGTCGCAATCTATGCGGGCTTCTTCGGGCAGAGGTCAAATACGCAGTGGTGAAGATGCAGATCTGGACTCGGATCCCCGCCCTCCCCAGAGATCGCGCTCCAGCTGAGCACTTGACTCCAATTCGTTGCACTTGCTTTGTCCCATTCGCTTTTCCTGCATTGTCTCACTCGCTGCACCTACTTTATCCTATCGGCTTTACCTGATGTACCGCTACATCGATGTCGCTGTTCGAACTTTGCAGTGCTATACCTCTGCTCTCTGCAACACATGCTGTACTTGTCGTCGCAGATCTGTACCTTTTGAAATCATTTTGGTGTGGGACTTGACATAACTAAGCTCTCGGCCCCTCCCTCAACGGCCTTTTGTGCCTTTGTGAGTCCCCACCTAACTCTTATGCGGCTGAATGCGCACGCTCTGGTTCAGTTCCTGTACCGCAAGTGGGAGGTCCCGTTCTCTGATCCGGAGCTTACTCCGGCAGCATCGCATAGCATACGGTAAGCTGCTTTTGAAGGATTCGAGCATGTCTCTGCTCAGCTTCTGCACGCATAGCTTCAATGGCATCAGATGTTCTCTGGGCTTTTTGATCATTAGACGTGCTTGTAAGAAGGAGAAGGGGTGGAGGCTGGCAACAGAGCGACTCTTATGCAACTCATGAATCAAGGCACACACCAGACAAGGCACACACCAGACAATGGAAGAGATATATCATTGTTCTTGCCACAGCACTTTTGCGATTGCAATTGGTGGTATCATAAATCGTACGAAGCTTTGTTCTCCGCGATGAGACAAAGAAGCGGCTTTATTGCGGGAGTATTTCAATCTCGATCGGCTGTCGACCCGAGTCGTGGTACAAACAATCGATGACGGATCTGAGATCCCTGTTCAGGAAAGGTCACCAGTTGACCTTTGTGTTGGTCAACGTCTCTGTGCCGGCTGTGGAAAGGAGCGGGGATTTATTACATCACACAGTAGTACGGTTTACAGTGGTCGCACGAAGCGCTGTACGACGCCACGAATCATTTTACGCAGGAGGGAACCAATACTCACCACCTCGTCGGAACCCTCGAGTCCCATCCGGCCAGTCGAGCTACTGCCCTGGCGTTCAGCTAGCTCAACTAGCCCTTGCGCGCGTCGCGCCAGCTCCTCCGAGATGTCATCCACACTCGCTTCATAGCACTTGTGCAGCTCGACCTCGCGCATCAGGTAGCCTTTGCGCACCGTAGTCGGTGCGATACCGTTGTGTTTTCGAACGACACGGTTGACCTCGTTGACAGCGGCTTCATGGAAGGACCGCTCGCGAGCCTCCCAGGATGCATCGCGGAACGCCAAGATCTCGTCGCGAGAGACGAGAGCGAGCATGGGTCGAGGCCGAGTTTCCGATAGGCCGCGGGAAGCTGTACGGACCCATGACTGTTGTAGTGACTTGCGAAATGAGGAAATGGCCTGGTCGAGTTCTGGCAAAGTGTAAGCCAGCAAATAGCGGAGAAGCCTGCGTATATGCATACCTGCCTGCAGCTCAACCCATAGAGGTGCAGCTCCTTGCCGCTGGACGATCCTGTTCATGAGGAACTCTTCTCGCGCGATAAACGGGTTTGACTCTGCCATGTCCTTGGCCAGCGGCTGACCGCGACCCGAGACGATCTTGAACTGACCCTGATTACGAGCTCGCTAGAAATATCATCGATCAATGTTGTCGGCCGCAGTGGAGAGCTGAACACACTTCAATGCGCTCCTCAACAAGACTCTGCCAACCCTTCAAGGAGTTAGGCCTTGCTCGCGGTGCGTCTGTGGGCTTGCGTAACCGGTAGTCGAGTGTGGCTTCGCGAGCTGAAGTCAATCGAGTGGCCTGATGAGCGCGTCTGCGCTGTTCACGATCCTTGGGCTGGTCGTCGAGCGGTGACAGCTGAGAGGACTTGGATGGCGCGGGTGAGGCAAAGTTATCAGCTCTGACCTGGGTAGTCATGAACGATGGTGGCTTGAATGAGACAAGCCAGGGCCTGTGCTCGTCAGAATCTGGTGCTGCTACCACCGAAGAGGGCTGAATTGTACTGCTCCTGGTGATGATTTCGGGTGGCGCATCCTTGAGTTTCTCGTCTGCCGAGCGAATCGGGCCTCGGAGAGGCTGGTATTTGTCGACCAGCATGCGTAAGACTGCATCCTGAGTGCGCTCCTCGCCAGTCCAATTCTCTTCTTTGCTGAGCTCCAGTAGCACATCGGCCTTGGATGGCTGGTTGAGCTTGAGCTCTTCTTCGCGTGCGTCTTGCCATAGCTTAGCACTCGCAGATATCTGTGATGGGTGGTCGTCTGCCGCGCGTCGAAGGCAATGTGAGAACGGGCGGGAGGGAGCGATGGAACGGGCTGAAGCGAGTGCAAGGCGGGATGTCAAGTGCATACGCAGCTTTCCTTCCCGCCATTGACTACTCCCGATGCTCCGCTCGCGTGCTGGTTTGGCCTCGCTCTCTCGTGCCGACTCTGTCACCCTGCAAGAGCTCGACCCGCGTGTATCTGCTATCACCATCAGCCCTGAACCTATTACCTCTGCTTCTGCGAATAAAGCCATGCCTGCATCCTCGCCTACCACTCCGTTTGCGCGCAGACGCTCGTCTATTATGTCCCATCGCCGCCGTGACTCGACCGCATCGCATGCATCGATCGACAAGCCGCCCATCGAATCCAAGGCGTCTGGCGCGTGGTTTGACGTGCCCATCGTCCTTGCACTCGTACCCGCCATGGGATCTTTCATCACAGGCGGCGAGCACGTTAGAGACTTTTTACTACTGTTATTGACACTGTATTTCCTCCATCAACTTATCCGGGTGCCATGGGAGCTATACATCACCTCACGCCCTCATCGCCAGCAGCAACAGCCCATCGCGGATAGCAACATGGAACATGCACAGACCGAGCTGCATGCGCTCGCCCTCTTCTACCTATCGCTAACAGTGGCATCGCCACTGCTCGGAGGGTGGCTTTTACGCACCATCGGCGCAGCCCTATTTGGTCACGAGTACATCTCATGGTTCTCGACCCTCATCTTCGTGCTCGCGGCGGGAATCCGGCCTTGGAGACATCTTATCACGTTGCTCCATGCACGCACCCTCGAGCTTCAGGACATCGCCCATGCTGGCCAGCCACCGTCCCTCGGTACGTCTAGGGATGGCAAGTCCGTCTTGGAGCGCCTCGAGGCGCTCGAGCACCAACTCTCCGAGGCTCTCGATGACAACGATGCGCTCACGGCCGAGACGGAAGACCTCAAAGCCGCGCTGGAGCGTGCAGAGGAAGCTGCCGACAAAGCTGTTCGTCGTGCCATGCGCAGGGCAGCTGCAGACCATGCGGCACAGGCCAACCGCCTTGAAGCCCTAGAGGCCAGAATCGACGCAGTAGCGGCTCGTTCTCCGGTCTCGCTCTCCATGTCACAGGTGCCGTCATTGATGCCGTCAATCCTGAGTAATATACTGGGAACCAGCGGCGCGACAGCGAAGCCCGCTCCGACGCGGGCTTCTGCGTCCCAACAAACGCGTCGCCCGACAAGACTGAGCCGCATACCCGAGGAGGACGAGTTCAAGTCGAGCGATGTTGATGCTGAGCTAGAATCGGACGAGGACGAGCCCGAGATGTACGAACGCTTCATGGAAGTTGCCTTCGCCCCTTTGCGCTCGCTGCGCATGCTGTTTTTCTTCATCGTTCGCCTTGTGCGCAATGTGTTATTCACGGACGCGCACGAGACAGACTCATACCTCAAGAGTCCGGTGGACTCGCCCACTGTCACTGCTCGCGATTGATCCAAACATGCTCTTTTCCTTTTGTTACTCTCTTAGACAGTTCTTCCAGTTGTAGTACCCCATCTCGCTCTCTTTTCGCAGCTGCTTGCCTGTAAGCTACACACAAAAAACCCAAATGTATGACCATTGTAGTAGCCGCCCTTTGGCGTGCGTGCGGGTTCTGATTGCGCCTCCAGATCGAACTTCGCCGACCTCACCGCCAGCGACATTTCGCCAAGTCCGCGGCCAAGGCAACAGTACTCCAAACTGCTTTTCACCGCAGCACGCGTCTCCGACATAGCACCGTCCCAATGACACCAAATCTCTCACGGCAACTCGCTCAGAAAGGCTTGGACTTATAGAGTTGCGCCGCCGTCCCTCATCCCACCTGTATCATGCGCTGTCGACACTGATGGCGCAAGTCGTACGCGACGTTCTCATCCAAATTCGGGCAGGAATCGACGGCCTCTGATTCGTCCGACGTTTTGCCCCCCGCACGAGCCACGAGCCTCCTCCACATCTTCTCCGCGTCGACGCCCCCGAAGACCGTCCGCCACATGCGCTAAAACCTCCCGTCTTTCTCTCGGCGGCGGTGTCGCAACTATACCATGACAGCAATATAAAGCTCTGTTTTCGGGTGCCTCGGTTTCTTGGTCCCATAGACACCATCGTGCGGGGTCTTCACAGTCGTTTATTCCTCCACAAAAGCGTCGGTCATTTGAAGCAAAAGCATGAAATCTTTCGTGTCTGCGACGTTCCTCGTGCTGTATGCCGCCTGCGTGCTCGCGCAGGACGTCGACGACGCGGCCGCGAAGACATTCTTCACGAGCAGTATCAGCGCCGTGAACCCGTACAAGGGCTTCACGCAGTTCGTCAGTCCGACGTACAGGCCCAAAGTGCATGCCGCGGCACAGGTAATCAAGAAAGCCGGCAACGCCGCCCTGGCGAAGAAGGCGTTAAAGGTGGCGGAAGGTACGGCTGGTCCAACGGCTTTGCCGACTGCGAGCTCATGCGCGTACAGTTCCGACGTGGCTCTGGCTGTCGGATATTGCGAGCATCGGCTCGCTCGAGGGATGGCTCCGCGAGGCCCGTATCACGCAGTTCAAGACCCGCAAGCCGACCGTCGTCCAGATCGAGGTGTACAACCTGCCCGACCGCGATTGTAGTGCCAAGGCGAGCTCGGGCGAGCTTGTCGTTGCAGAGGGCGGCGAGGAGAAGTACAAGAAGACGTTCATCGACCCTATCGTCAAGATTCTCAGGAAGTACCCCGACCTCCGCATTGTCCTTGGCTTAGAGACGGACGCTACGGGCAATATCGTCAGCAACCAGAGTAAGCTAGTGCTGCCTCCTGGATATTCATGCGGGTGACCTCATGCCCCTTTTGCAGGCGTGGAGAAATGTGCAAATGCAAAGGACGCGCAGCTGCGCTCGGTCGCGTACGCCATTGCAGCCTTCCAGCTGCCAAACGTCGCTCTGTATCTCGATGGTGCACATGCTGCCTGGCTCGGCTGGCCAGGGAATATTGACCAAACCGCCGTGGTCATAGGCCAACTCGTGAAAGACGCCCAGGCGATCAACCCAAAGGCGAAGATTCGCGGTATCGCTACCAACGTTTCGTGAGTCTCCCACTCTATCAAAAACTCTCTGTGTCTGAAGGCAACGCTGCAGAAACTACAACGGGCTCGGCAACCAGAACCAGACTGGATACGACGAGCTTGTCTACGTCCGTAATCTGCAGCCGCTGCTCGCTGCCCAAGGCGTCGACGCACACTTCATCGTCGATCAGGGCAGGTCCGGCAACCAAGCGTATACCCGATCTGGTCAAAGTTGGTGCAACAACAAGAATGCCGGATTCGGGCCGCGTCCGACGTCCAAGACGGGGTACGAGGACGTGCTAGATGCGATCGTGTGGGTCAAGCCTGGGGGCGAGGCCGACGGCACCTCGGACGAGACGGCCGTGCGCTACGACGAGGCGTGCGGGAGCGAGACGAGCTTGAAGCCTGCGCCAGAGGCTGGGACGTGGTTCCAGGCGTACTTCGAGCAGTTGCTGACAAACGCCGATCCGGCGTTCTAAGAGTATTTCTCAAGTATTGCAAATTTTTTGGGCACTGTTATCGTTGAATACACGCTCATTTTACTGCTCCGTGAACTTCCAGATCGTCGTAGCGAATGAAAACTCTGCCCGGACGTCGCCTGCATCTGTGCTAGTTCCTGGACCCACTCGAACCGAATTATTCACCGGCTCCGACCACCGCCGCGACTTGCACAGAGACTTTGCAGTTTTGGGGAATGTAGAGCTAAATCAGCCCGGTAACTCAAGTGAGACAGGATTTTCAGCCGTGAGACATTGGCACGCAGAGGTCAAATGGCCAGTATCCCGTTTCGTCAACAAGGCTCTGCACTATCCGTTCCTCATTCCTCCCTCCCCCTCCCCCCTACATTCTACGACCCCGTCATGCCCGCTCCTGCTGAGATGCCGGTACACCTCGTCGACAATGTCGTCGGCTCGGTGCTGCTCGGCACCATCTTCAATGCATTCCTCTTCGGCGTCACGGTCACGCAGGCGAGGCGGTATTTGAGCCGCTTCCCTACAGACCGATTCTGGACACGATTCTTGGTCGCGATTCTGCTTTTATGCGATACGGTCGGTGGTTTAGCTGCAAGTGCGAGGTCGCAAGCTGACGGTTTTGGTAGATCGTCACTATCGATATGATTGCGATGATTTATCTGGTAAGCGTTGGCCTTCTGAATGCTTATTGTGCTCTCGCTGAATGGCTGCACAGCTTACAATAACACATTTCGGCGATTATCAGTTCCTAATGATCATGAATGTGTGAGTTGCCACCGATGTCTCACTTCTGCCGCATACAACCGACTCACCGTCCCACGTTCATCTCCAGAACAACACCGATATTCGGCGTACGTCATTCACAACTCCAACTCCAACGTCCGACTAAAAAAATGAACCATGCAGTTCCCAACTATGCTCATCCAAATATGTTTTCATTCGTTTCTGATCTACCGGTCCGTCGACTGGTTGATTCGTTGTTCGCGCGCGCACACAAACAATCTCACAACCGTTCTTGGGACCGCAGATTCTTTATGCTGTCACGACATTTCTGGATCACCTGCGCCCTGGTGAGCATTTCGCTCATGGCCGCCGGCGCCTGCGCCGTCTCGTGGTGGAGCGTGATCACCTATACTGCGCTCGAGACGCGCGCCACCAAGCTGCTTCCTTACGGACTGTACGCCGCCCCTCCACACGCCCGACCGGCTGAGAAACACTGACTGAACGCGCTCTCCTGCTGCAGGGCATGGGAGACGAGTGTGGCGGCAGCTGACCTCTCGATCGCGGTCGCGCTCAGCTGGAAACTGTATACCCTCAAGACTTCATACAAAAAGACGAAAAGGTGTGTGTTGTGTGTTTTTTTTTCGCTTGATAGACGCGGCCGCGTTGTCGCCAACTGACGCGTCTTGTGTGTGTACAACAGCATGCTTCGCCGCCTCATTCGCAGTAGCCTCATGGGCGGCTGTTGGACCGCCGCGCTCGCCATTGCCGGAGGTGAGTGAGTGCAGGACCGAAAATGTCGATGCTGCACTGACGCGCGTGCCCCCCAAGTGATCACGTTTGGCGTCAACCCGCAGTCGAACTGGATCCTAATGTTCTCGGCGATGATTGGGCGTTCGTGCACGTTGACGGTGCTGTACAACCTCAACGCGCGCACGCCGACGGCGCCGCGTGCGGTGACCGATGTCACGTTCAACGGATTCACGGCGGACTCGCGGACGACGACGGGGACGGCGACATCGCCTATGCTCGAGATGAAGGGCCGTCGTCCGTCCTCGCCTACGAGGCCGGATGATGGGATTATGGTGCACCGCGATGTGGTCGATTTGGACGACGCTGGCATCCAGCTGCCGCATGTCCAGAGAGTGTCGATCGTCGGGAAGTCGGAGCAGGAGATGGTGTAGTCGGTGCTGTATGAACAAGACGCGCGTAGCAGAAAGGAAATAATATCCCGATTGTTCGCGAGTGCTCGAGCGTCGGTTAGAGATTCGAACGAGTGCACGTCGTGGGAGCATTCCAGTGCCCAAGATACCAACGTTACGGCACGCAGGGTCCAGGCATGAGCTCCGGGTAGCACATCATGCGGCCATTAGACCTCGCTACGCATGCGTAAATTCATACTGGGCTAGCTGGCAATTAAAGTATTGCGCTGGCAGGCACTGCCGAACGTCAAAATGTCGCGGTTGTTGGTGGTGTGAGAAAGACGGCTGCTCCGCGGACTCGACGGGGAGCGTCTCTAGTCGCAGCTTCTAGGCATTTCATGGTTGTACATAGAGAGAGCGCGAGCGGTGGTAACGCAGGGAATTCAAGCACTACACTGCTGTAAGAGCACCCGCGACGCGCTGTGTTGTCTGAGATCAAGGTCAGCCGTGGCAAAAACGCTTCGAGGCCCTTCTGAGAATGAAACGAGTTGCAGGAGCCGCAGATTTGTTTGCTTGATGCATCGAGATACGTGGTAAGCGTCGTGTGGCCGACAATGACAAGGTGAGAGGGGTCGGGCGTCGCCGCCTGCAGTAGTACATAGTTTATAGGTTGCACCGACAAGCAACGATCGGGCGGTGATATGGTGGGGGTCATTTAGCACGCCGAACGGGGAGTATGACGCAAGGGGAGTGGACTATGCCAGGCGGAGGCGGATCAAGCTTGAGAAGAGCGGCAAGTTTGACTTGCTGGCGTATCGCCTGCGACTTTTATAAGTGCTCGCGTGAGATGTTGGGCAGCCCTCCTCCCTTTCGCGTCGAAGCTTCGACCGACCAAATGCTTGGACGACGCTCGCGACGGCGCCCGCATACCGCTTCTGGTGCAGGCGCTCCACCGCCGTCCATCTTCCAGCTCGGTACCGGTAATGCTAGCAGCAGCGGCGGCGGCGGCGGCGGCGGTAGTGGCGGCTGTAGCAGCGGCAATGGAATGACAAGCGTGCGACCATTGACGACTTCGATGGGCAGTTTGTCATCTCAGCAACAGCAGCCACCGGTAGCGCGCCAGTCGTCGCATCTGCCACACGGCACTCGCCCAGTCTCAACCTACTTGGCTTCCCGCGTCTCAATCTCATCTCATCCACCCCTCCCGCTATCCGCCCTCCAGCCACAACCACCACCACCACGCCCACAAATCATGAAGCCCTCACATCCCCACTTTGTCTCTCGTAACGGACGCAAACATCTCGACCTCACTCCCAAAGATCTCCCTTACCCAAACTGTTATGACCGCGATTTCCTCGACATGCAGATTCTTGATCATCTCGAACTCGTCAAGCTCAAGGGCGGCGTAGGCTCTATCATCGACTTTAACGGCAAGTTTCCCCACAACGTACTCGATCTTGGATGCGGGGTGCGTTGCCGTGCCGTGGCCCTATCCCATGCGCAACCGTTACTAACCCGCACTCCCGTTCCAGACAGGGGGTGTGTGCTGCAGATCTTTCTTCCCGAGCCCCCCTCCCCATCACTCACTCACTCTTATCCCTCCTGCGCAGCCTGGGTCCTCGACGCTGCCAAGCAATGGCCCGTGAGCACTCCAACCCCGCTTGGTCCGCACGCTTATCTAATTCCTTCATTGCAGGATGCGTCTTTCGTGCGTCTGTCAGCCCGTCCCAAATCCGCTCTCGGCCAGCTTACCCCGCACCACGTCCTTCTAGGTTGGCTTCGACATCGCACCCGTCCAATTCAACGTCGAGCTGGCCCAGCCCAACCTCGCATCACGAATCCAGTGGGTTCGGGGAAACTTGTGCGTCTTGTTGTCCGTCCAGAGCCCCGCCGCCGGTCCGCTGATCGACTTGACCCCCAGCCTTACAGAAAGGCTGCCATTTGCAGGTGCGCAGCACCCACACACACACCCTACCCACAGGGGCCTCCTTCGTGTGCTGATTTGCGCCGTCAGACTGTCAATTTGACCATGTCAACATCCGTTTCATAGCCCGTGGGGTTCCGGAGGACAAGGTGAGCTCTCCGCGGGGCACGTGCAAACTAACTTGGGAGTGCTGACTTTTGTAATGTCACAAGTGGCACGACCTTTTCGAAGTATGTTCCCGTCTCGCCTGCCCAGTGCCTGGATATTCACCACCCTGACAGGAAGTTAGCCGTGTCCTCAGCCCTGGCGGATCCTTGAGCATGACAGAAGCTGGTCCGTGGTATACCCGACTTCGGTGCAAAATCAGGCTGCTCACTTCTTATCATACTGCCAGACATCATCTTTCCGACGCTCCCGCGCTCGTTTACCGCACGGATACGGCAACGCCGCAAGACACGCACCGGCGAGCTAACAGATCTTCCAAAACACGACCATGCGCTGCTAGAGCACCTGTTCTTCAGCGTCTTTGAGCGACGATTCGTCAACACCCAGCCAACATGTGCGTCACGTCTACAATCCGCTACATGTGAAAGCTCATGCGGTTGTGCTCGTAGCAATCCTCATGGGCATCTTGAATATCCATTTTAAGAGCGGTTACGGTGGTCCGAGGATAGACATGCCGTATCCACCGCCTCCAGTGCCGCAAGACGACCCTTCCCACTCTCCACTGTCAAGTTCTCTCTCGGGTTCGACACAAACGAGCGGACCCAGCTCACCCTCTACACTCCAACCACTGCCCTTGCCGTCACCGATCCCAATCTCCGGACCGTCTCGAGTTGCACACCAACAATTTGCTAGTTCAGATACCAGCGATTGCCAGCTATCGGAAACGGAAACAATATCTCCACGGTCTACATCACCCACACGACCCGTGTCCAGCAGCGGTCGGTCATCCAACACGGTGACCTCGTTCGGGAAACCGTACCAGCCGTTTGAGGCGACCGAGTCGCGGCGGCTCGGCAACCTCAGGGAGGAGGTAGCGCAAAAGATCATCTTGCCCGTGGCCGACTTTGGCAAGTACACGCCCCGCGCGCTTGCGCTGCACCTGCACAACTCGTATACCGAGGTACTCGCGATGCGCGAGTCGATGTGGGAGGAACTGCGATTACAGCTGCGCGACCCAGCCAAACGCGCCGAGCTCGCCGAGGTCGGGTGGGAGTTTGATTTTACCGGCGCGAAGAGCACGAGCAGTCTCAGCGTCTCCGCCGCCGCTGCTGCCGCCGCCGCCGCCGAGCCAGCAGCAGGGACGGGGACGGGGCAGGATCTGGGCGAGGCGCGCGCGCGGTTCGAGCGGCTCGTAGGGAGCTACGCGGCGGACATGCACGCGCGCACGAGCGTGCGCGATGCGCTTGCCGAGGGGCTCGGGTGGACCGCACCGGCCAAGGCGCCGCCTACCAAGGCCGAGATCGCGCTCGAGCTCGACCGTGAGCGCGAGCGCACCGTTGCACGCCGCCAGGAGCGCGAGTCCGGCTTTTCGGAGGATATGCTCATTTGTAGAGGTATCCGCGGGTTTTGTGGGTTCAAAGAGGGCGGCGCGGGCGGGAACAACGGTTCAGGTCCGACGTCGCCGAGTTGAGCTGCAGTGGCCTTGCCTGGGACTTTTCATGAACTGTGAACACTTTCTCGCTCGAGACCCTCGCCTCGCCTCGCCTCGCTATGTATAGGGTCATTATGGGATGCCTTGTTGTACTCGTAGTGCTGTGTGCAACGCTGTACTATACGTGCTGATAGACCGGTACGTCCACCGATGAATATACAATAACGCTTGTCGGTCAGCGGCGGTTTTTGCGAACCAAAGATCTAGAGCAGACCACCGCCACTACTGTGAATCCAACCATCAAATCTTTTACCGTGTGATCCAATAGCAAGTCTATTGACATTCTTACCTCATCTCATCTGTCGGAATGCCCTACAGTACATGCGAAACGGGATCAGCCAACATGGAGCGGTTCGTAGCGATCGAGCGCTATCTTCTCCTCGCTGCTTGCTCCCACCGCGAATGTTGTTGAACTAGTCGCTCGACTTTGCCGTACCATTAGATCCTTTGTATGAGACTATCGGCGTGTGGGTTGCAGATGTTTCTATGTGACTGAAATTGCGAGTTACTGTACTTCGGGACCGCGGTGTTGTAGACACATTTTTTATGCCCGCATTGGCTCCTGGTTGAGATTTTTCGCCCTGGAGCTCATTGTAGTCGCTCGAATTGTAATTGAGAGGCCGGTTGTCTCATTTACAGCACAGGGCACTCTGTCGGCTGGGAGAAAGTTGAAGGAGAGAGCAGTAGTAGTAGCAAGATGCCTTTACGAAGGCAGAAGAGCGTTTGTTTACTTATTCTAGTTTTCATACAAGCAATGGCCTAGCCATTAGATGAGGCGGGCAAGCGGCTTTGACAGGGCTAGTGAGACGATCACGGTGGCGACGGTTAACGTCTGACAAGGCGTCAAGGTTTGTTGACATGTAGCGCCAGTCGAAGCTCGCCGAGGAAATTTTGCAAGGTGTGGCTCTGGAGGACCAAGAGCTAGAGAGATGTAGAGCTCATGTAGTGGAAGGTGGCTTGCGAGCCTCCAGAGACTGTTTCCAAAGCTGCTCGAACCCGTTCTCGTCCACGTGCTTGATGAGGATGGCGCGAAGAATCACGGACGGTGTTCGCTCAAGCCTGCCCATGATCATCACGGTAGACTTGGGCCGCAAGTATGGCGCGGAGAGATGCGGGTCGAGCACACCGGAGACATCAATGGCCAGCGTGGCTGGTCCGTCCGCCACTGTGAGGATCTGTGCTACAGCGTCGAAGGCGGTTGTCCTGCATGCTGGCTGGTGAGAGTATGCGGGCGAATGGGAAAACATGCAAACCTTGCTACGAGGCGGACTTTGTCGCCGTCGGAGGCGGAGTGGAGGTCGGTGAGGGCGACGAGGGAAGCCATACGGGCGAGTTCCGTTTCGCTTGACACTCCTTTCTCTTCCGCTACACAACTACCGGCACCCGCTTTACGCTTTTTTCCTAATAATGGCAACCCCGGAGATCCAGCGTCGCCAAAGCGTGGTACGGGCCAAGCGCGAGACGCTGCCCTCCACTTTTCCCAAGGAATTGCTGAGGAATCCCTTCGGCTTGCCCATGCCAGTCGAGATCGCTCCCCCGCCCGTCCCCCGCCTCAGCATCATCAGCCCAAAGTCCCCACCCACTCCGACAGACTCCAAGCAGGTCATTCATCCTCCACCAAAGTCTCCGCTTCCGCCCCACAAGCTCGCCGCAATCGCAAATGCACTCGGAGTACATGCCTATGCGCCGCCCTCGCCCCAGTCCTCAGGCCAGAAACAACAGTCAACAGCTTCCGCGCGCTATCTGCTGCATGTCATCCCGCCGTCATGTCTAATGCCTTCGGACGACGACGACGACGAGCTGCAGAGTCCATACTCGCGGTCCACACCAGGCTATCACACTCAGTTCTCGCGCGGTGTCATGGTCCCGCTGCATCCCACACTGCCCAGTCAACTAGGCGCAATAGCGCGCGAATACGGTCTACCCTCCACCGGAGGGCTTGTCTTGTACCTTTATGCGAATGGAGAACCTGGCCCGCGCATCTCCGACCAGGCTTGGAAGACGCTCTGGCACAAGTCCCTGAGGCACGAGCGAGACCCTAAATCGCTCCAGCCAAGTGACAAGAGCAACCCGCAGTCGTCGTATCCGTCTCCAGCCTCGTCGGAAGCCCACGGTTCCATGAGCTCTTCCGTGCTCGACATTCCCATCCCGTCTTCGCTAAACATTCCCATCATCGCGAAAGTGGAGTTTGACATTGACCATCGCAAGGCTCCATGGTTTGCCGCACTCGCGGCCGCAAAAGGCCTCCGGGGGCGGCCATCAACTCCAGCCTCCACTCGGAGCGACAGTTATCCGGTCCCGCTGCGTCTACGCGCGCGTGCGAGCAGCTTTGGGAGTCGCACGCGCGCGGACACTGCCTCTACATTGGCAAGATCTCAGGTCAGCTTGAGTGGCAGCGACAAAGCAGCAGCTGACGATGAGGTTCGCCGTGTGATGCGTGCTCGCGATATACAGCACTCCAATGCGCGTAGGGGACCGCCGAAACCGCTCAAATTCTCCAACGACGGGCTAGCCGAATCGCCCATTGATTTGGACGACGACGACAGCCATTTGGCGTACCGGATTCTCATTGATGGTCCTGAAGATGGTGATGAGGAAGACTACGCAGGGGGTGCTAGTGCAGACGACAGGCGTGCGAGCCATCTCATCATGGCGGCACAACTAGACTCTCTTGAGAAGGTGCGATCCATACGTTCATCAAATTCAATCCGCATGTTGACCTGTGATGCAAGGTTTTGCACCAATACTCCCCGAGGTTGGAAAAGTTTGACAACATGGGCTCGTCGTCGAACGTGTCGTCGATGGCACCATCACCGGCTTCCGCTCGCTCTCCACTCAGCTCGAGCATTGTTCGGCCCGCACAACCTTCACCCGAAGCTTTCGGCGAACCACCGTATCTTCCAGGCCCTGCTTTCAGTCCCAATGGCACCCCCTTGTATAGCCCTGGCATCCCTGGCGCAATGTCGGCCGGCGGCGCAAGACCCCCACCGTCCGCGGGACCCAACGCCACCTTCCAGTTCCCGGATGCGCCTCCCAAGCTCACCATCAACGGAAAGCAGCGCGACTCGGCACAAGCACATGGGTCGACCTACCCAGCGGGGCCGAGCTTTGGAGCTGTTGGTGAGGCCATGCAGACTGGCGCGTCTTCAGTCGCACCGCCCGCTCGGGATGCGAGCTTGCCCGGCAGCCGCTTCTCGCAGGATTCGTACAAGGAGGGCCAGGGTGCGCTGGTAAAGCCCGAGATGCCTGCCGCCCGTGAGCGTACAAACTCTACCTCCGGAGTAGTCAAGGGTTTTAAGAGGTTGTGGAGGAAGAGCAGCGCGAGCGGCAAAGAAGCTCTCACTGGCAAGAACTCGGGAGCTCCTCCCATGCCGATGTCGCCAGTTCCCATGTCGCCTCACCCATCGCAAGGAGGCTCGATGGCGCAGCAACAGTCGATGGCACAGCAACAGGCGGCGTTCATTGCGCAACACGAAGCGAACCAGAGCTCGTTCTCTTCGCAAAATACGATGGGCGGCATGCCGCAACAGCCCGGGTCGCCGGTCCATAGCCTGGCGAGCGACGCGACGAGCCCAAAGCGTGGGTCAGACATTGATCCCTTTATCTTCGACCAGGAGACGACGCGGTACCCGACCATGCCGCCGCGCCCCAACACGGCATCGACATCAAGTTATGCCACGACGGCCACAGCGGCCACGACAGCGACAGCCACGACGGCCACAACGAACACAACCCTCAGCGCGAATGGTTCAACAGGCTCGATTGGAAAGAAGGCCAGCAGCGGCATTCTGAAGGGCTTCGGCCGTACACGCTCGCCCAGCGTGTCGACTACCAGCAGCATTCCAGGCATCTCGACTAGCACGGTTCCACTGCCCACGGACAGCCCCATGGGCTATGTCCCTCGGCCCAGCGAAGAGTCTAGCCCGCGGCTTGCATCTGCTGGCCGCGCACGCACGCCTACCAATGGCAACCCCGGGAATGCCCAAGCCCTCGCCAACTTCCTCTCTGAGGAGCCGCCGTCAGGTGATCGGCCCATGCCTTCCCGCTCGTCTATGAGGTCAGGGAACTACATCTAAGTCTCACCTGCACCGCCTATTGTGTGATCTATTTTGCATGTTCATGGCCTCAATGTCGCACGCTGTCTGTCTGTCTGGAGTATCCTTATTCGTTCACCGATCTAGCATCTGTCTGTCTGTCAGGCTTCCCACTCATCATCACGATCTCTTGGGCGACGGTTTCTCTGTCGACCTCGTACGCTTACGCACCTCTTCGAAGTCCCTCGTCTCATTCCGTGACGTCCATTCTTTTACAGCGCACCCACATGGTCTGGGTCCACATCCTCTCGTTTATGACCGCCTGTCACATAACCCTTCATTTGCATCGCATATAACATCGCATATCCACGCACACAATGCAACTAACATGCCCTTCGATCCCTTGGCCGC
The DNA here is from genome assembly GCA_020744175.1 of Auriculariales sp. MPI-PUGE-AT-0066. Classification (NCBI taxonomy): domain Eukaryota; kingdom Fungi; phylum Basidiomycota; class Agaricomycetes; order Auriculariales; species Auriculariales sp. MPI-PUGE-AT-0066. Next base: position 1,243,109 of record JAGTJP010000003.1, read on the forward strand.
AATATATATTGCGGCTCTTCTTAGTCCATGCCATCAATTGGCTTCGTCGACGTGTCTCGAGGTCGATGTCGCGTCTAGATGCTCTTCTGCCTGTTCATTCTGTACGTCCGCCTGCATCTGGAATAGAGAATGCCAAACTTGACATTCCACCGTTGCCAAACAGACGGGATTCTCTAAATGCGACTGGATATCAGTTCTCGGCCTTGAAAGCCGGAGCGCTGGTTCTCTTCCTTCCGTCACTCACTCAACTCAATGCCGCGCAAGAGAAAGATCTTGCGCCAGGCAGGTGATACCGCGACAGACGTTGCACTTCCAGCCACAAACTCGCCATGGGCGACGTTTGTCCCGGAGCTGCTGTCGGCGGTACAGTCGTATGTTTCTGGGCTTGATGTTCGCGCAGCTGTATTCACCACGGGCGACTGCGCGCAGAGTGCTTTTCACCGAATTCAACGAGTGTAATGCAACATGGAATGCGAGCATGATGGAAGACCAAAACCGTCGCAAGAAGACCGCCATGCCGCAACACCCCCTGCTAACAGTGGCTCGTGTCAATAAGCACTGGGTAAGTTCCAACTTAGGACTGTGGCGCCTGGTGACTGAAAAAGGTCTTCTAGAATACTGTAGCGACGGGGGACCTTTACCGCCACGTCCACGTTCGCAAACTGGACACGTTGTTGATGCTGCTTCGAGCCTGCACTCAGAAGCCCGAGCTGATCGAATATATCAGCAGCTTTACTCTTGACTACGACTACAACAGAATGCCGTCCCCGCCTAAGGCGTGGCGCAAAGAGGAGGGGCGCCGTAAAAGAGCGGCAGCGACAACCTGGAAGTTCCTAAACATGCTTCGGTACGCTTATCCCATTCCTCGCCCCAACAATAAAGGCTCACAAGATAGCACCTAGACCTCTGCGAATATCCAACATTTACATCGAGATGAGGGCTATCGCTCCACTGCCTGCCGGTGTTGAGCCAGGAGCGCTAATCCCTTGCTTGATTGGCATCAAGTCACTTGCATTGGACAACGCACAACTCCATTATGATATTATGGGTGTAACTCCGAGCGCCTTCGATTGGCTTAAGGCTGCAGCACCAACACTTGAGCAAGTACAACTCCCAACGACGGTCTGCTGCGGGCAAAAACTGGATATCGCGCTACCCAACCTGAAGGGTTTGTGGTTGCCCAACACACACTGGCTCAATGAGGACTCTCTCACCAGCATCATCGAGTCCACCTCGTTAGAGAACCTTTCAGTTGGTTCGTTAGGCATGTCAGTTGCGACATTTGAGATGTTGCTGGCCAGTTCGTGGACAACCGTACGGCAGCTGCATGTTAGCCTCACACGTTACGGGCTCCACAACTATGGCGCGTCGTACGGCATCATCGACCCTTTGGTCCGAGTTTTAATTCAGAGTTTGCCACTTTTCGCGAAGTGCTCTGTGCTCTCAGTTTGGTTGAACAGCTTCGACGGTGTCTTGTCCGACTTGGCGGCTGCCGTCCCGCTCAATGTTCACAGTCTCACGATTTGTACCACGGATAGCATGCCAGCAGATCACCTCAAACTCGTCAAAGATATTCTCGAGAGGAAACTGCCGCATCTCAAGAGTATCAACATTCCCGCTGCAAAGTGGCACGTCGACGAAGAAGAGCTGTCCGTAGACGATCAACGAGCTCTCGCCGCTTGCTACGAAGACTGCACTCGAGCCCATGTAAGGCTCACCTTCGACGGTCCGATCCCTGACCGTCTGCCGTGGCAGTACTAACTCGTATAGGCGCACTCACATAAAGAAAACACCGTAGACAGTAGCAAATACATTGAGGATATCGTGGCGGACAGCAAAAATACATGTGACAAAGCTACACAGCACAAAGCAGGAAAGTTAAAGTTGCAAGAAACGAGCGACAACGGCACTCTAAACGGGGCTCACTAATCATCGCTGGCAGATCCTTTTTATGACCCGCACACGCGTGCGATGCTCATTCCGAGGCCAGATAATGCGGAGAATCGATTCTGCACGACGCGCTCCACGATGCCTTCGACGTCAACCCATTGCTATATGAGCATGGTCAGCAAATGCCTTGCGGATAAAATGAGCAATCGGACCTTGATATTGTCCATCGAATCAATTGCCACCTTTGTCACTTCTGCTTCTCGATTTGCGCGAATCATACAAGCCGCGGAAACGGCAGCCATTGCAGCCTGAACAGATGTTCTGATTTTGGCAAGCATCTCTGAAATCTGCAATACTTAGAATCGGAGCACTCATCGCTAACCGATGTCACCTACCGGATCTGTGCGTTTCCTAGCCTTTCCTCGAGAGTTGGCAGCCATCTTGTCCAGCCAGAGGGTGACGAATATCCAACGCTGTAACAATGTTCAGACCGGTAGGTATATAAGAGCTCATACGCTTACCTCATGTAAAAGGGTGACACCATGCAAAATTTTGACAAAGTCGTTGCACCACTCCCGCTCAAGATCACGACGTGTCCACTGCCACCCATACTCTCCAGTTGGACTAGCTTGTTCTTCTACGCAATTTTTAGATGGGTAGCAAAACGAAATATAAAGTAATCGCCTCACCTTCACAGTTCCAATGCTGCTCAAAGTCAGACAACCGGAATAGTAGTTGCAGATGAGCGAGAGCGCTTGTTGAATCAGTTTCCAGTGTGCTCTCAAAGAAAGTCCGAGCTTCGTTCCACACTGCGAGCCAGGAAAAGAAGCACTCTTCCTCATCGGTCCACTAAAAAGCTCCTCAGCGCAGTATAGACGCCAACAGTAGGCACGCACCTCAGGCGCTGGATCGTCCAAGTTGGCGGGGATGCGTTCTCCAAGAAACTCTAATTTCTTCGGCTTGCCCCCGCTCTCTGATTCGGCTACAGGCGGGAATGGCGCATCTATATCTTCCTTGGTCAAAAAGGTATCGAGATAGGCCCAGCACCACCGGTTTAGATATCTCCTCTATAAATAGGAAGCAATGAGTCAGTTTGAAAGATGTCTGGAAAACCGGCACATACAGTGATAGGCTTCCCGACAGAGGTGAGCTCTTCAAAGGTGCCGTAGTTGATGAACTCCCATTCTGGAAGGGCGTGAGACTCGCGGTCATCGAATGACTCTGCAGCACAGAGTAAGCATTAGTAGAGCAGGAGTACTGGGGCAACCTCACCGCGACACAGCATGAACCGCATCTCCTCCAGCTCCGGTCGCAAAATTTCCCATGTCGGCGGTCCTGACCGCAAAGTCATCCTGCTGTGCTCAAGTTGCAGGAGATCGCTCTGAAGGTTGTTGTCGAGTCGTTCAATCAGATGCAACGTCTGGGGTAGCTGGTAAAAACGATTTGAGTATCCAGTTCGAGACCGGAAAGTGGCATGACTAGCGCACCAGGCTGTAGCGCTCCTGCCGGAAGTGCGCGCTGATACCGTCGAGAGCCTGCAGAAGCCGTTTCAGTCAAATTTCCAGCGTTGCATCAAGCCCTGCTTGCAAACCTGCGAGAGCATATTTTCCTGCGCGATCTGCTCGTAACGAGTCAACAACCATCACCTAATGTTTAGCCTATACTGACCACGTTTTGCTCCGTTAGGAACATGACTTCGTCCCCACGAACGTTGAGGCAGCTGCCAAAATCCGTATCGTTCTCTCCGTCACTGTACGGCGGCGGGAAGTAAAAGGTACTCGCACGATCGAGGGCATGATGCACATATTTGATCTGAATGACAGAGCCTTTCCTATGAATGTGCTGGTAGTGTCCGAGCGCGAGACCGATGCAGCCGGCCATGCGGTAGAGCCGCGTGAGGGAGAGCCTGATCCTCGGGTTGTTGGGCGAGCGCGAATTAGCAAGCTCGAGCACGCAGATGGCGCTCAGGATTAAATTGTCAGAGCCTAGCGCGTCGAGGGCCACGACGAACGCCTGCGCGGAGAGTATGGCAAGATCGTCAGCCGGGTGCGTGTCGCGCGCCATGCCAACCTCAGCGAGCGGGTATGCCTTGTTGTACATCTCGAAGTAGCGAATGCCCTCTTGGTCCTCCTCGTCTGGCTCGGGGCAATCGCTCAACTGTCGCTTGATCTTGCAGACGGTAATCGTGCGCGCTAACATCGCCGTATCGGTGGGCCTGAACTCGTCGACGTAGTCCTCCACATAGCTATCCAAAATAGTCATCAATACGTCATCTCTGGCAACAAGGGGCAGATATGGCGCAATATCCTCTGCAGCGCAGGCCAGCGCGCCTTGTTTGAGGATGTACCGTTCAACCTCTGCTGCGCGGTCTATGATCCTCATCGGATGGTCGTACTTGCTCAACCTACGCTCAAGCTCAAACAGAGCGAGGTAGGGTAGCCTGAGCTTGTACTCCAGGCCGTCCTTGTGGACGTTCTCGACTGTCTCCATGATGTGGCGAACGAACATGGCGATTTTTTGCGCGGCTTCGCGCATAGCAGCACGCTTTTCGTCCGTATCGAGCTTCGGTGTGGGCCAGTCGTCGATGTCGACAGGTGGCGGCTGAGAAAATGGGTGTGGCCCTTGAATGGAATCATGCCGCGTAGGTGGCGCATGGTACGGATAGCTCTCCGTAGGCGGAACAGCAGCGTACAAAGTTGCTGTGATAAAGTTCGTAAACGTTTCCCAATCCTCTGAGCCTGAGCTAGTGAAGGTATCAGCGTCTTTATCGTTCGGATCGTACCAAGTACCTTCTCTCAAGTAGAGATCCAAGGCGGAGCGCCTCTTCCTTCCACTTTCCCGCGCGGAAAGCCCAATCCGTTCGTATAGTAGCGAGTCGCGGGGATATACGCGTCCACGTGTCTTCCCTATCAGCAGTGGCGAGTCGCTCGAGCGCGCCGTCAGCACCATGAATCGCGCCAGCCAGGTCGATTGAGTATCCGAATTTGTCGGGTTGCATCCATTGCTTAACGAGAGAGTTTGTTAAATAGGTGTCTATCATACGCTGGGCGAGCTTGAGCAGAACCGGATGCATGTTGGGTGCGGTGGATGGGTCTGCGGCCTGTCGTGCGCGAAGTCAGGACCGTCGCATTGGGAGATGTAGCCCTTATTTACCTGCAAGGACGCGCAGACAGATGCATGCCAAAAGTAGCGCTCCTCTTCGCGGTTGTTGAGCTTTGTAAGCCTGAGCGCGACCTGGCGGGCGGACTGCCACATGCCGTGGCGAGTGTAAATGTCGAATGCGTCTATAGCCCACTTTGCGCGCTGTTCTGATGTGGCTTTGGAGTTCTGGGAGGCCTCGTCGAAGGTGCGCGCAAGGTCAATATCTGGAAGACATGTTAGGCTACCTTGATAAGCTTAGGATACGCGCATACGTCTGTTGAGGCCCATGAGCGAGTGACCAAGGAGTTGTATCAGATGTTCGTCCAACGTCTTGGACGAGGCAAGGATCTCATCCAGGTAGCCATGCGCCTCGACGAGTTCGGCGGGTTTGGCGCTTTTGATAAGAGCCAGGGCCTTCAGAGTCTACGATGGAACGCGTTGGTAGCATACACCAAAGTGATGATGCACCGCGCACCTTGAAGACAGTATGGTTGGGATGCTTCTTGAGCTGTTTGTTGGCCGCATCGATGGCCGCGGGGTAGACTTTAGTCTCGATGAGCGTGGAGATGGTGCGTGCCTGGCGCTCCTCGAGATTGCTCTCGGCCAGAAGGAACGACATCGTACAAACGAGACGCCGAAATGCAAAGTCGGACTTTGATACCGCGTTCAAACCCAAGTTGCCAAGATATATTATCAAGAATTGCAAAAAATGTCCTATCATACATCTCCAGTTCGGCTGCGCCAATCGGTTTCGTACCAACGTATTCAGTTTATGTAAGTAAGGGCATCATGCAGAGCGCGTCGGGGGGCCATACAAAGGCACCTGAGTCAAACGGACACCACATGCATTCACACCGTGGTCAGTTTCGCGCAAGCAGCACGTATATTTCAATGTCAATGATCTTAAAGGTCGTGCAATGTGTGGTGCGGACTAAACTCTCGTCAGGCCGTCACATTTGCCACAACGGCGCATCGCGTCGCCCATCCCGCACACAGCCGGAGGTCTTTGCGCGCTGTGGCGGGCGAGCTGTGGCAAAAGTATCATTAACTTGGGTCGGAGTTGAGCGACAGGACAACCCCGGGATACACCCATTCAAAGCCAGCTGTCAGCCACTTGTGCTCATACCACTACGATGGCCCAAGTACAGGCTCCCATCTTCAGCTTCGCACCCTCCTCCAGCTGTAGGACGTCCCCTTCGCGCTCCAAACGGCGTCCCCCTGCTGTGCGCAAGGGTGCGCCGACCAAGTTACCCGCGGCGCCGACCACTCCGGCTGCGCTGGATGCGCGCTTCGATGCGCTTACCAATGCAACTATGCATCTCAATCTCGCATCTAACCCTTCAACTGCCAGCTTGGGCACAGGCACGGCACTCATGAGCTTACCTGTTGAGATTCTGTCACACATAGCCGAGTATCTCGCTTATGATTCTGTCCGCGGATGGGACGGCAAGGCAATCCGACCATTCGCCTTAACCTGCTCGCACGTCCTCGCTGCCGTCAAAGGTCTGACCCGCGTACTCCAGGTAGATAACAGGCTCAATGTACCCGGGCGTACTTCGCCGACTGTCGAAAGTATGGCGCAAGTGCGCCGGATGCGTGTGACTATGACTAGGATCAACGGTTTTGGACATGTCCTCGACACCGTAGCACTCTGCTCGTCCTTTGTAGTTCATGTTGACATTCTCAACGTCACGCAAGAGCTCTTGGAGGAGATCTTGCCGCGAGTGCGGACGCTGCCCGCTCTTCGTCATCTCAACGTCTCGTCACGCAAGACCATCGATACGGCCGCCTATCGCAAGATCACCGCCAACACCCTATTGGAATTCCTCATGCGATGTCCATCCTTGGAACGGCTGGCTTATGACAACATCGACGAGGAGGAATTTACTTTGCGACCTGACGAGGAGACGTCCCTATGTCTCCAGCTCATCGGCCTTACAGCCTCCTTTGGACCTCTCAGCTTTCATCTTTGCACAGCGTCGCGCGACACGCTTGAGAAACTCCGTTTTGTCTCGTACACAATCATGGGCAAACAGCTCCCACAGATGTCAGTGCTCCAGCAAATCACGTTCGATACCTTCAGCCGCACCGCGTACACGCAGAGCATTCTAATGCGAACACCGGCGCTTAAGGTCCTCGACCTCGTTTGCGTGCCAAGGCAGATGCCCTCGTTTGCGCCGTTTCCGTTCACGCTCGACGAGCTGCACATGCGGTGGATACACATAGACGACGATCCGCTGTGGAAGTTCAAGCGGCTGCACTTGGAGCTCGAGTGCAAACCGCTCAGTGCGCTGACAAAGCTGCGAATAGCGTGCCGCGCGGGCGCGGGGATGTACCACTGCCCGACGGACTTGACGGCGCTGTGTAACTTTCGGGGGATCGTGCTGGAGATTGGCAGCAATGGGTCAGTGCATTCCAAAGTATCACCAGTGTAAACCTAACGCTTCTCTGTTGCTTTCGCACTACAGGAAGCGATAATATTGTTTGTATAAGCTGAGGAAGACCTGCGTCGTGTCATGTACCACTGGCATTCTCTTGCGTAGACACAGGTCACGTGATGTCAAATCCATCCGTTGGTGCTCACATTAAAAGCCACGCTAAGAAATCGGGGGCTTGTGCCTCTAATGCAGCCAATTTTATCTGACACAGAGTGTCAGTATAGGGCATATGCCTGGTTACTGTATTGAATTACACTCTATGTTACAATAGTTGCAATTCCAACCAATTCTCCGCCTCATCAGCCATGGCCTCACCCCAGGTGCAGCGCCGCATCAGCCAAGTATACGTTGAGCTCCCGCTGCTCTCCCCACGAGCACAAACCCCTAACGAGATTTAAAGCGGAGCTCAGCACGCGCCATTTCGGTCACGGCTTTTTCCGCGCCCGCAAGCGCCTCTCTCCTTTCCATCGACCCCTTTACCTCTTCCCTTATCCTCCTCCTCGCCGCAATGCCTCCCACCCGCCGCGTACACGTGTATACCGTTGTGCCCTTTGGCATCCCCATCTTGCCCACGAAGGACGATGTGGACGGTGTGGGCCAAATGCAACCTATTACCAATGTCGTGTTCAGCAACCTCACCAACGTCGAACCGCGCACCCGTCGCAAAATTGCACCAAAGCAACTAGAGGTCTTAGAGGCACTGTACGGCCGCAACACACATCCGGATCGGTCAACACGCCAAGTATGCGCAGAGGAGGCTGGAATGTGAGCGATCCACCGCATGTGGTAGTTCGCTGTCGCGGGTTCTGATGGCAACTGTGGCCGCTCTCTTGTCTACAGGGACCTCAAAGCCGTTACCATCTGGCTTCAGAACAAGCGGCAGGCGGTGAAGAAGGCAGGCGGTACCCCCATGGTCGCCGCAACGTCGTCGAGTGTAACGACCAAGAAGGATAGTAAAGCCTCACCACCGAAACTGCGCCGCACCGCCAGCGCGCCGGCACTCGCACCATCGTCACCATCGCACGGCATGCGACTCTCGCTTGACATATTCGCCAGCCGGCCGAATCCCGCAGCCGTGGCGCGGCGGCGTGTCGTGTCGGAGCGGTGCGGAGTCCTCGACGCGCAAACTCAGCGGGCCGCCTGTGCGGCGACGCCCGACCGCGACCGCGACCAACTGCTCGAACTGTGGGAGCGCATGCCGGCATCGCCGGTGCACCCGCCGTCGTCACCAGCTATGGAATATGCCAAGCTCGACCGCGCAGAGCGGACGCTCGAGTGGGCGTGTGCGCGCGACCGAGCGCGGTGGAGCCGCCGGCAGAGCTCACCGTCGACGGTCTACGAAGACATTGGCTCGGACTCGGCCAGCCAGTTTACGGTGGAAGACGACGTTGTTCGCACGCCCGAGACGAGCTTTGCCGTTGTCGCCGTGCCATCAGACGGCAAGGTCAATGATGTTCCTCCACCGAGCCTTGCTCCCAGCAGTCCGGAAAGTAATAAGTCTGCTGACGAGGAATCTGCCGCCAGCATTCTCTTAATGCTTGCTGGTCGCAGTTGATTCTTCTCGAACCTCGTCTCAGTACACCTGCTACGCAGGTCTCAGCTTTTGGCTTCTGTCTCTGGATTCAGTCTTCCTGTCTACCTCTTCAATTAGTTATTGCTCTCGCACATTCCACCACTCTCATCAGCTCTTGGTTTCCCCCAGCATTGCTCTTGTCCGGATGATCGACGACTCGATGACCTGTACAAGCTGTACGACTCTTATGCCCTGTATGTACATATGCACTCCCGGTGGACGAGGCCTCGATCTCGAACATGTAGTTAATAAGCTCCTCGACAATGCACCCGCACTCAACCCACCCGCCCGATACCAACGTGGCAAGAATAACTGTTAGTTTCACCAAAACATATGAGTGGATGTCGTGTAATATCAAATACGAATCAATGATGCATGTCAAGTCACTTGAAGGTACGTCGCAGGTCAAACTCGTGCAGTTGTCGAGGTGTGTTTCATGTTGGACAGTGGGATAGGTGAAGAGCGACTGTAGCCGAGTCGGCAACAGCCTTCCATCGGCTGAGCTCTTGCCTTCTCATCGACCAACAACTCTTCAAATTTACGCCGGTTCGGAGTCAATATGGATGAAGAGTATGATGTGCGTGTCTATTGCTCTGCTGAGAGAGGCAATCTGACCTAATGTGCAGGTGATCGTGCTGGGCACTGGTCTCACTGAGTGCATCCTGTCCGGACTGCTGTCGGTTGATGGCAAGAAGGTGCTGCACATGGATCGCAACGACTACTACGGCGGCGAGAGTGCGAGTCTTAACCTGACCCAGGTGCGCCATTTCCACACGCGGTACACGTTTTCTGACGGGGCGATCCGCAGCTGTATCGCAAGTTCCGCCCCGACCAGGCGGCGCCGAGCGACTTGGGACGCGACCGCGACTACGCGATCGATCTGATTCCCAAGTTCATTATCGCAAGCGGCGAGCTGACAAAGATCCTTGTCCACACCGACGTCGTGCGCTACCTCGAATTCAAGCAGATCGCCGGCAGCTATGTCTTCCGCGACGGCAAGATCTCAAAGGTTCCCTCCACCGAGATGGAGGCCGTCCGCAGCCCGCTCATGGGTCTCTTCGAGAAGCGCCGCGCGAAGAACTTCTTCCAATTCCTCCAGAACTGGAAGGATGATGATCCCGCCACTCAGCAGGGTTGGTCCCCGTCCAGTCACCATTAGCGCTACAGTGTCTGATACGCTGATTTAGGCCTCAATCTCGACCATGATAGCATGAAGACTGTGTACGAAAAGTTCGGCCTTGAGCCCGGTACCCAGGACTTCATTGGCCATGCCATGGCACTTTACCTCGATGATGAGTCCGTGCTTGCGTTGTAGTTACGTTCTTGATTACGAACCGCGCCACAGTTACATCAACAAACCAGCAAGAGCTACGTACGACCGCATCATCCTATACACCTCTTCCATGGCCCGCTACGGCAAGTCGCCGTACATCTACCCGCTCTATGGTCTCGGAGAGCTGCCCCAGTCCTTCGCCCGTCTCAGTGCCATCTACGGTGGCACTTACATGCTCGACAAGCCCGCCGATGAGATCGTTGTCGACGGCAACGGCAAGTTCGTCGGTGTCCGCTCTGGCAACGAGACCGTCAAGGCCAAGCAGGTCATCGGCGACCCTAGCTACTTTGGTGCTGGTGCGCAGCAGGGTTATGGCGGCAAAGTCCGTGTTGTGGAGGAGCGCAAGGTCGTCCGCGCCATCTGCATCCTGAAGCACCCGATTCCCGGCACCGAGGATTCGGACAGCGCACAAATCATCATCCCGCAAAACCAGGTCAACCGCCGAAATGGTTTGTTCCGACTTGTGAAGCGGGATTGCGCGTTTGCTGACTTGCGGCAGATATCTACATCGCCGTGGTCTCGTCGACGCACAACGTTTGCGCCAAGGATGTTTATGTTGCAATCGTCAGCACTATTGTTGAGACCGGCGTCCCAGAGAACGAAATCAAGCCCGGCCTCGATCTCCTTGGCACAATCCACGACAAGTTCGTGTCGATCACGCCGCTTTACACGCCCACCGCGTCCGGCAAGGAGGACAACATCTTCATCACCCGGTCATACGACGCCACCTCCCACTTCGAGACGGTCGTCGAGGACGTCTACGATGTCTGGAAGCGTGTGACGAATGACAAGCCGCTCGTGCTCAAGAAGCGCGACCCGGAGACGGGCGAGCAGTAGTTGCTTGAAGCTTGGCCTCTCTCTCCTGTTCATGGGTTCCGCTCGCACGGCTCGGATTATACTCCCTTCACGCCCGTCATGTTATCCTTTCCTCCGCTTCTGTACTTGTTACAACGCAAGCCCACGCCAAATCATCATTTTCGTTTCTGGAGGTGAATCTGGCCGACTGAATTGTGCACTGGCTCTGCTGCGATAGAAACAGATGCACGGTCATCTATAAAGCTCGCTGATATTCTGATCAAAATCTGCAGACTGTTCCGTGCTTCATCTCTTCGCCGATTCACGCGTGCTGCTGCAGGGCCAGGCTGAAGCAATGCCTAGATCCCCAATTGAACACCAGAGATGACGGTTCAACAAGATCTCCTTTACGCATCCTCGACTTTAGAGTGACATTAACGACATTCCACGCAACGTCGATACGCTCATTTTACAGCATGGCGTAACGGGTGGACTCGCCGTATCGAGGCTGTGCTGTGTGCAAAATCCATGCAACCTGATGTGGCCGGTTCACACCTTAGCCTCTTCCCCGTCTCCCGTCTCCTTATTCGTCACCCAACATGCTCGGTTGGGGCCTGCTTGTTCCCGAGCTTCTGTCCGAAGTGCAGAGGTACGCTAAAACAGATCGAACGTGACCCGAACGCTAAACTTTTGTACCAGAATCCTTACAGATGAGCTGCACGAATGGAAGGCGGAGAAAGACGCCGGATATCAAAATCGTCGCTATAAGCGCCAGCAACAGGCAATGCCATGCCACTCATTGTTAACGGTTACTTTGGTAAATCGCCACTGGGTAGGTTCTACTGGCTTGCGCTCGAAATGTCAGAGCTGACCAAGACCTAGAATCGCGTCGGGACACGCAATCTGTACAGTTCGCTTTACCTTCACAAACTCGAGACAATTCAACCATTGATGAAAGCGCTGTCGACTAACCCTGCGCTTGTCGAGCATGTCAAATGTCTTTCCATCGACTTCAAATATCTTAGCCTGCCAACGCAGAAGAAAGCAAAGGGGAAGGAGGAACAGCGACGAAAAAAAGTTTCAAAGTTGGTATGGTCATTGCTCAGACTTTTTCGGCGAGCGTTTTACTGCCAATGAATTGTGCTGAGAGCTGAGATCGTCATCTACTTCGCAGTTCAGGAGAACTTCGTCACCTCTCGATCGTAGGTCCTGCTCTGCATCCACTCCCAGCTGGAGTTGACTGTTCAACACCTCCTGCCTGTTTGATTGGATTGAAGGGGTTGGACGTCAACGGATTCCAAGGTTACGAGGTCTGCGGTTATCGAGACTTCGACTTCGTGCCCTGGGTCGAGGCTGCAGCGCCGTCCTTAGAGAGGCTTAAGTTATCGGACGAACTTTGCGCCACTCCCAAAGTACGGGCGTTTTCTTTCCCCAATCTGAAAAGTTTCTGCAAACCGGCGTTCATAAATCTAGATGGGGCAGTACCAAATTGTATTCAAAACGTTGGCAGTCCCGTAGTCAGAGGATCGGTTTTGGCCTTGGTGGATCTCTCAATGGGTGGCCTGGAACTTCCAGGCGAAGTCATTCATCGCATTCTCTTTCGCTCTACGACCACACTCAAACGGCTTCACCTTCACCCACAAGGATATCTTCTACAATTGTTCGACGAACGCGTCTCACCGCTCTCAACGCTGTGGGACAAACTTGTGGACGTACTGCCAATATGCTCTGCGCTTGAGGTCCTTGAACTTGGATTGGGATACCCCACCAACTATGATGCTGCTAGAGGGGTTCCGTTTGAGGAGCCAGAGGTGAAGGGCAAGATATTCAACATCGTGGATGCTCTGCCGAGCAACCTCGTGAACTTCATGCTTTCGGCAGGTGTCTCGAGCAGCAGGGAGAACATCACCGCCATCTCACATCGACTCTTGGAACGCGAATTGACTAGCCTTAGGACCGTGGGGCTGCCGTTGGAGTATTTGACGCAGTCGCGCCGCTATCGGAACCCTGCTGAGATTGCAACCGAGTTGGCACCCCTCGAACAACTCTTCGCAGCTCGTGGCATCGTAGCTCGGTTTGACGCAGAGTTTTCAGCGCAACTTCCATGGATTTTTCGCGATTAAAATCTGGCTGGGCTGTAAAATACGTGCTTAATATAGACTGCAACGATGCTGATATGCTCAGATTTTCGGAGGATCCCGAGGCCAGTTAGGCTCTCCCATTGACCATCATTTGAAAGAAGTCGCAGATGTACATTCTGCATCCCAGATGCCTCCTCTTGCCATGAGCCGGGATTTACTGACCGTAAGCTGTGCACTCGAACACAAATTTGTGGCGGACCTGACACTGCACGTTTACAAATCTGCCATCATCTCTTGCGTCGTTCCTTGTCTTAAAACTTACATGCCAGGCTGGGGTCAGCTAGTACCAGAGCTTCTGGCGGAAGTCCAGCAGTGCGTTTGTAGGGTTGCAGGGCGGCTGTATACGTCCTAACTAGCACTTTAGAATCCTCGTTGACGAGCTGAACGAGTGGAAAGCAGACAAGGATGCTGAACAACAGCTGAATATAGACAAGCGCAGGAGACAAGCCATGCCTCGGCATCCTCTACTAACGGCTACGCGCGTGAATCGACACTGGGTGCGTCAAATTTGTTACATTGTGCAGACGCGTCTCTGACACTGGCGTAGAACCGCGTAGCAACGCGCCAATTATACAGTAACCTGTATCTCCACAAGCTGGAAACCATCAGACCTCTGGTAAAGGCACTACTTGGAAACTTTGCGCTCATTGAGCACATTAAATGTGTTACTATCGACTTCAAGTACCTCAATCTTTCTACACAGAAAAAAGCGAGGGAGAAGGAGATGCAGCGCAGGCGGAAGGCTTCAGGCTTTGCTTGGTCATTGCTCAATCTCTTGAAGTGAGCCTCGGTGAAGTTTACTTGCGTATATCAGCTTGCGGTGCTATTGTCTTTACAGCTCAGGTCGTCTTCGTCATCTCTCGATAGTAGGCTCTGCTCTGGAACCACTACCGATTGGAGTTGAAGACTGGGCACCGCCTGCTTGCATAACGGGATTGAAAGGATTGGACATCGTCGAGAGGTTTCACGCTACACAGTGGGTCGAGGCGGCGGCACCAACTGTGGAGAGGTTGAAGTTACCGCACGACATTAGCGCCATGCCCGCGGTTCAGGCGCTGTCCTTCCCGAACTTGAAGAGCTTCTGCGCAAAGCCTATCATCACAGTAGACGGTGCGATAATCAAGTGCATCAAACAACTTGGCTACGCTGCCACGTCGACGTCGTCGCAAGTACAACTTGAAGATCTCTCGATCGGCGGGCTGGAACTTGAGCCGGATGTGATTCATCGCATTCTTTCGCGGTCAGCAAACACGCTCAGGCGATTACATCTCCAGCCACAGTGCTTCCCTGAACAACTTTTTCGGAAGCGCTTTTCCGATTTTCGTCAGAAAATCATCGACGTTCTGCCAACCTGTCTGACACTTGAGGTCCTCGAGCTGGAGCTCAATCCGTCACTCTATCAAAACTGGATTCCTGTAGAGGAGCCCGACGCGAAGGAAAAGCTACTCGAGCTTGTTGATGCACTTCCAAGTAATCTTCAGGTCCTCGTTCTTTACGCGGATTTTACCAGCAATAAGGAGAACCTCACCGCCGTGGCGCAACGCATTCTGCAGCGCGATCTTCCCAACCTCAGGCGTGTCGAGCTTCCTTCCAGAAACCTTGTATACAGCCATCACAAACCCCTGCAAGTCGCTGAGGAGTTCGCATCGCTGGCAGAGCTCTTCGAACCTCGTGGAATCGTGGCCAGGTTCGACAGACGCTTTCCGGAGCACCTTCCATGGGTATTTCGTGATTGAGCAGACTCTTCGGGACAAATTGCGGGTCTTGTCTCCAAATTGTTGATGCGAGGCAATACCACATATAACTGACGACATAACTAATCAAAAAGGCGCGATTGAATGAGCAGCACGACGAGATAGCACGGTGAGCTAGATGAACACAAGTCCTGAGAGGGGCTGAGCAACGAGAAGGGAATTTATACATTGCGACCGACGTTCAACTCTTCGAGAAGAAGCTGGTAATTTTGGCAGTACCTTTGGCCGCCTCGCGTTGTTGCTGAAGCAACTCATCAGACTACCTCCGTGGCACCATGGCAAAGATAGCTCACCTTTTGCTTGACCGGCGAGGCTGCTCCGGTCTTGGGCTTCTTCTTCCTTGGAGTAGTAGGCGGAGGCGTGGCTATCCGTTTCCGTTTGCCGGTTGTCGTTGGAGACCCTGGAGGGGAAGAGGTAATCTCAACCTCTTGGTCCCGGCGCACCGGCGAGGAGTCGGCGATCTCTATAATTTCCGACTCATCCGTGTTTTGCGCGTTGCGAGAATCTCCAGATTTAATTCGTGACGGACGGGGAGTCACTTGAGGCGAGGTACAGTCCGTTGAGTGACCAGAATGTTGAGAAGGCCCCTCCGAAGTCTCAGATGACGAAAACGAGGCTTTCTGAGGGCTCCCTTTGTTACCCTGGGCTTTCTGGCGAGCAAACATCGCTTGGATGCCGTCCTTGCGCTGCGAGACTGGTAGCACGAACGATGGCGAGTCCGTTCCAACTCTACCAACCTCCTTTGGCACCGGATAACTGGATGAAGTGAGCGTTTGCTATCAGGGGAAGACATGCATGCATACCATTCAAGAGCAGGTCCGTCATACGGTTTCACAAGTTGCGCAACGGATTTGTCCCAGCCTTTGTCATTGTTCAGCCAAAGGTCAATATCACTATCATTATTGAGAATCAATGGCATCCGGTCGTGCAGCCACCCCAGTTCCTTGTTGGCTTGAACAGTAACGATGGTAAAAGTGAAAAGTTCCTTCCCGTCAGGTGCGTCCTCCAACAAAACTCGATCCCAAAGCCCAGCAAAAAGCATGAGCTTGTCGTCATTCTTATGTCGTACAAAGTGGGCCTTCTTTTCACCAGTAGGAGGTGCTGGCGGTTGGGGTTTCAGCCATTCAAAGTACCCATGAACTGGCACGACACAGCGCTTGTGCTTCTTCAGAGATGCCCACATGCCCGTGTCCGAGTCGAGCAGATTTTCGCCTCGCGCATTGATGGTCTTCATCTGGCCGGTGGTGTCGCCAAACCGTTGCCAGTGCGGAATCACACCCCACTGCATGGTCTGCATGATTGTTCGCTCGATACTGGTGTTGGTGCTGTTATCCGACCGAACTTCAAAAGGAGCAGTGCCGGCATGGTCGCGGTTGTCATCCTCTGATCCGCGCATACGGCGGATTACGGGTGCATTGCTGCGCGGGGCGATGTTGTTGCTGGGAAACTACATGAACGTTCGTGCGAGAGTAGGTATGTGGCGAGCGTCATACCGTGGTTGGAAGTTGTCACGACCAACCCACTCCTGCGGCTGAATACGGTACCCAGCCACGGGCATGATGTTGTCCCTATTCCTTCCTAAAGCAAAGCGACCACACCTGGTATGCTTGCGTCAAAAGAGGTTGAGCGTGCGTTCTCAAATTACCCACATCGAAAAGAGAATACGAATCAGTGGGAATTCACGTGGGAAGGACAAAGGTGTGAGCAGGGGTAGAGCGTGTAAGATTGGCTATGACGACGGCGTGTGAGTGTTGAGACAGTCTCGGTTGAGCTCAGCGGAGTTGGCCGGCGGTGCTCTTTGCCAGTGACCAGGCGGAGTTTTGATCGAGATGGACGGCGAGCACTACGAGTACGAGCACGACCCCGAGCAGGAAGACGAGAATGGGATCGAGCTAGGGCAAGGTGAAGACGACGAAACGCAGGAACAGGAGCACACGGAAGATGGACTTGAGTCCGTTCCGTATCCCGCTGCCGTCCATACATCCGAGCCCGACCATATCAAGCCAAAACGGTCCCACGTCCAGGCAGCATGCACATTTTGCAAGGGTGCGCCATTTTCCTGCGTAGCGCGCTGCTCGTCGGCTGAAACCATCTCTCAGGCCGCAAGATGCGTTGCGATGGCCAGAAACCATCATGCGTCAATTGCTTCAACCGCAAGCAGCAGTGCGAGTACCCGGCTTTTGTCAAGCACAGAGGCCCCAACAAAGCCAAGGCGGCGGCTGCGGCCCACGATGATGCAGCCGCGCAGGTCGCTGCAGCGGCGGTCGCAGCAGCAGCAGCCGCGGGCATGCACGCTCACATTACGCCATACTCTGTCAATGGAGTAATCATGTACCACCCTGGGATTCCAGGTCCTTCGGCTTATGTTCCTCCAGGAGGCATGTTGCCTCTACCATACCCAGTCTCACCAACTGGCCGGCTCAAGCGCTCCGCCGAGGAGTACGAAGCGGATGACGGCGAGAACGACGAGCAAGATGGCTTCACTGTCCAAGAGTACCAGCCCGACGACGACTCAGGCATGGGTGGAAAGAAGGGTCGAGGTGGTATGCGCGGCGGCAAGCGAGCAACGATGGCGTGTCACTCGTGCCGCCAGCGCAAGATGAAGTGCGACGAGGTTCAACCCGCATGCTCGCAGTGCTCGCGGCGCAACATCACCTGCCTTTATGACGAGTTTGTTCGCCGTCGTGGCCCTTCCAAGAAGAAGCGCATCGAGGGAACAGAGGTCCACCTCGTCGCCAACCCCTCGCCTGCTTCACCAAATCCGCATGTCATGCATCATCATGCCCCTCCGCATCTCAGTCTCGTCCCAATGCCCTATTCCTTCCCTGGAGCTCCTCCCGATGCTCCCAAGTACATGGCGCTCATGGATCCCAACGGAGTCCCCGTCCAGATTCTCGGCATTGAACATCCTGGTATGCACGGTCATATCGTTCCCGTTATGCACCACGACGGCGAGGTCGAAGAGCATGATGGTGATGATGAAGGCGATCAAGAACAAGGCTCACCGCAAGTGCATGCCTCTGGCGATGAAATTGAGGAGGACGACAGTGTTGCACAGGCGGCGCAGCATCCCCAGGTCGTCTGGTCGTGACCGCACAGTCGGTGTCTCTCTCGCGGTGTGTTGGACGACCCTCATCCAGTTTTCGTATGTTGTACCATCTTGCGGCGGTCTTTGCCTCTGTGGTCATCTCTGACTGCCTTCGTGGCTGATGTAATCAGTAAACCTAGCTTCATGTTCCCGGCGTGTAAATTCCCAGCCGAACCTCGTGTCCAGGCTCTGACCTTCCATAAAATAAATTGTTGACTACATAGCTTCGCTTTAAGAAGGCGGCGTCATATGGAAAATCCACGTATTTGGGGGCAAATGTAACGACTTGACACAAGTACAAGGAAGATCTGTCGCAACTAACCAAAACATTACAGATATTTCAACCGCGATTTCGACGTATCATGCCGTAGATCCACTCGATGGATGGCGGCCGCCCAGGACCTCTTTATCATCCGAACGTGGTGGTTCTAGCTCATGGAGACGTAGCGGCCTCCTCCTTCTCCTTGATGCTCTCCTTCTCGTTGGATGGGCCGGTGCCGGCGGCATCATGCTCGGCAGCCTTTTGGAGCTGAGCATCCTTGCCGTCGAAGAGCAGCGAGCACTCCTCCAGAGTACGGCCTTCTTGATGTCAGCTTGGACTCACCCAAGAGGAGGACATGATTCTTACCTTTAGTTTCGATGGCATACATCCACATGAAGCCGAACTCGAAGACGTCCCATGCAACATAGATGACGTCTGCCGAGAAAACATGAGATAAAGCCCGACTTCATGAGATATGAAAGTGGTACGCACAATACTTCCAGTTCAAGGCATCCCAGGCAATCGGATTGATGTACTGGTTGAAGACGAGCGAGGCCGTGACAGACAAGTTCATGATGGCGAGACCCTTGGCACGAATTTGGAACGGAAGAATCTCGACAGTGTACGAGACGAGCAATGGCGTGTACGCGATGGCATACGCTCCGTTGAAGAGGAAGATGAAAAACACCTGAACAAAATGCGTAAGTAGGTGACCACAATGCTGTGATGTAAACGTACGAAGGCGTTACCGGCGTTCTTGTCGCCCGGAGTCGTGAGCTCGCCTTTATCATCCCAAGTCGCGGTTTTTCGGTAGACGGCAGCGGTTACAGTGATGAAAGTGTAGGAAAGAAGCATGCCTGGGACAAGAATCAGAGGCTGAACTTCGTAACGGGCTGTGAGCATACTAACCGGCAGTGGACACAAGCCACAGTGTACGGCGACCGAACCTCTCGGTGAGGAGCGACGCTGAGATAGCGATCGTGATGTTCCAAATCTGGAGGAAACCGTTGAGGAGCGTCTGTTTCCAACTTTCAACAAGTCCTATGTTTGTAAGAATGATGGATAGATAGTCTGAAGCATCCATTAGCAAATAGAAGACACGCGACAGCAAAGCCGGTTGTCGCACTACTGACAGGAGATGAGACCGTTGCCGGACCACTGCGAGAAGAACCCGATAGCGATAATGACACGCATGCGACGGAGGTTGCCTGCAGTGCTGAAGAGCGAGAGGTACGACACGGCCTGCTGGGCTTCTTCCTCAAGCCGAAGTGCTTCCTTGATTTCGTTGTACTCGAACTGCACGAGAGGAGAGTTGACATCCCCATCGGCGTGGTACTTGGCAAGAGTGCGAATGGCCTCCTCATCGCGACCCTTGGCAATGAGCCAGCGAGGGGACTGGGGATGAAATATGTTGGCCACGGGAAACAATACGAATCTAGTGAGACTCACCTCAGGAACAAGGAAGATCAGGAAGACCTGCAAAACCGAGGGAAGACCCTGAAGCAGCGACGGAATGCGCCAACTCCACGTGTTGTTAATGCGGAAGGTGCCCTAGAGTGCGGGAGTCAATTCAGGACAGGCAAAAACTTGTCATGAAGTGAACTTGCAAATGTGCTCCAGGCTGCGACAATAGAGCCGCTAAACCACAGGGAGTTGAAGATAGACACGAGAGCAGGACGATGCTTGGGGTAGGCGAGCTCAGAAATGAGGAGAGGGCTAGCATTCTGAGCGAATGTCGTGCCGAAACCAATGAGCCAGCGAGCGCCGACGAACATGCTGAAGCCCTGGCTTGCTGTCTGGAGCGCTACACCAGCACACAGAAGAATGGCGCCAATGAAGATAGCCTTGCGGCGACCCAAGTAATCGGCTATATAAGAAGGTACTCGATGAGCTTGTGCACTTCACACGTTGCCGATGTCAACCCACCGACATATGGCGCGAAGAGAACACCACAGAGACCACCGATGTTCTGAGCGAGCAAGTGTGAAATTTACAACAGTATATATTGCGATGCAGTGTGGCTCAACGTACCTGGATCGCGTTGAATAGACCGAGTCGGCCGCCGCGTGGCCTGCCGAAATAGTCCTAAAATGATTGGTGAGAGAAGTCCAATCGTGTAAGTACATAAAGAGCGCCTTCAGGGCGTGAGCTAACCTGCCAGTTATCGACCGATTGGAGACCGTCTGCATTCAGGAGGAGTGCCGGTCAGAAGCAGTCTTCAACAAGGCCAAGCAACTCACTCATCATCTATAAATCGCCCTCACGTGAGCTTAACATCAAACGAGACTATTGAAGACAGACGCACACTCCCATCGAAGCCGTTGGCATAGGAGGTGAGGAGAGGCAGAATGAGTAGCATGTTGAGCGTGAGCAGCTGCCTGTTGCCCCACCATTTGCCTGCGACGGGAATGTCAAAAACCGGCTCTCAAGCTGTTGTACAACTGACCCTGATAAAACAGGTGCTCGAGGTGGTCCATGCCAGAAGCGGGGCCGACGCCGACTTGTGGAGCCCTTGAGTGAGAAACAGGACAGTTGAGACGAGAGCTCTACATGGAAAGTACGACAGACAGGCCGCACGTACATGTTGAACGAGGCGTTGAACGACGAGACGTAGCAACAAGGGTGAATTCGAAGCCCGTTGGGAGCAGTCCATCTTTATAGCCAGCACGTGGAGCCATGGTCAGATGCAAACCGAAAAAACACCGGTTACGGCTTCTCCATCACTATCCCATCGGCGGACGTGTTCCCCACATGCATGCATCACAGGCTAAGGTTTCGATGCGGGGAAAAGACGCGCGAAGGCTCTTACAGTCCCTGCCTGAGTTGTACCATTGCGGCTCGCTCGCGCATCGATGAGAGGTGCACATGCACCTCATACGAGTTCAAAGCCAAACGCCCCTATCCCCGGCATACGCATTGTGGAGTGTAAAAGCACTCCACGTCACGTTATCTCAATGCGCCGACTTTCTTCCGTGCCGTGCTGCCCTGTACATGTGAGCGGGACAACTCCGGTGCCGTTCAAGGATCAATGCTCTCATCTGCACCTTGCATGGCCTGTGCAGAGTCTGTGCGCACACGCTCGGGGGTCATGGCGCGGCGAACTGGAGTAAATAGATCAGCAAGAAGCTGCACTTAGGATGCTCTAGCAGGCTTTCGTCCAAGCGAATCCAAATCGGGTGACAGGGAGCTTGAAGGCTCTTCTGGCCGTGCGTGAAACGCCCTGACCGGACTTTCACGGCCGGGCGGTCTCGGATGGGTGGAAGTGTATATAGTGCGGCAGCTGAAGCGGAGGATTTAACGGATGATTGTGCCGCGGCGCATGGCGAGAGTCGCGGAAGAGCGAGAACGTTCCGCGAGGTTGACGATTCGGTCTTGTTTTGTTTGAAGTACAATTCAGCGAAGGCAGCGTTATGCCGAACAGTGATCGAGTTCGCGCGCAAGCATGTCCGATCCTGTGTGATGCTCTGCACGAGCGCGACTGAGCAACGGAAGTCATTCGAGGCACAAGTCTCGTACCGCATCATCCGCGGATGTCTATCAGGGTGTAGGTAACATCCGACCTTCCTTAGCTTGAACATGGGCAGAGCTAGGCGTCAGTATCGATGGTGGCAAGCTACGAAAGGCAGAGTTGTGGCGCCGAGATCCTCTTAGCAAAAGCATCCGCGAGTGCAACCACACGGGCGTCTAGGTTGAAGTTCGCTTACCTCTTGGTCTTCTTCACACCGTTCGCGCCGAGGCTCGAGCTCCCAGCGCATCCTACACCCTACCACTTTGTACGTTGGCTCTCCCAAGCTCACTTGTACCATTTCCTGACCCTGATTTTGTAGCTTCTCCAAGTTCTGTACCCGCGAACCCTCTCCAAAGCGTCACCTCCTTACAACGATAACTTATGGCTTCCTCGAAAGGACGGAAGAAACTCTCAGTCTCTGAAATTGCCAGGAACACAGCCCACTTCCAGCGATGGGCTCATCATCACCACCATAGTGCTGCTTCGATGGATGACCTGCCGCCCGATATGTTGAAGCAGGTTGAGCGAATCTTCAACACCCGAGGTCGTCTCCCGTACGCAGTGATCGATAAGGTACGTGATCACTTAGAACACCGAGACTATATTCAAACACCTTTGCGCGTAGACTTCAGATTACCATTCTGCGCTTAAACTACTCTCGCCGGATCTCCTGGTCTTCCTCGAGGCAGCATACTCGCAAGACCCTGGGTTGTTCTCCTCGAACTCAGAACCAGCGTCGCACATATATCACGACTTGACACTCGTATACGAGGCATGGGCACAGGAGATGCTCATGGGCTCCTCAAATGTGATCTGGAGTGAAGCGGATAGAGCCAATTCCGTCTATTCACTTATTCGTAAGGCAGGCATCAGAAAAAACAGGTTGCGCCATCAATGTCGACTGGGTTTGCCAAAGTCTCGCTCCTCGGACAAGGCAAAGGGAGCAGATGTTCTAGCTGCGCGCGTGGCTATCCCGGACGCAGTTTTGTATCTTCCACGGACGCAGCTGGAAGAGCTTTGGAAAAACCGCGATTCACCTTACAACGTCCTAGCCACACATAACTCGGCCATACCCTTCAATCACAATAGTACACCTGCGGCCAAGGCCCCGCAGCGCCAGTCTTTCGAGTTCGCAAGCAGCGTATGGGAAGATAAAAAAGCAGATCACGCTGGGGTTTGTTGCTGGTTCTCCGTTCCAATCATAACTTTGACACGCGTTTCAGGTCGAAGACGCCTACCGTCAGAACCAAATGTCGACGACGGCGCTGGCAAGACATCTACGCGCGTTCAAAGTTCCTGCTCCTGTTATTGGCTTGGTCTGGGCTGAAGGCTCCGTTCAAGCACATGTGGACTGGGTGGAGAGGAAGAGTGAAAAAGTGGTGCGTCTCATCCTCCTGTTGGAAGAACAATGCGCTGACGCCGCGTAGTCTGTGTTCTCTGCACGCTATTCTCCACCCCGAGCGGATAATCGCCGTATAAGCGGCGCCTCGGCAGCTTCTAGTTCGCCAGACTTTGCGTGGAACTTGAAGAAAGAGGCCGATATCTTGTCGGTGTTCTTGCTCGTCCGAAACATCGACGAGTGGACCAGCACCAAGTTTCGAGATCTTATCATCCGCAAGGTGACAAAGTTTGCACAGCACGTACAGGAGGGCAAGGTGGAGTTTGCTGTGTGGAAGACGAGGCCAAAGGGGCGCTGGTCAAATGTGTCTTCCATTGCAGTCGACGACGATGATGTGGCGGCGGAAGCCTCAGACGACGACCATGCAGACAGCCCGCCGTCATCTCCCAAGAGATCAAATAGGAAGTCTGTCAGGAAGTCGATCCCAGCCAAGGTCGGAACGCGAAAGAAGATTGTAACAAAGAGTCCACCGGAGGAAAATACCCATAAGAGGGATGCGTCTGCCTCAGCGCCACTCCCCAGCCAACGTGTCCTTCGCGCACGGAAATGACGGGTGGCAAGATGATTGTTTTGTGTATGATTACATGGATGTGGATACGCCTTGCTCACGAAATATCACATTGTCTTTCTGTTGTGAACAGCCCTGGGCCATTGTATATTAGGGTTCCTATAAGACCAAGCATGTTATAGGCAATCGGTCCCGTTAGGACGATGTGAGTATTGTGGAAGTACCTCTGCGCAGCGCTGCGGGCGCGAGTCTGCCCTCAATTCTGTGGCTGCGGGCTGCGCGGAGCCTGCGCGGACCAACTTATGTTTGCGCACGTCACCCTTATAAGCAGGTTGGCGCCGGCCACCGCCGAAGCGCGACTCCCCCTCTCGTCTCTCGCCCCCCATGTCCGCGGGACCGATCCAGTTCAAGTTAACGAAGCCAGGCGATGCGGTTCGCAAACTGAGCTTTCCAGATGTGCCTTCATGGAACTTGCTTGCGGCAAAGGTCGAGGAACTCTTCGAAGTGCCGTTCGACCAACTTGCGCTTATCTACAAGGACTCGGACGGCGACGCAGTCACTCTAAATAGCCAGCAGGAGCTCAGCGAATACTATCTCACCGCTGTCCAACCTTACAAGTTCACCGTGCGCGACTTGTCAGAGTCACACTCCAATGGCGACAACCATAGCCGTGCAGGTGCCGACAATGGCATCCCCAGGTCACCTTTCAACTATGGAGGCGGCCCGCTCTCTTTTGAGGTTGTAGATCGTGATGATTTCCCTGTGGAAATCCTCCTTGGGGCCGGTGCCTCCCAAATGTTCAAGGGAAGCCGTCCGAGCAGTGCAGCAGGGTTTGTTGAGGAACTCCCAAGCCCCGGTGGCCGAATAACGCCTCTGCCAGCGGACAAAGGCAAGGCCCGTGTTCGCTCATCCAAGCAGCCAAGTATGGTTGAGATCCCGGACTTTGCCTCTGATGACGGCTCGTTCAAGGCAGCCGTCGAAGACGGAAAGCCGATCCACATTATCGAAACTCTGCCCGGAAGCGCTGCTGTTGATGATATCGACATAGATCCGCAACCGAAACCAAAGTCATTGATTCAGCAAATCATAGAGTTCGGACGACGCCGCGACGCAACAGAGGCCGCAGCGGCCGCTACTCGGTCCACAGAGGACCCGCCGTTGACAACTGTACAGGACAGAGAGTCACCGCCAAGCACTCCACCACCAGTGCCTTCTCTTGTGGGCGACTTGGCAGACTTGATGCAGCATGTCGCGATGGCTGCTGGCGCCAATCCCGAAGTTACAGCGCGTCTTCGGGACGTCATGCGCAATGCAGCAACCGGAGCGTACTGGAACGACGCCTCTGGCCAACTCGTAAATGAAACAACCGAGGCTCAGGCAGGAATGCGGCTGGCTGACGCCATGGGAGATTTGTTTAAAGCCGTCGTTGGGCCAGAGGCTGCAGTTCTTGCGCAACAGTTTGCCGGCGCAGTGACTGCGCCGCGACTGAACCGTGCCGAATCAGCGCCCGCACCCTCCGCTGGGGGACCGGGTGGACCGGGCGGTTGGGCTCGCGTTCGAGAGCGCATGTTCCCGGGTGGAGTACCGCGTCCAGCTCAGCCCCCATATGACCATTATGGCCGCTCTCACTTTGGTGAGCCGAGATTTGGCTATGGTGGACCTCCGCCTCCAGCTCCGCCAGCCGTTTTGCCACGCTATGGAGGTGCTCCGCCAATGCCACCTGCAGTCCGCGGAAGGTTCGACCCCTGGAATCCCCGAAATTTTGAGCGCCTTCGTCAGGCTCAGGGTCAGTATCCGATTGCGCCCCCTCCCGGTGCTGGCGCACGAGTGGCTTTTGCACCTCCCCCGCCCCCACCATCTACAGCAGTTCCGCCGGCCAATGTGACTCCTGCGTCAGCCGCAGCTCCTGCACCTATTATGGCTTCTTCTGCTCCCACTACTTCAGTTCCAGCCGCAGCCGCAGCCCCAGCGGCTCCACCTTTGCCACTCACGCACCCGGTTTCTCATCTCATGCCTGCAGCTTCGCACCCTTCGCCTCCTCCTGCACCCGGTCTTGCTTTGGTCCCAGTCTCCCCAGTCCCATCCGCTCCAGTGGATCGTCGATCTGCTCTTGAAGCAGCGAAGCAGGCATATATCGAACAGAAGGAGCTATACCGCCGCGAGAAAGAGGAACGCCGCCGCGAGAAAGAGCTCTACTCATACGGGAAATCGGGGTTTGCAGCACTTGCGCCTTCGCAGCGCCCGTGAGTGATTGTCCCATCGCTCTGTCGCCTGTATGTTATCAAATAATGGGAATGTTAATGTTATCTCCCACAGGGATTTCGATCTTGACGTCCATGGCGAAGCAGGAGGTCCCGAAGAGACGACACCGAAAGCAGTAAAAAGCGCCATGGTCCCTTTAGGATTTGAGCGGCGTCCGCGCGCAGGCGAACCCATCCCAGTTGTGGAGCCGCCACCGCTCACACCGCTAGACAAGCTTCCAGATGACCCCTTCGTGCCTGCCACTGAACCGAGCGTAACTGGGACCATGACGGCAAGCCCCATCATGCAAGCCGCTGCCGATATACAGCCAGAGTCGACATTTTCGCGCATGGCATGGAACTTCCGACCCAAAAATTTAGCTGTCTCCGCTGCTCTCTCACCGACTACTGCTACTGCTACTGGTTTCGGGTTGTTCGGGATGAGCAACGATCCTGCCAGCCGCGTGAAAAAACGTCTGTCTGATGTGCGTGTTTTAGGCTCGTTCTCATTCAAACCGAGTGCTTACACTTGTCCCTAGATCGGATTCGCAGAAACTACGTACCCAGACTTGTCCTCGCGCGTTGCGCGTCAGTTGCGCAGCAATGCCAATCCAACCAAGGAAGCAGAGGACTTGATCGTCACGCGCCTCATCGAGGAACTGTTGAGCCAGCAGCAGGGTGGCTCAAAGATGAATGCCAGCGTGATGCCTGGTACATTTGGCTCGTGAAGTGACTTTTGAGGCTTGTCTGCTGAGGATTTGTCAAACTGTACACATCCTTGTGTAACCGTCTGTATGCGCCAATATATGTGTACTCCTGTTGCAGGACAGTCGCAATTTTGGTCAGATTTGTGTTCCCCAAGGTTCGTCTAGTCAAGTTCTGCGCAGCGCGCTCTCCTTACCCGCCCGCCAAAATCAGCGTCTGCTGAAGTCTCTCGGTACCGCAATTTGCGGCGTCTCGCGAAAGCGCCGTTCCTGCCCTTAACCTTATCCTGGCGTGGAGCTCCGCGTGCGGGGTAATGTGGCGTCGTCGTGCATGCCGAAACGCCATCAAATGGCAGGAATCATGCCAAGAACCGCTTTTGGTGGGATATCGGTCGTTCACCATGCTCGGTCCGAGCAACCTGGGGACGGCACGGGCTATACATTCATCTAGCATCGATCTCGGTTTCTCTCGCATTCTCCCTTCTCACGTTGTCTACGACGTTTAGCAGTGAGAAGAGGATTGAAGCCCTTGCCGAGGTGTCACAGCCCGGTGGCGTAACTCCATCATGTGCTGCCTTACCAGCTGCAACTATTGCTGCTGTTGCCAAACAATGCCCGAGGGCTAGAAGATCAAACGGCCTACCTGCCAGGAAAACAAGTAATTGTATTCATGGGATTGTCGCTGGCACTGGCGTGCTCCTACCTGGAACAAACTATATGCGTACGCTCTTGAGGCGCTGTCCTGAAGCTTGTTGATCTCAATTCTTGCCTCAGCGTTGCAACTGCTCTCCCAGGTATAAAATTTGACCTTCGCGGTGGCAAATAAAGCAATTGGGTAGCACAAGTTTACCTGCTTGCTAGCCTCGCGTTCACTCCAATATCCTCGCGTTTCTCGAACATATTTGGCAGAAAGATGGAGCTTCTTTCATCACTCGTAGTCTTTTGGCTGGCTTCCCTGGCATGCGCATTGTCTAAGACCATGATCCAGGTCAGCAAATCTTCATGAAACAATTCGTTACCACAACCCGTATGAACACAGCTCGTCCAGCTCATCATCTTCCGTGCCTTTCAAGGCATCGGTGGTGGCAGTCTTTCAACGCTGTATGTTTCATCATCCGAGTTATATCATATGCTCAAGTCTACAGTGTGCAGGTCATTATTGGCGATGTCGTCTCTCTTCGCGATAGAGGTCTGCCTGACGACGCCTATCACCTCGCTGCCATAGACTAGATAAATTTCTTTGGCAGGAAAGTTTATGTGGGTGACTGAAACAGTGATTGGGCTTTCCAATGGACTGGGGCTTCAATTCGGTGCGACGCCCCACAAAACTTCCAATACTCACACAATCTGGGTGTCGCCTACGAGATTCTGGAGCAGCTCCTCGAAGATCCCACAAACCTCAATTGTCCGGAGTTTAATACAAGAATCACCTCTGCCCAGCGCGCCGGTATTGTTGATGCTTACCTATCGGGTTTCCAAACCGTTTCCCTCATCACAGTACGTACTAGTAACTCTTCGATACTACCCGTTCTGACAGGCCGACTCGCAATCACAGGCTGGCTTTCAGGCGCTGGCAACCGTGGTAGCCTTTCTTATGATTCAGCAAATAGACTTGCGGCGTGCCGACGACGCTGACATGAAATAGCAAGGCTCGGATCTTCTTCGCCGACGTGCCGACAAGTCTGGCGAGACTGCCAATATCGAGAGAGCAACAACGACAACGAAGTAAGTTGAGCCTGCCACTGACACACACGGGCTAGCAGGCAACACCTCGCAAGCGACAACTGGGTCATTGCAAATTCCTCAACTCGCCTACGAATCTAACGAAGAGAAAGCAGTGACCACGATGCATGCCTGAGCTGTCTACGCAAGCTTAAAACTCAGGATTCATTCCTTGAACGGGTTGAACCGGGCTATATTACGAGCATTCCGACCATTTCATTGTACGCAGACTGCACAAAACAACATTATTCAGCAGGTCACGTTCGTGCCGACACTGGGATCCGTAATACAGCGACTCGAAGGTCGCGCGCAGAACACAATAGTATGAGCTCATTAATCTCCTTGCGATAGCCCGGCAATTCGCGCAGCTGGTTGCGAATATTTTGCGCGTACTGGCTGCGATTTTTAGGGAATAACGCGAGAACTGACCGCCAGGCGTCCTCGTCTTTGAGCCAGTTACTGTTCGTAGTCAAGGCACTGAACACAGTCGAGTCAACATCCACCGCGACAAGCGGGGTATGACCCGTCATAGCTGTACGAATCTCGCGGTCTAGCTCCTCAACTGAGAACGAGAAAAGATCAATATATGTGTGAAATCAAATACCAAATAAAGCAGCAGACCTTTCATGAGGGAGATGTTATTGGTCTTCAAGAACTTCTTCCGCTCGCTGTAAAACTCGTCGGGCATGATGTACTCGATATTGTCTAAAGCATGGGCTGTTGAGCCGTCAACGGGCACCGATAAATTGTCGTGCGTCTTCTGGTCTTCCCGCCGTTGTTTTGCCAGCTCCTTGGTCAACCAAACGGGTAGCTCTGCGCGAGATACTAGACAAGGAGAAGTTAGGAGGTGAATATCACAACGCGTCATTACTCACGACCGTGTTGCTCTCCGCTCAAGAGGTTCTTCACCTTATACTCAGATCGGCCAGAGGCAGAGAGCGTCGGCGGGACTATAACACAGAAGCTAGTTGACGAGGATGAGCGGTCTGCACGGATATACGGATAATATGCACGTACAAGATGCCGTCTTCCTGTGCGAGCAGCAAAGGGTCGTCGGAGTTGTTATCCATAATAGCATGATCGTACATCATGTCAGAACGAACATTGTGCTGCCAAAGCAGCGCGCAAATCTCGAGTCTTTCTTGAGTGTGGCCAGGTTGACGAGAGATCACGTAGACGTCGGCTCGACGAGGTGCCCATGAACCAAGCGATGATCGAGACTTCTTTGCAATGGCTTGCTTCTCAGCGTTCAAGTGCGCCTCCACGGCGGCAGCGAGTGGCTGGATAGAGAATTGCACACCGACTCCACAAATGTTGGGTAGTGAACGGCCGGGTTGAATCTGACCAAAGAGATTGTCATACCTGGACAAAGGTAAGGGACTTAGAGATGCATGATGGAGACGCACCTTCCACCAACAGCAAACTCTTCAGAGCGCTTCGCGCCACGCGAAACTTGAAAGCTTATACCGCCGGTGTAGAACGATGGGGGAGTCGTGAAGGTACGGAAATACAAGCGTCGCTTCACCCCAAGCGTTTTCGCAAATGTCATGACTTTGATGACCTGCTCTACTGCCGCAGTAATTGCCAGTGTGCGTGGCTCATCCGGGAGATTGTTCTCAAGATCCTCTAGCCGAACTGCGGTTATGATAAGAGCTTTGGCTTGAAGTATTGGCATGTCAGCTAGCTCACGTCGATCGTGCCAGGCTGCGACTACAGCTTCTGCTCGATGAAGGCCGAGTCGCTGCAGGTCGCGCTTCTTTTTAGCTGCGAACTGCTCGGTTGCCGGCCCACGGCGAAGCAGCCCTTGAACCGTCGCTCGAGATTCTTCCGGGAATAATGACATTATGTCCGTTTCGACTAAAAGGTTAAGATTAGTCTAGCTTGCAGCTTGAAGTCACAGTGAGCATTTTTGCTCACTGTTTGGATGCGATATGTCAATACTGTATACCTCACCAAGACCGGGAAAAAATGTGAGGCATTCATCGACAAGAGCGATGGCTTCAGCAACTGCAGCAAGATATCCATCACGCATATCCGGCGTCAAGATGTCGAAAGCCGCGAGTTTATGAGTGGACGGGTGACCGATGCCCATCTGGTGATATGTATCGCCGATGCAGAACCTTTTGAGCCTTTGCTGATCGCGGGCTACCGACATGCGAATAAATGGGGGAAGCAGGTTGCGAGGGAGGCAAACGACATCTCCACTGCTGTCCAGAAACATCGCAACATTGCTCTGTTGCTGAGTCGGGTCGACTGGGCCCAGAAGGGGCGCGTTCATCTCGACAGCGCCATGCTTGACGAAGATTCTGCGGAGGTGCTCGACAACGACATTGGTGACTTGTTCGAACGCTGTGCGATCTGACGTGCTGTTGTAACTGGCAGCTTTTACGGGATTGAATGGCTGCCGGAACAATGCTTGTACAACCTGAAGGTAGTGAGATGAATCGGGCCGTGCTAGAAAGGTAATTCAGATGATGTTATAATCTCGAAAGCGTTGCGTACTCATCACCCTCATGGACTCATTGAAGAACTCGTCGGCAAGTCGAGGTGGGAGCAGGTCGCTGTGTCTCAGTTCAAAAGAGCTCATGCGTTTGTCAGGATCATGTTGCAGCAAGGCTTCGATGACTGTCAAGGTGATGAGAATCTTGACAGCGTTGAAAAGGCGCTAGTGAACATACTTTTACGCTGACGAACATGAGTTGCTGGCCACTCAACGGGGAAGATGATGTCCGGCTTGCGCAAGCTCTCGATCACCTGAATGCGCTCGTACACGGTTGAGAACATGTAGTTCATCTCAAAAAAGCAGATCCCGAGGGAATACATATCTGCCTTTGACTGGTTGCGCGACTTCTTCGAACGCGATATTACCTCTGGGGCAATGTAGAGCCGCGTGCCGACATCTGCAAAAACAGTGGTCAGAGGCCATCGAGTAGAGAAGACGCGTCCATACCGCGCGTGATATCTGGATCTCCACTGTTGCTTGCAGTCAGCTCGTTCGGCGCTACCTGAGCAAGATTTGAGGTCGCTAATCCAAAGTCTCCGACTTTGACATCCCCTTTACCATCTGTAAAGCGAAGATTAGAAGAGGAAAAAAATTTGCATCATGCCATTATACCAATGAAGATGTTGGTTAGTTTTATGTCTCTGTGGATCTGTAACGCACCTCAGCCAACGATTATCAGAGTTGGCTGAAAGGCATACAATTCCTAGGTTGGACATGTGAACGAGCGCGTCCAGCACCTGATTGAACAGTCGCCAAGCCTCATCTTCGTCGAGGCCCTCCTCGATGCGCTCCTTCAACGTCTGCTTCTCAACGAATTCCTGTAATGACAGTCAGGCGACAGCAGGGATCACGACCGTTAGATAACACACCATGGAGATGTACAGCGTCTGCGTCGGACCGTTGGCTACCGGCCGTTTTGTCCTGGCATTACGCTGTGCACGACTTGGAAAATCGCGAAAGGCGACAGGAGAGGTGATACCTAACGAGAGCTCATCGTCACAGTCCTCCTCTTCATCCATAGTTTCATCTCCACTTGCACCATTCTCATGGCCCTCATCACCCCCACCGTCGTCATCGGAGTCGTTACCAAACACAATGTCGGGGCCAGAGTCATCCGAACTTGTCGATTCCGACAATGACGAGAACGAGGCGTGGTTGAAAGGAAAGTTTCGACCGCGACTCTTGCCTATGGAACTTAGTTGAATGGTGCTGTCGAAAAAGGGTCGGCTGAGTGACGAGTCTTCTGAAGGTGGCTCGATCTCGTTGCCTTCATCGTCTTCAATCCAGGCCGAAAAGTAGCGGACGATGTAACGGTGGTTGAGTCGACTCAGTGTGTTCACCTCACGGAAGATCTTGCCATCATCCGCTTCGTCAGTACCCCGCCGAAGCTTGATCTTTTTTATGGCGTAGATCTTCTTGTCGATCTGGAGCATATTCAGCATCTTGTAAAATCCACTAGCTCGATTCTGCGGACCTTGTGTTCAGCCTTGACCACCTCACCAAAGCCGCCGCTACCAAGGCGGTCCAAGATAGTGAAGTCGCTCATAAACCGACCAGGAGGAAGCTCTGAACGACGCGCGTTGATCATGGCTCTCGGGGAAGTGGACACGTCTGGACTCGAGTTAAATTCGGTGGTCTGCGAGCGCGCCGACCTCGGACGCGGGCCTGCATCAGCATTGTTAGTGGATGATCGCAACACGTTGAGCACCGCACTGACTAGGAATTGAAATCGGAGTCGACTTTGGCGCTGTGACAAGCGTTACGGATACGGACTGAAGTTCGTCAAGAATGCGCAAGCAAGACCAAGGCCGCTTTTTGCTGGGTTCAAACATTGCCGTAGCAACTGTCCGCAATGCAGCAGGGAAATCCGCTACGAAAATCTTCAGCGAAAAACAACGGCGAATGACAATGAATCAGGGCTGACTACGATCCAGGACCTCCGTGAATGTTTTGTGGCGAGACGTGACATCGATGCCGTAGAGCATCTGCAGCAAGACAATGCCCACGTTCCACAAATCACGGTTGCGGGTGTAGTGTAAGGGCTGCTGCTTGACCTCTCGTGCAATCCTGCAATCCAGTTAGACGACGCCTTCTTTGCCGGTACACTGTTCTTTTCGCACCAGCTTTCTGGGATGTGAACCTCTTCGGCCGGGGTGGAATCAAATTTGTTCGAGTGCTGAAGGTCACAGAGCCGGCTGAAGAATGATGTGCGGGCGAGTTTGATTCTCGGAATTATTGAAGTTGGTCCAGAAGGATCGTAGTCGATGTGGACACATTTTGCAGAGACGCTGCGATGGATGATGTCTCCAGCATGTAGCATGTTCAGCGCGGATACAATCTGAACCAGAAACTCCTTGAAGGGAACTGAGATTAGGGACAAAATAGTGAAGGGGTAGCATACGGTAGCTTTGGGGGGATTGAGAGGTCCTGCGATGTGGAGCAGGTCGTGAAGCGTGGTCGAGGGACGTTGCTCGGCGA
Organism: Auriculariales sp. MPI-PUGE-AT-0066; assembly: GCA_020744175.1. Classification (NCBI taxonomy): domain Eukaryota; kingdom Fungi; phylum Basidiomycota; class Agaricomycetes; order Auriculariales; species Auriculariales sp. MPI-PUGE-AT-0066. Next base: position 1,276,586 of record JAGTJP010000003.1, read on the forward strand.
GGATGAGGAGACGAGGCGGGGCGTCCCTGTTTGCTTGCAACAAGTGAACGGCATAATAGCGTAAAAGCATCTTGTGCGGGAGACCAATGACTTTGCGAAGACTTTCTTCGAGCTCGCGCATCCGCTTCTTGCCTGTGCAGAAACGGTCAAATCCAGTAGTCAATCGAATGCAACATGATTCTTACCAGCAGCTGCTAAATAGTACTGCGCATCGAAGGCAATCGTATAAAGCTCCAATGGTGGCGCGTTTACGTGCTGGCTGTAGTGCGCTGGCTCAGCATAGTGTACCGTCCAAAGATATTCTGAGCCCATCATGAGCGTTCAGGGGCGACAAGTCATAATCCAGAAGACATGCCTTTCCGAGGACAGGCGATTCGGACGCTGTCAAAAGTGATACCTTTGACTTCAATTTGAACGGGAAACGCCACGACCTCCGAAGAGTCCATGCCGGTGGCGTCCGTGGATATCGAATGTCCACGGCGTCGAGTGCGTTGCTGGTCCTTGTTGGCCTGCAGCATTTGGGCTTTGCGGGCAGAGATCTGTTCCGCCATTGCCGCCTGCTGGCGCGACTCTTCCCGCTCCGCACGGTCCTTGTCTTGCTTCTGCCTGTCTGCGAGAACCTGGGAGGGGGGGGCATAGGGTGAGCGCAGGCCTCCATTCCACGGCAAGAAGCAAGGAAGCAAAACGAACCCGTTCTGCTTCTGCTGTACGAGACTTGAGCTGCGCGGCAAGCGAGATGTTGGGGGTCGTATCTTCCTTGAGCTTTGTGATGTTGGCGGTAATCCACTCCGTGGCGTAAACGCAGATCTGCCACACACTCATCAATAACCCGCACCGAGTCACGGTGAAGTCCATGACTCACATCAAAGATCATGGGCTTGCTGTAGTAGAGTCGTATCTGCCCTTTGATGGCTTCGTTGAGTTGCCGCGCTTGGTCGGGCGTGACGCCCTGCGCGGCGTGCACGTTGAACACCGGCGCGGCCTTGGAAGGATACGTCTTTGGCAATCTGCGGGTAACAGGATTATAAGTAGTAGTAGTCGCCGGAACATATGCAATAAATCCGCTTTGCGTACTTGACGCGTAGCTTGACGGAAATCTGGTCGTCGTTGGGGTGTTTGAGTCGGATGTCTATCTCTGGCAGAGCCGCCGCCCCTTTCCAGACATTGTTCGATCGTATTTCTTCATAGTCCTCAGCGTAGATGGCTCGGAGCCCTTCGAGCTCCTCCTGCTGTTGGTCGACACCGCCGTCGGCCATAGCTCATGAGGAGTAAGGATGATGTCGTGTTCAAATGTGAAGTGTGCTGCTCGGAGCAAGTCGCGGATGGTGTGTGCGTTTAAATCGTAACACGCGTCAAAGTGTTTATGAGAAGGGGAAGGGGATGGCAAGGAGCCCCTTCGGCAGCTCAAACGGTGCTCTGGCAGGTCCTCATTGTCTGTGTGATCGTGTGGTGTTGAGAGTTAAGGACAAACCGGAGCGTCGGAGTCAGTCCAGATTCACACCTCGACACGCCGAATCGGGCAATCGCAGGTCTCAACTTTGGGTACCTCAACGGTCGCTGTATCGAAATCCAGAAGATTCGATACTGTAATAGAGGAGTACGCTGAAAGCACCTGACTTTGTTGTGAGACCGTCACCTTCGTACAGACTTTTCAACTAGAATGTGAAATTTGTGAAAGACGTGCTATCGTACAAAACGACATTATACTCGTGACAAAAAAAGACATTCGGTACTCGCATCCTAGGGCAGGGCGGGAAAGGACGGGACGGGGCAGACTCACGCGCGCTCGGCGAGCTTCTCGTCGCTGTGCTTGACGTCTGGCGAGTCGTGGCCCGCCATGAAAGCCCCACCGCTCTGGGCAGCTTCCACCCGGGCGATATCTGCGTCGCGCTTTTCCTTCGACACCGAGCCGAAGATGATGTCCATCTCCTCGAGCGATTTGCCCTTGGTCTCTGGCAGGAAGAAGCTGAACACGAACATGCCACCAAGCTGAGAACGCGAGCGTCAGCTACGATCTTTTTTCATGCGAGAGAATACCGCTCACGTTGATGGTGCCGAACATCATGAACGACTTCCAGCCGAGGGTGTTGACAATACCGAGCGATGTCCACGAGACGATAAAGTCTGAAAACGTATTAGTCAGAGCGCGCTTTGAAAATGAGGGTTGACTGACTGAAGAACCACTGTGTGGCGCTGGCAAAGCCAAGACCGAAGGCACGAGTACGGGTCGGGAAGATGTCCGCGCAGTACACCCACGGGACGGGGCCCCAACCCATGGAGTAGAAGCAGCAGTAGATATAGAGCACCGCAGCCATGCCGATCGAGGCGGGAGGCACGGCGCCGGTGTTGCTCAGGTCCGGAGGGTGGGTCTTGAGGATCGCACCGACAGTGTAGAAGAGTGTGCCCATCATGAAGGCCGAAATCTTGAGCGAGAGAACGCGACCGAGAGTCTCAACACCGAAGGCGATGTAGAGCGCGGTGGCGACGACCTTGATGACACCATAGACACCGGACGCAAGGAGCGACGACGATGTGCCGTGGAAACCGATGGACTCGAAGATTTGCGGCGCGTAGTATCCCACCGTGTTCTGGCCGGACCATTGCTGGAGCACGAAGATGCAGAACGCAATTGCGAAGCTGGGGAGAAAAAGTCATGTTTTAGATGTTGTGAAGACCACGCATGAAATCGATGAAGACGCACCGTGGCCAGTTGCCCTTTCCGAGGAACGCCTCCTTCATTCCAAGATCCTGCGTCGCGATGCGCTCTTCCTCAATGGAAGCCTCGATCTCGGCAAACTCGGCGCGGACGTGCTCGTCGGTTTCGGGGAGACGGCGGAGGTACGCAAGGTTCGCGAGTGCCTCTGTCGTGCGACCCTTGCTCGCGAGCCAGCGGGGTGATTCGCGACAGAAGATGAGACCGAACGCCATGACACCGCCGAACAGGAGCTGGACACCGAAAGGAATGCGCCAGACGTTGAAGCCCGTCTTGATGTGCTTGGAGATGCCGTAGTTGGTGAAATACGAGATCATGACACCGCTGGCAACCATGATTTGGAAGAGACCAGTGATACGACCGCGAACTTCCTTAGGAGCCGACTCTGAGACGTAGGTGGGGGCGATGGCACTGGGCAAGGGCAAGGGGTGTATGAGCGGCCTGGTTTCAATAATGTACCGACGAACTCACGAGATACCACCAATGCCGAGACCAGCTACCGTGCGACCGGCATAGACGTAGCCAATGCCGCGGCTGCCGCCAGCGACCGTCTGCAAGATGGCACCAATGGCGAAGACGCAAGTGTAGCCCAAAAGCGAATACCGACGACCAAAGCGGCCCGTGATAAACGGAGCGCAGATGGAGCCTAGACATGCGCCTGCTTGGAGAACGGCGACGACCTGGAGGCATGGGTATTAGTCACCGATGAAACGTCGGGAGCAGGAAGGGGTCTTGAGGAGCGGCTGACGCGCGCGCGCAGGTTGCATCCTCAAGCACAGAGCGTTTCGGGGATTGATTCTGTGTGCCAGGATGGACTCACATTCTGAGCGATGCGTGTCTTGTAGGCCTTTGTGGGATTCGGTGGCATGAACTCCTCGACGAAAGTAGCCTGTGCCACTACACCACCACCGATACCGCTGTTTGTAGCGAGCGAGCAAGAAAAGAAAAATCAGCGAAATTGGTGGGGGACGCATGACGCGGGAGCAACAGTCACCCGGGTGGCACTATTGGAGCGCACACGAGCAGCCTATTGCTCACGAGCCAGAGTGAGACGGCACGCACGTATCATAACCAAAGAGAACGATACCAAAGTAGACACTGATGGCCAGGACTGTACAGGCCAAAGTCAGTTAAGAAAGATTGAAGCGGAGACTGGGACTGACAGTAGACGCGGATGTTTTGAAAGAGTCCGGCTGCCATAGCTGGAGGTGCTGTTGCGCAAGAGGCTGGTGCGAGCGACTTGCGAGTGGTGTGGGGGGGCACAGAGCAACACGGCCAACGAGACACATGGGCAGGTGCCGCGCTTTAAACAGAAGCACCGAAGCATCCGGGTGATCACACGGCCAGCGGCGGGCCGGTGCACACGCTTTGCCTGCAGATCAACCCCTGCCCCAGTTGCCAAACAGTCCCTCATCCGCTGACCAGCCCTGAACCAGATGCCATTCCCCACACACACACACACTTGAAATATTTAGAATACACTCTTCCTCGTTGTATTCACCAACCACCATGAGCAGCTCGTCGCCTATTACGACGTCGTTGCTAGCCTTTCGGGACGGGGAAGTGGGACCGTGCGAAGCCGAAAATCCACCGATGAGTTTCGCCGTTTTGAGCAGCCGGCCGTGCCTCAAAAATACCCAACTCTGGTACCCCGCGGGGATATTTCTCATTTCACGGTGCGACCCGGTCCGGCGCGTCATTGCCCGTTTCTATTACTTGGCGTGTAGCACACCTCGAGGGGGGGGGGGAGAGATATAACGACTCTGTATGATACCCCGATCGTGGCCTTGGCGGCTGCCCCACGCGCTGGCAAGCATGTTCCAGGCGGCCCGCGCGGTCGACATCTCCGGCGGTCCAAAATCCACCAAACATGGCATATAATAAAGGCCAACGCCGAAGCCGTTCCTGGCCCTTTTTTCTGCAGCCGCCACCAGATTGGCTCAACTATACCGAGATCCAAAACTAAAGACTTCGAAATTTAAGAACGGGTGAAGCCCGTCTGCCTTAGGAAGTTCGGTCTGTGCACATCCCTCCGGTCCGTTTTCGCCACGACGGAACCCCCCGCCGACCTCGTTTGAAGCAATGCAAGATTCGCGCGCAGTGATGATCGCCCGAGTCTCGTAATTGTCATCCACGTATCAGAAAACATTGCCCTTTCATATCAGTCCTGTCCGTCCAACTGCCATGTGTACCCCGTGGGTCACCGTGCGGGGGGGTTGTGATGCAGAAAATCATCTCGATTGATCATGAACGTCAGCTGTCACCTCATATTCAATACCATTCGCTCTGAGATAGAGATATGGTTGCTAGTCATCCTCGTAGAGGGAGACTATCCAGATGGCCTCTAGTTAGCGGTACAGACTTTCGGCCCACACATGCTCTCCACAAAACGCACTTCTCGGTGGCATGCCGAGCAATTCGTATCACAGCAACACGGCCTCCTCAACCCACCGCACTCATCTCAGATGAGGTATCAACACGAAGTAATGATATGAGATTTTGTAAACAAGCGCACAATTCAATTTCCTTCACTCAGGGGACACCTCCAGCGTCCAAGCCGCACCGGACCAGCCAGAAATAGCCATTGAGCTCTAGGCTGCCAGTTCTAATATCCAACATCAGGCTACGCAGAGTTGAGTTTATCAACCCTCGAGTAACTCGCAGTTTACTATGTAAGGAGTCGACCAGGAGAGTTGTAGTTAGTCGTTCCCAATTGTCGGCCGATACTGCAAAAGATACGTGGTTTCAACATTCTGAAGCTAATGGGGATGTAAACCTTCGCTTGTTTCTTGGTATACCGTAACGCTGTCGCTGATCCACTGCCTAGGAAGATAGCGTTTCAAACTGCTGGTTCAGCACTTTCCACACGTGAGAAACTCTGAGAAGAACTAGGAGCTGTCAAATGAGGTAAAGAACGCCTTGCGTGATAGGCCGCTTTGGGCGCATGTGACAGCCGTAGGCGGAGGTGCTGTACAGTAGGTGCGGGAGAGTGCGGATTGGGAAGCCCACTGCCGCTTCGGTGGGCATAATCCCACTCATACCTCGCACGACGCTATGCAGTGCCTTGAATCGTCAGATTGACCTTCAGTACCAATACATGTTCGCCTGAGTAACCTGTTCGAGCGAGCTGAGACACACAACGGCAGGCCGATACTTCCAACATGCAGAGCTATTCACATGTGGGGAATAGAGTGAGAGAATGCAGGAGGTCCGTGACCTTCAGGTAGTAGTTCGGTTGAACTATATGCAAGGACGGCGGAAAAGAAGGAGGCAGAAGACGGGCTGCATTTGACGCATCCCTGAGCGTCACGCAATTGGATCCGACACAGTGTGACGAGCATTTTCGTGCCGCTGCGCGCTGCGGGACTTGACCTCCTGCCACACGCAGACCCACGCGCGCGCGATGCTGCTCAGGCCGCATGTCGCGCTACTTGCTGCAGCCGCGACTACAGCTGCCTCGCTCGTCCCCCTCGTCGTGCAGCAACCGTTATTGGCTGACTCCCCGCCGTCTCCAAGCTCCGTTACGCTTGTCGATGTCCTTGCATCAGATCCAGACTACTCCCAGCTCGTGCGCCTGCTGCAGGTCGCGCGGCTGATACCAACGCTGAACCGTCTGAACGGGAGCACGCTGTTTGCGCCGAACAACGACGCCATCAACCGGTACAACAATCGAAAGCCGTTCTCCGCGTTCCAGGCCGCGTTGAACCTCGGCGACGGCCAGCTGCTTGACGACAACACACACGAAGAGCTCAGGCAGCATCTTTTCTACCACATGCTCAACTACAGCCTCGACGACCTACCCAGCGAGCCCGCGCCACATGTTCAACACACCCTTTACTTTCCGAGGAAACCCGTTGAAGAGCCATCACCACGACCGCCTCCAGGCCCACCGTGGATGCCCGTGCCCGGTGGCTCGCTCGGTGGACAACCGCAGCGGTTGCGGTTGGCGCAGCGAGACGACCTCCGATGGGCCGGTGTTGACAGCTCCGGTGCGGGTGGCGTGGAGCTCGCAAAGTCCGGCGTGCGCGCGTCCAATGGCATTGTGTATACTGCGGAGGATGTCATCGACCAGCCGGCCAACATCTGTGCGTACATTTAAACTTTTGCGTACCCCCGCGTCTTGCGTGCGCGCGCGCGCGTGTGTGCGGTTACGTATAGCGTCATGCTGACTCGCGTCACATTGCATCTTTGCATTCTCCGACCACGCCTCTTCTGCAGACCAGATCATCGCGGAACACCCACAGCTGAGGTATCTCGCCAAAATCATGCCTAAAGAGGTCGTCGATGCGCTACATAATGGAGAAGAGTTCTCGCTGTTCTTGCCTGTCGACAAGACGTGGGAGTCGTTGCATGAGATCGAGCGGCTGTACCTCGAGAGCGAGTTCTCAACAAAGGATGTCAGCAACGTGCTCGGAATGCACACTCTGGACGCCACTGGTGTCAAGTATACTGATAAACTGAAGCCTGGTTCAACTTGTGCGTGACGCTGTCTTGCGGTTTCACGCGTATTTATGCCCTTTCTTTTTGGCAGATTCGACAGCATATGGAAACGATATAGACGTGCAGATAGAGGATGATAAAATCATGGTGTCTGGCGCTCAGGTCGTTGAGCGTGACATATACGCCGCTAACGGCGTCCTTCACCTCGTCGACTCGCTCATGATACCACCCGGTGCGCTTCAGCTCACGCCCGAGAAGTTTCTTCTCGCGCTGGACTGCACCAAGTTTGTCTCGCTTCTGCACTCAGTCAATCTCACCAACATGATCAACCGTAATGATACCAAGATGACTATTCTCGCTCCTCGTGACGACGTTATAAACGCTTTCAACGACCCCAACGACCTGCCCGAGGCAGGCTCACCAGCACTACTCGAGCTCCTCCAATATCATTTCATTCCCGGCCGCTGGACTCCAGAACAACTTGTCAACGGCACGCTCATTGAGACCGCACTTTACCCGTCCGGTCTTGCGGGGGCAGCACAAGTCATGCCGGTCGAGGTCGACAAGAAGCCAAGCAAGAACAGCGGGTTCGGCATCTCGTTCGGTGGCGCAGGTTTGGTTGCTGAGCATGGTATGCTCTTTCAGCCATCACTTGCAACAATTTTTAACGCTCTATTTGTAGTTGAGGCCGGCGACGTGGTCATCTACCTCATCTCGAAACCGCTCACCCCTCCCGACGATGCGGCACAGGTCGCATTCCAGCAGCTGCACATGTCAGTATTCCTCTCAGGCGTCTTTGCATCTGAGCTTGAGAAAGAGATGCGGGAGCATGCAAGGTTGACCTTCGTCGTTCCGGATAATGCTGCATTTGAGCAGCTTGGTTTGGTCACCTCGTATCTTTTGATGCCATCGTCAAAGAGCGATCGCAAGAGCGTGATTTTGCATCATGCTCTTGACGGCGTGTTCTACAGCGACGCTTTGGAGCACGGAGCAGCGCGTACTTTCAAGACGCTCGAGGGATCGGATATTCACATCGAGCGCAATTCCAACGGCACTTTCAATATCACTTCGAGTGGAGGCTGGCCCAGCATGCAAGGCAGAATTAAACCTACCAACCTATTGACTGCGACGGGCGCCATTCACGAGCTGTCCACCACAGTCTTGCTTCCCCGCAGCGTCCCAATTACTGTCGCCAAACTCGCGAAGGCGGCCAAGGCCACTACTATGACCAGCCTGGTGACTCGTGCAGGCTTCGAATGGATTCTCGAAGGCAGCCAGCCGCCAGCCAACTCAACATACGCGCTCCCAACCTATAAAGGTGCGGCTTGGGTGCTCCTTGCGCCCACCGACGACGCGTTCAAGGAGGTCAACCTGACCGCGTTGCACGAAAACCCCAACGCACTCCGTGCCCTTGTCGCGCAGCACATTGTACCAGCGTTTCCCAATAGCCCTGCGCCAGTGACAGGCGCTCCGATACATATGGGTGACACCGCGGCGTATGCTACGGGGCTGTCCGAGGACTCGTCGTACGGTGACATTGTCTTCCGGGAACTGTCACCAGTAACGTCTGATTCATCCGACCCACGCATGCGAGCACCCGCACCGACGTACGTGGTCGGAATCCGCGGTGCGCGTGGCAAGCAGTCGCTCGGCGACTGGGCGCAGGTTCTCGCTTGGGGCAGAAGTACCGGCTCATTGAGCACCGTGGCTGGCGGCGGTCTCGTGCAGATCGATGCTGTCCTGCTGCCATACCACGCGCCGTGGTACATCGCATACGGCCCGCCAGCGGCGCTGCTACTGTTTGGCGTTTCCGGCATTGCGCTGTTCTGGTACTTCGTGTATCGTGTGTGGTCGCGCGACGCGACCGAGGCCACTTTCGAGCCTTTGGGCGGGTTCGCACGTTCGGACGACGACGATGACTGAGTGTGAGGGTTGGGGTGTAATGTAGTAGAATTGGTTTTATCGTCCACGTCCGTGCTGGGCCGAACGAGGCGACGACTGTGCAATATTCACGCGCAAACGACGCGTCTTGAGATGTCCCGTCGGTAATAATAATGATAAGTAAGCACCTGAATTTATGTTGTTAATGGAGAAATGAAACTCTACTGCCGTTTCTGAGAGTCTTGCAGTCCTCGCCCAATCGGAGAGTGACCATCTTGCTCTCAATCAGCATTGAACCTTTCCGTGCCTAGTGCGTGCTTCGCTGGACTCCTGCTTCGACCCCTAGCCGCAGCCGAAACGTGCAAACTCGCCCACCAAGATACTGGCTTGGATAGAGACCGGCTGGGTACAGTATACTGTACGTTTCAGCTCATGTCCCGAAATTACTTGCCACAGGACATGCACAATCGTACCATACCCATAGACCGCGGGACGCGATCAGTTGCCAGAAGAGGGGGTCGCGAAGCTAGATTCGCAAGTCTCGAGCTCCTCTCATGAGCGCTGTTGACTGATCCGTTTCAGTCGCAGGGCTTTTGACTGATCACATAACAGCGCAAATCACGACTACACAGCGACAGCAGCTTTCATATCTCAGCCCTTGGCCCTAGTTTCTTTTCCTCTCGGTACTTCCGTGTTTCGTCTTTACGATGATGCTCGCGGGAGCGAGCCCCATCCTACTCCTCCGCATTGTCGCCCTTCTTTTGCTCGCTCCAACCGTCCTTGCGATCAATGCCGTACAAGTCGGTAACCCTGCGGCCGGGCTGGACATTCGGTATGTACACTTCGTTCGATGCCGTGAGCTCCGCCTTCATCTGACTGCTCCAACTAACCGCTCAACGCAGGATCCCATTGAATGCATTCCAATGCTCCCCATGGTCAGTATTTCGCCTGACCTGAAGCTGATGCCAACCTGACGCGTCATCGCCAGGTTAATTTACTATAATGTGTCACCGAATGGTGCGATGAGCCACAGAGGTGGTTGCTCAACGCTAATCACTTTACTGCCAGACGTTGGCCGCAGCCTTGGGATTGATTACGACGATGTCTCCCTACAGGTGAGCATGATGATTCACGCCACTATGCCGGAGTCTCACTAGTTTCCAGTTGACAACGCCAGACAGTTCAAGACGTCTCATTGTCAAACTCCACATTCCAAAGGGCGAAGGAGTTATCTCATGGACTGTGAACATGAAGACTGGCACACGGTTCTACGGTGAGCTCCATCGCGGGTTCGAGGTAATGCTTACGTGGAGTGTGCAGTTGTTCCACATGGAGCCATTGAGTACGGAGAATATGTTAGCGTTATTGAAGGGGATGGTGGTTCGTCGTGTTTCGACATTGGTACAAAAACCACGAACGACGAGTTTGTCACCTACTACGACACCGCCGCCTACCACAGCATACAAGATGGGTTCAGCTTTGTCTCAACTCGATTTTCGAACCAGATAGCACCCTCTCCATCAGTGGGTTTACAAACGCGTTACGCTGCTGCAGGAGTTGTTGTGTGAGTTTCAGTCAGAAGCTTCGCACGGCATTGCCCGTCTCACGCACAGGAACAGAACTCCAACCCAGTCAGATCCAACGCCGGACCCGACACCCGAACCTCCACCTTCCAATCCACCTGTTTCTAATCCACCCGCTGATCCAGGCAATTCTTTTAATCCGTCTGAATCAACTATATCTTCCGCAACAGCCGGCCTACAAGAGACGGTCAGCTCACAACCTGACCAATCCGATCGTTCTTCAAATTCTGCTTCTGCAACTCGGTCTCAAGCTTCAAACTTCTGGGCTGGAGTTGCACCTTCTGCATCTACCTCTCTGACCACGAGCGGCCCTGGAGTTAGCTCCCAAATCAATCCTGGAAACGTTCCAGAAAGCTCGGGCCACAAATCCTCAAACATAGTGCCAATCGCCGTTGGAAGCGTGGGAGGTGTGTTTCTGCTGCTGCTAGCTACACTCTGCGGAATCATTATCCGGAGACGGCGTCGCAGTAGGTTCACTGGCAGTGGCATCGACGCCACACCGTTCCTCGCAAGTGATATGACTGAGCGGGCGACAATAGCCTCCACAACAAGTACGGCCGTACCTTGCTCTGAATTTGGACTCAGTCGGCTCATTTTGTCCCTCTAGTGTTGGTTGGTGCACCTATAATTGGGGGACCTGATGAAAAGCATACTGCTCCCTCTCAGCGACACTTTTTCAGTTCAGAGTCACATCAACCATCTGAACCCCCCTTCTCAGACTCGAGCAGTACGGTTGCACCACGAATGGATCTCGCACAGGCCCTTTCTGTTGTCGCCGCGCATTTCCGCAGTGGAGAGAACGTGGAAGCAGGACCCAGCGAGGCACCTCCCGAATACGACCATGTGACGGCTCCTGTGACGGCGTCTAGAAAGAGCAGTACTTCGGCCAGGCCATAGATCTGATCAACCTTCTTCTTCGATCTTGTCGTTCTCTAATCTTGTGGCTCCTCTATTCTTGTAGGGACTTGGTCTTCCCGACTAGCTTGAATTGGTACGTGGAATCTTCCGCTAAACTTGTGTCCCCCGCTGGTTTGTAGCGTTGAGAGTCAAATTGAAAGCTACGAGTTTCAAGGGAATCAATTATGCTTGGACGTTGACGAGGCGGCAGAAGCCCGTGTGAGAAGCCTCCTCAATCTTTGTGACTTCTTGCTCCGCTCTTTCTCCCTTGGCCTCACTGCATCCATGCTTGACTTATACCAGCAGAACACACTTTTTTTTGGATGAGCTCACACAGCTCTGGATAATGGCTCGTAATCCCGGCTTCAAAACGACACGACCCTAGGAACACATCACTGATTGATGCTGCTGCACGCTTCGTCATATTACCGACGCAGCATATCTCTCTTCCTCTCCCCTTTCTCGCAGGTGCCAAGGTGCTAAGATATGGGGCTTGTCCCCGCGAGCCTCGTTGCATTATTTGTCACTCTTTTTGTGTTCTCTGGGCTTGTCTACGCGTTGGACGCAAATCAAGTTGGCAACCCAGCAGCTGGTATTGACATCCGCACTCCCTTGGACGCCTTTCAATGCGACCCATGGTATGTCAATTTATATCAAGTGCACAATTTGCATACTCATATTCTCCTAGGCTGATTTACTACAACATTGCGCCAACAGGTCTGTCGCTTGAAACTTTCGTTAAAGTGACGTCTGAATGTCCGTGCAGACTATGGCCGTAGTCTCGGAACCGACTACAGCAATATTGCCTTACATGTGAGTTGTCGGCGGTCATCGTTGCGAACATCACTCAAAGGATCTCTAGCTCACGACCCTCGATGCCGAACGGCCTATCATAGTCAAGATCAACATCCCGGGGCAGGGCGAAGGCGTAATCTCGTGGCCAATGAATCTCAAGCACAACACTAAGTTTCTTGGTGAGCCTGGCTCCTTGTTCAAACGCTTGACTTCGGCTGATTTGAGGACAGTCAACCCTCATGGGTCAATCGTACAGGGAGACTTCGTTCAAGTGAAGCTGGGAGGCGGAGGCGATCTATGTCTTTCCTACGCGACCAGGACTATGAGTGACAAATTCGTGACCTACGATGCATCGGTGTTCCACAGTGTGCAGAATCGCGACTACGCTAGCGAGACTCACCCGCCTGCCCAACGCGTGACTTCGCCGGCGGCCGGCTTGCAAACTTATTTTGCGGCCGCTGGAGTGGTTGTGTAAGTCTTTTGGTCGGTGAAGCACGCTGTGAACTCATACTTGACGAAAGCACGCCAACAAAAGCGGCAAATGTGGTCCCCACCTCATCCAAATCCACCTCCACGCCCACTCGCGACCCAATTAGCTCTCCGACCTCCAGCAGCTCTTCTAACACTAAATCATCTCCACAAGAGTCGGCTAGCTCACAATCTAGCCCAACCTCGTCGGGGTCCGTGTCGGCTACCATTACGCCAGCTCCTGTGACTTCGGGGAGCGGTGGCAGCTTTGGCCCGTCGTTCACACACTCCGCGTCTCAATCTGGGTTCTCACTTTCTTCTGATTCTGATCGGCTTGATGGCCAAACAGGCGATCCTAGGTCAAGCAATGGCTCAAGCAAAGTTCCCATCATCGTCGGCTCCATCTGTGGTGTATTCCTCCTGGTATTTGGTATCCTCAGCTGCTTCCTCGTTGCACGGTGGCGCCGCAACCGCGCAAGAACTCCGGACGCGCTACCGTATACAATGATGAGCGAGGGCACGGTCAATAACACGACTGCGGCCACGATCGCCTCCACGTCTGGTGCGTACTTCAAAGCTTCTGCATTTATTGCGACTGACGTGGTCCGCGCAGCAGTGGCTGATCCGGAGTCTCCGCACCCAGCTACAGCAAAAGGGGCTGTTCGACTCGGCTCGCGGCGGTTCTTTGGGACGGAGTCGGTTCCAGGCTCTGCCTCGCAGGCTGACATCGACGAGTCTCAAGGGTCAAGAACCTCCGCTGGTATGGATCTCGCACGCGCACTGGCTGTAGTTGCTGCTCACGTTCGATCTGGCGAAACAATGGACGATGATCCCACCGGAGCGCCTCCACAATATTCTCGGACATTGACCGCTAGAACAACGTCTGGTGGCCTGTCCGCATCCTCAACAATGATTGTGGACAAGCGAAGAGCAGGGAATCACAACAATTCCTCTCATTGAACTTTGTATATACGGAAAGCATCAGGTTCAGCTACCGCTTGCGGATGGCGTCTTGTAATTCATACAAACTGGCTTTGGCCCGTACTAAACATAGTATAAGCTAAAAATCCCGAGGAGACCGAATCATAAATTATTTCCATGTCAAATGCACATGCCAACTAGGTTTCGCTGGTCAAAGAATTATTGTTGTGTTCTGACGCTCGGGAAAAGCCTCCGACACGACTATATAAACTCAGCCCACACGCTCTCCTTCCTTCCTTCCTGGTTTCGATGGAGAACGTCGTAATCCAACAAATTGTGCTATCGTCTGTGCATCGGACGCTGCACGCGCAGCATTTCGCGCGGGCGTCGTCGCAGGCGTCGATGGTGCTTGCGGATCTGGTGTCGCGGTATCTGGTGCTGCTGACATCGACGTGCGCGCAGTACGCAGAGCACGCAGGCCGCACGGGCATTACGACTTTCGATGCGTTTGCAGCGCTGGAGGAAATTGGAGTGCCTGTGCATGAGTTGGCGCAATACGGCGCTACTGAGGGCAACGAGTTTAGTCGCGCATTCACGACCAAGACCCAGCGTCGCGCAGAGGAGCTGCTCGAGCTCAAAGGTGCGTGAAATTGAACTCTGCATAGCTGTTCGCTGATATTATTCCCAGCGTATCTGGCTGACGGTTTAAGCAAGGACCGCTCGGACGCGCTCAAGCTGCGCTACATGCGACAAACCAACACCGACGCACAGAGCGAGTCGGACGAATCAGACACCGAGCCAGAACCCGAGAAACCGGCGTACGAGCCTCCGTCGCCGATTTCAAACCCATCAGTAGGCGAGGAACGTCCAACGCGCAAGCGTGCGCGGTCGTCGGATATTGAGGATGAACGACCACTCACCGACAAGCGACCACGCCTCGACGACGGCGCAGACCGCCCAGCCGCGATTCCAGCGCATCTGCCGCCGTTTCCAAAGCCGAACCAACCAGACCAACCCTCCGCGCAGCCCAGCACTTCAATGGAGGTGGTTGCTTCATCGTCTGGCTTGGTCTCATCGTCAGCTACGGCAGCTCCTCCTCCTACGGGCTCGCCGTCACGACCTGCTGCTGCTGCTGTATCAGCGGCGGCCGCGGCCGCCATTGCGGCTAGCGCGGCTTCATCAAGTGCAGACTATCGCGCCTCAATTTCGTACGAGCAATCCTCGCTTGCCTCCCAACCAGACTGGCATTTGCCAGAAGCGCCACCGGTTCTGCCGCCTTTGACACGGCACCATATCTCCATCTCGAACCCCACAGGCACACAACCTGCGACAGAGGCGCTCACTCATATGGAGTTCATGCGCACTGCACTGCGCATGAAGCGGACGTTCAGGGAGGCACGATACGACCCGACCATCGCACAGCAGCTCGGCTTGAACCCCACCAACACGCCCGCCCGACACAAAGTCACGATGGCGCTGCTCAACATGACGACTACACCGGATGATGTGGGCGAGGACACGCTGTACGGGCATGCTGGTCAACCCGCGCTGCCCAGGCAGTCAGCCCAGCCACCCAGCCACGCGAGGTCAACTGTGCCGCTCGGTGGACGCATACAGCACCCACCAGTTGTATCGAGACCGTCGCTGCCTGCGCCTGCTGTAGGAAAGAGTACGACAATCCTGCCGTTGTTGACGCGGGCGAGTGCTTCGGTTAGTATGGACTCCCGCCGTATCGGTTCACGTAGCTCACATATCGCTTCTAGTCAGGAGTTTACGAGCGCGTCTCGCACTTGCAGCCTCCTGGGGTCCAGATACGGCCGAACGGGCATCCGGCGGTGTATGGCACGTCGCAGCCTGCGCTGTGGAATCCACCAGACGATCCTGCGCTCATCCCAGAGCGCGAAAAGGAGCGGCCGACGGAGCCCGCACTCACGCCTGCAGAGATGCTTGCGACGTGGCCAGTGGAGGAGCACGATTACCGAAGCACCATCAAGCGGCGGCGGTGAGGTTGGACAAGTTGGGCATGTACTTTATTTCCTTGTCGAAGCGCAATGTAGGCGATGGCGATGCGATGCGATGCGGTAGTCTGGCGTGCACGAACTGAATCAAAATATAGATTGCATGTCACTGTATCTATAAGCCTGCGCGTGATCACTAGCTAACAGCCATCTCACAGCACTGCACGTTCTCTTCCAGTGCCGACAAACTTGCTAGCACACATACCGTCCTGTTGAGTGCATGCAGGCGGTTTTAAATTTGCCACATTATAATCACGCTAGAATCAAATTCCAGTCAAAGCTCTTCGTGTATTCGTGAATTAAGATCAGACACAGAGAATTAGAAAGCTGATGTTGACACCATTGGACACCTAACGAGCGGGGATGTCGACAGTAACCACTGGTGCCGCGAATGGGGGATGCAAGTCCGCCGCGCTGCTCGAGATGAAAACGACAGCAGGCAGCGGCGGCGCTGGATAGTTGTACACAACAGATCTCGGGTTATTGTACGTCGTCGCCATTTCGGTCGCGACAGTCGACTGTCCATTGACAAGTGGGCGGTTCTGCGAGGCGCGCATGTTGGCAACCATGGTCCCGACACTCGGTGCCCACCCGCCCGGCGCATTGATGTTGCGCCTATAGTACCCCGGCGCGTACAGCTGCGCCGTCGTGTAGCCGTCTGTAATAACAGTCACCGGGTTCGAGATTGGGCCCTGGGTCAACCACGAGTTCTTGTCGTTTAAGGTGAATGGTTGCGTCAGGAGGAACGGCTTGAGCGAAAAGGGATTCGTGTTGACGTCGACGTCGCGGCGAAAGAACGTCGCGCCCGCGCTCGAGACGACAACAAAGTTGCAGGCTGGATGAGAGTCGAGCCCGGTGTCCTGGCACGTCGCGAAGCCGATGTTGATCATCTGGGCCAGTGTGCGCCAGGGCGAGTTGTACACGACCTCGACATCGCGCACGACTTGTGGGCCAAATGTCGGGCGCGTCTGCGCGGCGCCAACGGCGCCATCAGCCCAGGCGGTGATGAGCTCGAAGTCGGCCAACATGCCGTCCGCGACGGTTGGGATGCGCTTCCGGACGGTGCGTCCGGTGACCGCGCCTCCTGCGAGGGATCTGATGGTGATCTGGTTGTTCATCCCAACCCTAGAATTGCCCTCGACGGTGTCGACAGGGTTGTCGGGGTAAGCACAGCACGAGAATGAGAACAGGATATTGAGTCCGGCGGCCATGCCAGCCAGCCTGGCGTCAACACGGCCGGCGATGTAGGTGCGCAGGCGATCTGGGAATACACTGCCAGCGTTCCAGGTGAGGTTTCCTCCGCCATCAAGTCGACCGTTCAACCCGAACTCCGGAGTAGAGACGATGAAGAGTGTGCCTGGGCGGTCAACGGCTGGTACATTGTCGATGATAGTCTGTAGAGCAACGAACGCATTGCCGACCCAGAAGTCTGCGGCCGCGTGGCTATTGGCATCCACAGCGATGGCATCATTCTGCATTTGAGTTTTCAGATTGGCGATGGTGGCTGGGGGAGCGGCGCCTTGAACGGCGTTGCGCAGTTGGGTCGCAGTTATAAGATCTGGACGCGCGGCAGGTGCAATGCTCTCTGCAGGTGGGAGCTGGACGAGATGCAGTCTGCTGACTACGTTGGCCATGGCAATTCAAATCTGGAGGAGGGCGTGGAGTGCGGTAGAGCGGCGACGTTGCTGGTTCAGTCACAACTGAAGGCTACAGTTTCAGAGACCAGCCATTGGCCTTTATAGAAAGTGGATGCAAGGCAGTGCGGAGAAATAAGGGATACGAGGTTTGGTCACACAATGCACGACCAGACAGTGCTCGGAGCTCACGGCCGCGCAAAGGGGACATGTCTCGACACTGCTATTACGACAGCCGCGGGATGCGAAACGCTACCGGTCGATCTAGGCGAGCGATCTCAGCAGATTTCGGCCAGAGTGACGTTTGGACCCTTCGCTCCTGCGCTGAGAGTGCGGCCGGGAACACTCTTGGACACACGGAGAGTGAGATAGCCGAGAAATGATTTCAGGAACTCCGGTGTATGACAGTATCAGACTAAAGCTGGAAGTGAGCGAAGACAGAAGATCAGGTATGGTGTAGGGTAAGGCATGGGTGGATAGCCAAAGACTCGCTCCGCTCGACGGCCGTTGTTATCACAGATGATGGTCAATTTATTCGATACAGTGAGGATAAAGGGGCATTCTAAATGAACGCATCGATGTTTTTCGCCGACTGAATCATTTAGAGAGGTTGATGTGCATATGCAATGGTAAGTAGAGAAGTTCAGGAAGTAAAGCTTCTAGCGCCATGTCACACTCCGACTATGCTTGACCTTGTCGCGTCGTTCACGGGCCCGCCTGCAACGCAGGTTTACAACCTACAACACAATGACGCCTCGTATTATGTGAGCTGGGGTTATAAACAACTCTCTAACATGCACACTGAAGCGATATGCAAAGGTGTATGGCGCAGGCGCGAGTGTGGTGCTACTGAACGCGCAAACCGGGGTAGTGCACAAGGTGCTCACGCTTGAAGACGCGTTTGGGCCCGACGCAGCCGCGGAAAACATCATCAGTCTTGCCGTTGACCCCGCGCGTAGCCTTGTCAGTGCTCTTTGCTGCGTCTAAAGCGAGCGCTGAACGCGCGTGTAGATCGCTGCAGCCAGCGCACACCGGATAGCATTCTGGACACCATCTAAAGTCGACGTGAAGAACTGGCGCGTGCACTCGACACTTGTGCTGCATAAGGGCGCTGCGGTCACCGCGCTGCACTGCGCCATTAGTGCGTCGACGGCCGCAATCTACGCGCGCGACTGATCGGTCCGCGCAGACACCCTCGCTGTTGGAAACGCTGCGGGTCTCGCGTATTATGCGCTTGAAGACTCGGAGCTGCCGTCGTGGACGCTGAAATGGAAGAAATCGTGCGTTGCGGTGCAGTCTCTGGAGTCAGAACCTTGGCTCATTGGTGTTCCAGCATCCCCTCCCCGACCCGCGTCGCCGCCAGCCCAAACGGGCTTTGTGTCGCATCGTATTCTCCAGTATGTGGCTAGGGATGTGGGTGGATCAGTACGTAGGCTGATGTTCTACTCAGCGCGAACAGTACATTCGAATACATTCGGCACCACATGCGCGGCAGACGCAGACACTCCGGCATCCTATTCCCGTACGCGACTTTGCCTGGAGGAACTCGACGACCAAGTAGGCATAGTATCAATCAGCTATCAACAATACTAACATTCCGCAGTCACGTACTGTATACCACCACTTCTGATGATACCCTTCGAATCTACATGCCCGTCCTCGACTCCCCGTTTCACCTTCAGCTCCACGAATCCGTCGAGGCCGACTCCTTTTTATTCGAAGAAAAAGATCTACTTTCGCCTATTATTGCCCTCGACGCCTCAACCGTGCGACAACTCGCTTTGAAAGCAGGCCACTCAAACAAGGATTTGGTCAAGCTTGACGGCACACTCGAGGCTGGGCATGATCTGTTCGCTCGGGTATCTGATGATGGGCGAGTATCTGTTATTGCCATTGCCGTGCGTTTTGTATCATGCTGCCGTTGCGTCCATGAAATAACTCGTGCTGCAGAACATCGATCGGAAACCGCCCACTTTACTCAAACAGTACGCCATCCTCAAGCCAACGTCTATTCAAGCTCTTGCGTGGCTAGCTCCTCTACCGGCCTCCAAATTGCCGCAGGGCGATACCCGCAAGGCGCTGCGATTTGTACGAACGCCTGCAGGGCACGGGGTTGCTGTCGTGCGCGAGGGTGGTGGCGACGTATGGCGACGCTCGGCATCGAGCAGCTCACGGTCGTCGCTCGAGCGCACGCGCTCATGGACGGGACCACACATTGTGGCCGTCATGGATTCTGGGCGGCGTCTCGCAGCTTTCCACGACTCGCCACCTCGGATCACACTGTCAGGCATAGACTCGGAGCCAGATCTGGTTCAGCCACTGCCGGAGGGAACACAGCTGTCGCAGCTCGTCGCACTCCTCTCGGCTCCGGGCTACACTTCGCTCATCGGCATCACGACGCCGGAGCAGGGCAACCAGATCCTCCAAGTGCGCATCACGCCATCGCTCAAGGACGCGCCTGGCGGCCCGCACACGCTCGCGCTGCACGCACCGCCGATGCGTTTGCCGCTGCCCGACCGTGCGGCGCCACGGATCGTGCTCCCCGTCGATCCAATGGTCGCCGAGAACCCGAGCGATGTGCTGCTGAGCGTCGCGGAGAACGGCGACCTCGCCTTCTGGACCTATAGCAGCACAAGCGGCGAGTGGCGGTCGACGAGCGGTGTCAAAACCGGCCGAGAGGGTGTCCGGCTCGCTAGGTGCAGCTCGATGCGCAAAACGGTGCTCGGTGCGCCTGCTGGAACCTCGGCTTGAAGAGACGCTGATCCCATTACAGTTGCACCGGCTCAGAACGGCAACAGCGACGAGCTGACCATTTGGGACTCGAAGGTATCTGAGTTCTCGTATGGGCTTGAATTCCGCGGGGTCTTCGAGTGAGAAATTATCTACTCAGTTTCCGCTCCGCTGACATCCGCTCGTCTAGCGAAGGCGAACTCATCAACGACCTTGACTGGACCTCCAACGCCTCCAGTTCAATTCTAGCTGTCGGCTTTGCGCGAAAAATTGTGCTGCTGGCACCACAGCGAATGACATATTTTGAGCAAGAGCCGGCCTGGCACATCGTGCACACCATCGATATCTCTCAGTCTGTCATCTTCGTTTTACTTGCTACGAACTTCGCTGACGTGGGCCGCTGTCGAAGAATAACTCCCTACTCGATTGCCGACTCCATCTGGCTTGCCGGGCGAGGCTTCTTGGTCGCTGCAGGCCCTCATATGTATCTATACGGCGAGGCCGAAGGTGATCAGGCCGGGAAGGAGAGCCTGTTCGATGTTGTCGCCAGGGAGAACGCGCCGCTAGACGACTACCACCCGCAGATGCTGCTTCAGTGCCTGCTCTGGGGTAAGCCGATGTCTCCCTAACTTCTTCCTAGCTCTGATCTTCCTGGCAGGCAAAGTTGAGCTTGTCAAGACCATCATCACGCGACTGGCGCTTGCACTTGAGACCGGCGAAGAGTATCTGAGGCTGCAGGTCGAGGAGTTCGTACGCTCTGAGCAGGACTATGCACCGCCTATGGTGAGTTCAATGGCGATCCAGCCTATTTCATCGTCACTTATTAGTATCAGACGGCGACCTCTCCCAAGCAGTACTCCTTCCTGTTCAAGAGAAATGGTTCTGATGATGATGAGTGGGTGACTGGTGCCGAGTGACTGTGTCATCTTGAACTGAATCGTATTACAGCGAGCAACAAGGCTTTTCGCGAGCATTGGTTGAGCGACTCCTGGCCCGGCTCAGCGAAACCCCTCTCCCGCGGCTAAGTGCAAACGAACACAAGCACCTTATTGTATCGATCCAAACAGCACTCGAGATTGAGGAGCAGCGCCGTGCGCTCGACGAAAGCGGGCTACGGTTCCTCGTGAGCATGCGCTCGTTCTACATCCTGAATGCACGGCAGCAGAACGCCGGCTCGGGCAACGCGCGCGAGCGGCTGCGGTACCGCGATATGGTCTGGGCGTTCCACAGCGAGAGTCAGGAGCTGTTGGCCGGTGCTGCGAGAGATTCGTGCGAAGGCCGCATGCTCTGGAGCGACGCTAAGGCCGTGGGTATGTTCCTTTGGCTGGGCTCGACGCAGCAAGTGGTAAGATTCCATCCTGCGACTACATGATGATTTGTACTGACGGTATGTTGGTGTTGCAGAAGGATCAGCTGGAGATCATCGCGAAGAACGAGTACATGTCTGGGGATGCTCGCGATCCGACGGCATGTTGCCTGTTCTATTTCGCCCTCGGCAAAGTCAAGCTTGTCCATGGCTTGTGGAAGCAGGCGCCTTGGCACAAGGAGCAGCAAGTTATGTTGAAATTCCTGTCTAATGACTTCACGACTGAGCGGTGGAAGACCGCTGCCTTGAAGAACGCCTTTGCGCTGATGGGCAAGCAGCGGTTTGGTGCGTCACCCTGTGTCAAGTTGCTGTGTTGAACACTCACAGAGCTCACAACAGAGTATGCGGCGGCTTTCTTCCTTCTGGGAGGATCACTGAAGGACGCCGTCAATGTGCTCGTCAACCAAGTTGGCGATTTCCAACTGGCCGTGGCAGTGGCACGGGCGCACGAGGGTAACGATAATGGACCTGCGTTGCGTTGGATCCTAAGCACTGTTGTCGTTCCAATGGCGTTCCGCGAAGGGAACCGTTGGCTAGGGAGCTGGGCGTTCTGGATGTTGCGCCGCAGAGATCTCGCCGTTCGAATTCTCATCGTACGTTGAAACAAAATTCCTCGCTATCTATGACCACTAACTTTGCAAACAGCATCCTCTTGACGAGTTTGCCAAGTCCGCCAAGGTGGAGAACGTGACAGCCGTTGGCGACCCCCACTACGACGATCCGAGCCTTGCACTCATGTTCAAGCAGCTCAAGAGTAAGTCACTCCAGACGACAGTTGGCAGCAGCGAGGTCGCTGGCCAAACTGAGTTCAACTTTATACTTCACACGGCGAGCGTCTTTAAGCGCATGGGTAAGCAACCCATCCGGATGGTCGCGACGTGTTTTTGACCAAGGTTATAGGGTGCCATGTCCTCGCTCTGCAACTTGTGCAGACCTGGAACTTCGATCGTCCCGTCGTCCGACTATTACCACCTCAACCATCGGAAAATTCTACACAAGGGCCTGCATCTACTGTCACTCCCAGGCTGAACCGATCACGATCATCATTTCAGATCCATCCTCGTCGGATGGCGAATATATCCATTGATATGGACATTCCATCAGTTCCCGTCACCCGCAACGCGTCGCCGATCCTAGAATTACCAGAGCCTCCGCAGGCTCCACCTACGCAACCACGTCCTGAGGAGCGCGAGCAGCCCGCGCCTCAAGCGCCGGAAAATGCTGCTAGACAAGCCGGTCTCGGAACGCTCATGAAAACAGCGAAGCAAGACGTTCAGGTCGCTGACTTTGACATGAACGCGTTTGGCTGGTAAGCGCCATGCCCCGAACTTTGTTTTGGTATTTTTCTTTTGGCCGCAGGGTACCCCCAGAGCATCTAGCGGGTTGGTTAGGGCTGAAGCCAGTTTGTATGAATTACTAGATGTCATCTGCTAGTGGTTGCTGCGCCGGGATGCCAAAGTAGTTTCATCGGAGGCTTGAGCTTGCAGAATGTCCAGCGACAGCTGGTGGGAATTACAATGCTCCGACACACGATACACGATAGTTTACACAATCGAATATCCCTGATATGGGATAGAAATACAATAGCCAATATCCTAGTTATGTGATACAAATTCCAGTCCTTCTAGACAAACATCAGATTGTTCGATATTCAAACCTGCTCCGAGACCTGGAGCGTCTCCACAACGTTGCGGACGGCCTCCACCAGGGCCATATTGTACCCCACGCAAACCAATCGCGTGCCAGGATCCAGTCCGGCGGGACGCAAGACATACGACCCGAGATACAGCATAGCCTCTCGACTTGTCGCCTTCCTGGGCCACAACAGAAACGTCTCAGCCTCGCCGTCCACGAGCCCGTCTCGATACTGGTCGTGCCGGAGCAGCGAGTGCGTTCCGGGAGCAATGTGGCTGGTTTCACCATCAGCAGCGGGTATGAAGCGACATCGCGGAGACGGCTGGAGCTGCTCCATCGTTGACCGCACGACGCCCGCGGGGAAGCGCTCCTCAGCGGGTTTGGGCTTCAGACCAGAGTCCAGAGCGTGTGTGAGTTCCTCTTCGGAATCGTTGACAACCAACGGATGATGTCGTTTGCGTTTCTGCCCCGTTCTCTCTGAGGGCAATGGTAATGGCAGCTCGTCGAACGGCCCTATGGGACCGAACAACTGCGGAAGGACGATAGGTAGCGACCTGAGGCTGGCAGCGACAGCTTTAAGCACATTATCGAAGGCAGATTCGTGGCCCGCCTTGGGAAGCCTGACGAAGCGGGCCGCAAGGTAGCTGAGAATGGCGGCCTCGATGCATGGCTTTAACACGCTCCAAGTCTGCGATCTCCCGTCTGGGCTGGTTCTTGTTTCTCTTACATGCCGTGTCGGAAGAGGCTGGTCAACGACGGGCAGCGATACCGATCCTCGCTCCATCATTGGTGACGATGGACCAGCAACGAGTCGTAATCTCTTCATCTCGGGCGCATCAATCTCCATCGCGCCGACCTCTTCATCAAGAAGCGGCGACGGCGACGGCAGAGGTGACGGGGGCGGCGGTGTTGCTAATGGAGCCAGAAACCCAGGTAAAGGCTGGTGGGTGATAGGAGAGTCATTGTGTGACCGTTGAGATTGCACAAGTGCTGCAGGACTCAATTTGCTGAGTTCTGGCGCGGCTTGCAGCCATGAGGGTGGTGCAAAGGCGTGGGCAGGAGCATCATCCTCCGCCTTGACTCGGGCGACAGGCGATCTGCTTCGTGAGTTTGACGACCGAGCACCGTCTTCCACCAATCCCTGCATCGGCGTCTCGAGTGCAGGGGCTGTACTGTGAACTGAAGTAGATGGTGTAGCGGAGGCAGAAGTATGAGGTTGAGCAGGTGCAGCGAGGTTAAATGCTTGATGTGCAACCTATAATAGAGTTGTCAGCGTCGTGTTGCGAGACTCGACAAAGTACCCACAACAGGTGGGAGCAGAACTTTGTGCATTCTGCGCATGACACCAATGTATCGAACCGGCATGCCTAGTGCATCTTTTTCGACTTACTGGTTGCAGGACCTCGCAAAGCGCCTGAATGAAAGTGGACAGATGAAGGCCAGGTTGCACCCCAACTGAGTCTAGGAAGAGGCCATACATTTCGCCAATACCGATAGGTGGCGTGAGGGGACTCTGAGTTACGATAAGTGCTCGCGGTGCCCAAGCTTTGCACAAATTGTGGACCGGCGCATCGTCCGGTAATTGTAATTCCTGCCGTGTAACTGCCGCCGGTCGTAGAAAGAGGTATCTATCCTGCACGAGACTGGATGTTGGCTGTACCGCTGTTTGCAGGCTTTCTAGGTTTGCCGATAAGCGTTGAATGGTAACTTGTGACTCCTGGAGTTGTAGGCGCAAATTGCTTATCTCCGCCTGTTCACTGTGCTGTTTCTGCTGAATGGCCTCGACTGTCTGCTGCAAGTTATGTCGAGCCCCAGAGACGGAGCTGAGCCTGCGTTCTGTGTCAAGCCGCGCAGCCGCTGCTGCGTCGCGGGCTGCCTCAGCGGCGCCTTGAGCCTCATGGGCCGCATTCCGTTGCCTAACTGCCTCCTACAACGCCTTGACTGCGCGATCGCGTTCCTGGGTGACCTTATTTACTTCTTGAGCGTTGGTTGTGTGGGCGTGTTCAAGAAGATGCGCCAAGTTGTCGCGCTCGCGGCGCAGGTCGTCGAGCTGCCGGTCCGCGAGCTGCTTCGCATTGGCAGATTCTTGCTTTGTATTGACGAGCTCTTGTCTCATAGTGACGAGTCCTTGCTGTGTCACCTTGAGCTGTTGCTGCGCGTTATTGAGGAGTTGAGCCATGTGGCGGGTCATTGTCTCAACTGCTGAACCCTAGACACCTGCGAAACTACGATTTGATTTGCATCATTCTAGCGATTTTGTCAAAGAATGTCGCCTGCAGCCATGGTGTTGCATACCCGTTGCGTTTCCATCAGTTGCCTTTGTGTCTCCGACTGTTGAAGGCGTCGCTGGAGGATCGTGGCCTTTGTGGAATGAGTTCAACTTGCGAATCATCAGCGCAGAAGGTACTGACCACAGTAAGCGCGCTCTTGGCGGGTATTCCTCCATTTCCAGAGAACAGGGACAACTGGAGCAGCGCGGTTGTGGGTGTCTCCATCCCAATCGTGAGCATCTGGTCAGTCCGGATCAGCATGTCAACAGAGATCCGTGCATTCCTCATATTTACCTGGTCCATATCTTGTGCAGCTTGAGCTAGCTGCGGGTAGAGCGCCATGGGCTGCTGCCCGGCGCCGTTCATGATGCGCGAGCCGCAGAAGCCGCAATCGTGAAGCCAGGTTTAGATGCCGCGACATTCTTGATCCGCGAAGCCCTGCGGATTCACTCTGCGCCACCGGTCCCAATTTTCGGCAATGCAGCGCCATGCTACTAACAAAATAACGGTGCCTCATATATTGATAAGTTATACCACATGGTACAAGGTTTAGTATGGTCATTTCAGCGCTCGGTGTGAGGAGGTTGGATAGGCTGCTGCGGCTGCGTCGGAAAGTTTTGAAGGTACGTCAAGTCAAGCCACTGACCCTTCCGCTCGGATTCTGCAGGCACTGGCGGGAACCCGGGATGTATGTGAGATGGCGGCTGCGGAGGAGATGGAACCGTGGTGAATTCACCGGAAGACTCCGCTTGCATAGGAGGAGGCATTGCGGGTTGCGGTGTTGGCACACCGGAAGGTGCAGTGGAATACGGGGCTGCTTGGAACTGTGCCAAGGGTGGGGATGCAGCGGTATGATAGCCTGGGGGTCCATTGGGTTGTGGCGGAGGGACGGGTTGTGTCATTTGTGGTTGTTGAAGAAATTGTTGGGGGTAAGGAGCGTAAGGCTGCCCATAGACTGGCTGCTGGTATTGAACTGGATATCCTGGTTGTTGATATATCATCTGTTGATATTGGCCCATGACTTGCGGCCCAGAAGGTGGCCATATTGGATAACCACTAAATCCAGGATTCACTCCCTGCCCAGCGTTACCAAACATCCAGGCTTCACTGCCTTGACTTGCCCGCTGAGCGTCCGCGGCTTGATTTGCGCTGATGACCGTGATAGGGAGGGTATTGGTGAGGTCGATCACCTTTCCGACGTGATCAATAAACTGGAGACGGAAGACGAACGTATGCGAGATCTTGATTCCGCGCATTTCATTGTCGATTGAGAGCAAACAAGTGGTTGGGATAGTGAGCTCTATCAGTCTGTCTCCCGGCACAAGAGCTTGCCCGTCGCTTCCGGCTTCCTCTGTCGCTGTATTTGCAATCTCGTGGCGGAACGTGCAATCGCCACCCTTGAGCTTGGCCGCGACAGACTGAATGAGAACGGTCGACATGCTCTTAAGCTTTGATCGCGAGTCCACTTGCTGCATTGCAAGACGCGCTTTGACCGTTGTCCCCGCAGCCCATGAACGATGAGGCAATGAGAGCTCGTACTGTAAAAGTGGTGCTCGGCCGCCTTTGGCTGCATGCTCGTCAGCACTTGCAAAAATCGCAAACATGAATACACTGACTTCTGACTGGGACCGTATAGTCTTGACCAGCGCATTCATGATCCAGCAGAATTTCAATGGGAGTTCGCGTTTCGCAATCGCGTTTGTCCTTTTTTGAAAAGGTAATGGTGGCCTTTGCAATGAGCTCGTACTCGACCGCGAACCCACGAAATGCTGGGTTAGTCTTGACAGGCGACGACGGAGGCATGTTGAGCCAGATAGGGAATGTCCATTTTAGAGTATGCAGTCCAGCGTCCAGCTTTTTCTTGTGCGCCACCTGCTTCGTCATTTTGCTGATTTCTTTCGACGCCATGACATCCTTTGAACTGGTTTACGTCAGGCCAGTGCGTTAAGCGTGAGTCGAGATACGCACGCAAGGCGACCATGCACATGACCGATGAGGAAGACGTCGAGCTCATTCACGGTGCCTGGCTCGGACAGGAATACTTCGATACTCCCACTAAGGGATTCGGGTTGGAGTCCTCGCGACGAGGCACGCGACGAGGCGCAAGGAGGCGCAATGAGCTTGAGGCCGCACTGTGCTGTCATAGTCATCGTGTTGGGCAGAGCGCAAGTCACACAAGACCGCAACCGTCCGATTGCGAATCATTCTGGATTCATGTGGGGTTGCCATACAATCGCTTCGTCGGTAATGCTTCCAACGGACGAGTTCGGTTTCTCCATACGCTGGAAGTAAGCAGCAAAGTTGAGGACAAGTCAAAAACCGCGCTTTCCCCGCAGAGGGACAATCTGCCGATCCTCGCTCGGCGTGGAATTTTGCGCATTCTGCGCGCTGACTACTATCAATGGTACATCAACAGCCCGTCATTACATCTATCGTACACATCAACAACGTTTTAATCAAATGAAATGGTGTGCTCATGGCTGTGGTGAAAGCGATCGTACACTGAGCGACCCGGCACTTGATGGACTTCCCAGAGGTCCCCATGTGGGATATCCCAGCATACCCGGGTACGCCCACTGACCGTTGCTTCCAAATAGCCACGCCTCGCTAGCAGCACTTGCTCGCTGGGCGTCTATCGCCTGGGTGGGGGCGAGGACGGTTATTGGGACTGCACTCACTAACTGAGCGTGACGTCCAGCGCCATCGACAAACACGATGCGCAAAGCCAGATCGTGGGTGATCCTGATCCGAAATACACCATTCTCATAAGAAGGTAGAGTGGAGGTCGGGATTATGAGCTCAAGAATGTGATCGCCTTGCTTCAGCGTCCTCTTCTCACCGCTGAGTGTCGTTCCTGTGGCAATCTCATTTCTCGTGGAGTACTCGCGGCCACTGAACGCCGCCGAGACGGACTGAACAAGGGCAGCTGAAATATTCTTGACTCGACAGCCGGGGTCCGTTTGGTGAAAAACGACTCGTGCCCTCGCTGACGTGCCGGCTGCCCATGAGCGATGCGGCAGCGTTAATTCGTATGATAGAGCGGGCTCCTGGCCTCCCTTTGCTTTCTGAGACATTAGGATAGCGAACTAAGCGATATAATTTGTCCCGTACCTTGCACAGGAGACACAAATGCCGGACCAGTGCAATCATGTTCTAGCAGCATATGCACAGGGACGCTGGCTTCCGTTCGTCGCTTAGAAGACAGACAGCAATACGAGATCTTTGCACGAGCTATAAGCTCGTACGTGACTGAGAATCCGTGGTCGCCTTGATGTCCTACATGAGTAGAGGTTGGCGGCAAGTTTGAAGGCATTGGGTGGATGTTAAACCTGATGGAGTTGACTCCAATTTTGAGCCTGGTATTTCGCGCAAGTCGTCGCGATACTTGACACATCTCTCGCGTCATTGGGCTCCCGTTCGGGCTTGATGAGAATTAGATTATGAATCAAGCTATCGCTGCAGCGGCAGCGCACTCCATTTGACCAGAAACGCGGCCTACGAGGGCGATGGTGAGCTTGGACAGCGTTGCTGCCCGTCCAAGCGTCACCTCGATGGTCCCCGAGAACGTGTTAGGAGTTACCGCTCGATTGGAGGCATAAGATGTTGCGCGTGATGGCGCGAATATTGTCAGCGAAGGATCGTGCGTGGCAGCACTCATGGAACGAGGCAAAAGTGTTTGATTGTCGGTCACGACCGATTGCGCGTCAACAGGTGGCGCCAACAGTGGCGGCGATTCGCGGGATCCTCGCGAAGCAGCGACTGTTGGATCTAAAGGTCAAGATATACGAGCGTGACAATACAATGGTAACATTATCAGTAGATAGAATCAAAAATTGGTATGATTACTCAATACGCTGCAATAAGACAGTCAGACGATTTCGAGCAGTCGATTGCGGCTCACCCGTAACTCCCAGAAACCGTGAACGTTCGCGATTCCTGTACGTTTTTGTTGAGTTCAAAATCAAGAGCATCATCGAACATCATACCTGTTCCCAACGAACGTTGACGTTCGACCTCAGATACAGATTCGAGTAGCGAGCCTGCCAACCTATTCAGCACAAATCGGTGCAGTAGTTCAGCAATGCGCACGCTTGAGGATATGTCCCCGACGGCTTTCTGGAATTCGTCAGCGGTAAACCTCTTCGCCTTGAAGCGGTCAGTTGCTTTGAGTCCAATCATGACGGGCAGGACGCGGTCGTCGACAAGAATTGACGAGTACGAGAACTTGGCTCCATTAGTCTTGCACGAGGCTTTCAGTGCAGCATGAGCACAATGACAAGCGGCGAGGCTCAAAGCTCACCTTCCAAGTCATGGACCGGATGATGCTATTCACCATGAGTTTCTTCGCTTTTGCAACCTCCACTGCCAGCTGCTGGTTGGACATTTGAGGCGGGGCAGCGGAAGCTGTCTGCTTGATGCGCAAAGCTGTCTGTAACGCCGTCACGTACTCGACGAGCTGCTCCTTATCGGTCTTTTCGAGCTCTTCGGCCGTGAGCGCAAGAAGAGCGGTCACGTCGTGATCAGCGCGCACACTCGCGCTCGTGGTCGCCACTTTGCCTGCCCGAGCGCGCTTTTTTGGTGGTGGCTTGGGCTCGTCGTAGTCACTACCACTGTTGTTGTCAGAAAAGAATTCGCCATCGTCGGCTTCGGCAGCTGCACTACTGCTGCTTGCCGCTGATTTGCGCTTGGGGCGGGAAGCCGCAGCCTTTGGCATGATAACCGGGGGCAAAGGGAGAATGTGATCGGAGCTGGGCGGAGTTAAAATCGCGTTTCCACTCCTCAGATTTTGGCCAAAGCTCACACGAGGAGCCAGAAATATGAGATCGTGTCAAATGTAAAAAGAATTTAATTCCGACTTTGAACCCAAGTTCAAGTGATACATAAGGTAAGTGCATGTCAATATTCAATATGACCAGGACAAGTGCTCTGGAAACGGCCCATCGAACGTTAGTTCAATGCCGCGTTGCTTAAATGTATCCGCTTCAGTGAATAAGGAGGTTGGCTTGTACATATTGGCGCAAACATAATGGACGAGTTGGACCGTGGCCAAAGTGGGTAACACAGTCTGACCTAGGGCCGTTTCCGAGTTCAAATATATGGCCAGTGCATTGGCCAGTTCCTCGATTGTACACGCGCCGTGAATGTTGCGTCTCCCAATTCTGAGTATCTTGACGGATGGTGGGAGCGACTGTATCAGTTTCATGTAGTCCTCGGACTGGAGATGCGCTTCAATCTGCATGACCTCCAGCGTTTTACAAGTCGGAAGTGCGCTCTGAAGTCCGATGTAGAGCTCTGTCCATTTGTTCGCGCCGGGATTGCTGTCCAGCGTGCTGTACAGAGCCCAAGTGAAGTTGAGGTGCAACCGGCGGAGTGTGGTGGCAGCGCGATTGATCACATGTAGGATCTTCGCTTGGGAACAGTGAAACATGGTTGGCAAAGAAAGGTCTTCAAGAAGACCAGCCCGAGCGGGTGCAGTAACCAGGATGTCGAAGGTCTCCGCGGACAACTCACTCCTGTCGCCGATAATGCAGACGCTCTTGAGGTTCGGGATGCCACCTGAGATCTTCTGTATCGTATTCTCGTTCTGAGTGGTGCCCATAGAGCTGCTCCAAACGCAAGGAAGACTAAGACGTTCCAATGTCGGTGCAGCAGCCGCTACCCACTGTGCGAAATGCAGGAATGGCCCGAAAGTAAGATACCCGTCAGAGACTATGGCGAGGGATTTCAGGCCAATTAGAGCCTGTATAAGGTCATTGAAAGAGTAGTCGGCAGGAAAGGGGAGCAAAGATTGCGCCTCAATGGAAAGATGTCGCAGCCGACCAGGTCTAAGAGCTATTCAACATACAGCGTGGGAAGAGATGCGAGACGCACTTGAGCATCCTCAAAAGTTGCCAGGTTACCACTGATGTGCGCTGACGGCGACCTTGTTCCTTCTTTGCCGCTTTTGGTTGAGTGGGGAGACCAACGTACTGCGGAGAACGGTCAACTAGGTCTGCGTGCATCACGGCTCCTCACTTTGTAGTCAATGTTGAGGCTCTTGATGTGATCAAGCAGCTTTGGGTTCGCCGTGACAGCTTTGAGGAGCGGTCGAACAACTTCCAGTTTGTGAACGTAGATGCGACTATAGAGGTCGCGCGTGGCGACGCCATTCTGCGCGGCATGGGTGAGCCGACTTGTTCCCAGAAACAAATGCTACACGCACCCAGTGACGGTTTACGTGCGTTGCAGTAAGCAAGGGGTGTCGAGGCATTCGCTGACGCTGAAGTTTGCCCGTGCTGCCGCTGTATCCAGCCTCCTTTTGTGCCTTCCATTCCTCGAAATCGTGCAAGAGCAGACTACAGCGAGCTCAGCGTACGAACGCAGCAACACTTGAATTTACGCACGCGAGTACTTGGGAGAGCAGTTCGGGCACAAAGGTTGCCCAGGTAGGCGCGAGGGAGCTCATAGGTACTGTGAGTTGGGAGTTGGGAAGGGGAGGAGTGCAAGAGGAAAAGGTGGCGTGCATCACTCATTCGCAGATCTGCCGTCCTGGCCAAATCCAATTGGCCGCAATTCCGCCGGGCGTGTCAGGCGCCCGGTGTTTGGTACGGCCATAAACAAAATATATGTCAATTGCGAAGACTAGGGCGGGGGGCCAATCTGCGTTCGGTCTCCGCGCCAAGTCACTTGTTTTCCTCGTACGGCGATCAACATCTCAACATGTCTGAGGACCCGCTTTTTGCCATCGAGTCGCATCCAGACCCGCGAATACGGTCTCAGGCTATTGCGACGCGCGACTTGATCACTGGCACGCGGGTTCTGCGCGATCTTGCGCGCGCCACGGTGTTGCTACCCTCTGACAAGGGCACACGCTGCGACTGGTGTCTACGTAAGCCAACAGACGCATCCAGCTTGCGAAGGTGCTCGCGTTGCACAGTTTACAACTACTGCGACCCACAATGTCTGAGGCATCGTCCCATGATCATTCGTCCACACTCACGCTGTCCAAGGTCAGAACGCTCACTGGACGCGGGGCGGGCATCGCACTCTATGCAAGACCATCAACGCGTGGCTCGTGAGTGCAGCATATCAGCGGCTGGCGGATGAGCGACGGACGGACGCTCTGCTGCTTTCTCACCTGTGTTCCGCGAAGCGAGATTCTGCGCAGGACATCAACGACTTTCTAGACTTGCTACCGCATCCATCACCATCCCAGCGCGAACGACCACCATTGTGTCCACCGCTCGATACTGGACTGCAATTGGATGCTCAGGCGTTGTTCATACGGTTCGAAAACAATAATTTCGTGGTTCATTCGCACCTGGTCCCGATAGCACATGGTGTCTTTACTCTCGCCAGTCGCGCGATGAACCACTCCTGTGCACCCAACGCCGTTCCTGTCTTCATTTTCTCAGAGCCTGGTGTTGGCGATCCGCCTGTTATGGAAGTCGTTCTCATCAAAGATGTTAGCAAAGGCGAAGAGGTCCGTCACATTGGCTCGAGTACGTCGCTTTTATTTTGACCATGCTTCCTTTAGATTACTATTCCGTACGTTGACCCTGCGCTCGATTTGGCTACCCGGCGCGAGCGTTTACGGGTATCATATGGCTTCGACTGCTTGTGCAAGCGCTGTAGCCGTGAACTTGCAGTGACAGGCAGGAGTTCCGGCCAGTCAATCCGTCCAGCCCTCAGCCTCGATGGCGATCCCACCAAGCAAATTCCAACTCTCAGCGCAAGATTCTCGGACCTTGTTCACAATGGCAAAGCCTCTCATTTCGCCGAAGCCCTCGAAGTTGGAGACGAGCTCTTGATATTTTATCGACAAGTCTATTCACCAGTCTATCCACTCATCGGTGGGTCTGCTTGCCTTTACTTCACACGTATGGCTCATGCGCAGTAATCTTCAGCCAACCATCTCACCGAGCTTGCGAAAACGTCTTGGAACGCCGCGATACAATCAAATCCTGCGTCGCAGGACGAACGCAAGTTCATGGCACGGTGCGCGGCGTATATTACCCTGGCTGCAACCATGTTCGACGTGCTCGGACCTGAAGGGGACACTGGAGATGGACCTCGCGCCGACCTCGATATGCTACGGAACTTGCTAAAAGCTGAGGGCTTGGCAATTTGAGAGAGAGACTGGCAGGCATCCTGGGCGCTCTTGTAGATTGATGATTGAATACTATCAAAAATGATGCCGTACAAGACACCTCGAAGACCGTTCTCTGTCTTCTTGCAAGTTCTTACCTCCAACCTAGGGAGTCCCAAGCACAATCTGCAGCTGCTATCTTGGCGATTTGCTTGCGGTCGCCAAAACCCTCTCCCTTTACCACACCATCCACTGTAGAGGGGTCTGAGCGAGAGAGCCTTTCCAAAGAAAGGGATGTGCCTCACCGAAGACGGACATCTTCCACGATTTGGAGTGCTCCGGGCCTTGAGGTGATTCCTTCCATGACAACATCTTGCCCAACTGAGATGCTCGCTCGTTCAGAATCGATAACCGGTTCTTCTGCTCGCCCGGAGGAGACTGCACAGACGAAGCGGCCGCAACTGAGTTTAGCACGCTGTTGGGACCGCCAGGAGCCGAACCTTCGCTATCACGCGTGACTTTCACCTTATCCGAGCCAAGTGCGAAGAGATCGCCTTCAGCCTGAACCGCCAGTTGAGCATTGACGAGCTGGCCGACGAAAGCGCTTGCAGCATCGAATCCGCTGCAGTCAATTAGGCCGCCGATAAATGCTTCGAAGAGGCTCGCCTGGATGTTGATATTTGTCCGCAGCGACGGAAGGTACGCCTCGTGGGCTTGGAGCTGCGCTGGCATACGATACTGTACGGCCCAGTGCGCGAGCATCTCTTTGCTAAGGAGGCGCGAGCGAACCTGCTTGGGGGATCATTGGAATCTCCATAGCAACAGAGCAGTCAGAACTCACAGTCAAAAAAGCAACATTCTTCAAAGGATGCTTATTGAGTAAGTGAAGGCCGATGATGGCCTGTAAAGCACCAGAGCCAGCGAAGACGAGTCGTTCGTAGTCGCGCGGCTCGTATAGGTAATCGTGGCCACGACAGCGCGGGCTGCTACCGTACACACTTTTGTGTGAATAGACCATGTTGCTCAAGCGCGAGCCGAGGGCGGGAAGTATAGGATAACGAACTCGATCACCCGTCATTTCAACAGGAGCAACAACCGTCGAGCTGCTCGCTACAGCAGGTGCGATCTGAGATGTCGCAGGCGGTGTCGTGGCAAATGTTGATGGTTCGCACCCTGCTGCGTTTCTTGGAGGTGGTTCGGGAATGTCGTCCACGACCGGCTCAGACTTCGCAACAGGAGCATCGACATGCATGTCAGCGAGAACTGAGAATCGATTCTGCGAGACTGTGAGCATGGGTAGCAAGCTTAAAAGTTAGCAACGAAGCGAGAGAGATCAGGGCAGCATATATATCTGCAACTTGCATTGCACGCGGAGTTGCCTCGGAACTGAGCCGAAAGCAAAGTTGCGGGACTCGATTTAACAATGCAGCAACGAGAAACGTGGATTGCGGGTGGATGTACACATGCGTTGAAAGCTAGCCGTGAAATGTCCAAGAACGTGTTTTGCAGAGTCCCCAGGTTCGAACGAACGTCAAGTTCGTTCAATCGTCTATATGACGACCTGTCACGGGGAGAGCTATGTTTCCTCATCCCCTCCGAGCAGGGTCGTAAGGAGCAGAGTCGAGAATGCCAGCGTTGGAGCGGTACGAGCCATCATTGTAAACCTGCGGGGTTGACCGTCCATTAACGGTTTGGACAAGCGGCGCGGTTGAGTTGGTGGTCCGGTACGACATATCCGAGTACGCCAATGATGCAACGGAGCCGCTGCGTTCATGGTACGTCGAGAGCCGCGGACGACTGTCGGGTCGGAGCATGATGGAATTGCCCAGGTCGGAAACACTGGCCGAGTGGGTCGGGCGCGAAGCAGGAGCCCGGACCGGAGATGGCGCAACCGAACCTGCAAGGACAAGTGGTCGGACGCCGGATGAGCTCGGTGTTCTGGTGTGAGTGCTCAGTGCTTGTTGCGGCGCGGGCATCCCGATCGTTGAAACGCGGAGTCCTGGAACCCCGCGCATTGCAGACGGCTGGCTGTTGGCCTTCGGTTGGAACGCGAAGTCCGGTACAGCCTTTTCCTCATCGCCAGGAATGGATCGAGGTGGCGAAATAGTGGAAATGCGAACCATGACACGAGCCTGGTTGTCCCTACCGAAGCAGAAGAACCAGGAGTGCAATACATCCTTGGAGAACCGCGTCAATGATGATTCCCAAATGAAAATTGGGCCGACATACAGGCTGTGTGCTGAAGATGAAGAAAACAGCCACTGGAGCAACCGCCTGCATGAACTTCGGCACAGTGTTGTTGTCGAAGATAGCTAGCATGAATGTAGCGATGAGGAAGAGCTCAAACACCGCAAAGCATAGTGCGCGGATGACAAGATTGATGTCCACAACTGAGTTGCCTCGGACACCGCGCCAGTTGCGCCAGAGTAGGATCACGAGTGCGACTAAATGTAATGATTAACCAAGCTCAGGTATAAGGTGAAGTACGCACCTCCGAGCCCAAGCGTTGCAGTGACGACGACGGTGGTAGGGATCCAGATGTAATAGGCCAGGTTGTGTTTGCTGACAGAGCAGAAAACCATCTCTGCGTCGCGATCCACATTCTCCGGATGGTTGAAGCCGACCTACGAGCAGGGTAAGAAACAATTTGAATAAGCGAACAGCTACTCACCACACCAGTGATGAGGGCGAAAGCGATGAAGGCCGCGTACGGAGCGGCAATCAACTTGAATAGGGTTAGCGACGCCAACACTCCTATTCCACGACGCTTACCGTGACAGTCAGCCAGGTGCGACGAGCATACTCCTTTTGAGCGGTGACGCTCCTCATCATGAGATAAACTTCTGCAACAACTGCGAAAAAGGAGCATGCCACCCTGCGATAATGATAAATGAGAGATGTGACCAGCGAAGCGAATCTTCGCTTACATGGGTGGAATCCCCGCCACAAGGGCGGCGTTGTATAGGCACAGGCTTGGATCAGGTTGTCTTTCAAGATGGCCATTGCCGTACAAGCTGGTTCAAGGTCAGTAGGCTTCGGGCGCAGGGATTTACGGCGCACAGTAGGCAAGCAGGGATTGTGCTGAGGAGCCAAGTCAAGACGAAGTTGATGACGACCGGGTGACGCTTGGAGTTGAGGCGACGGGAGAAGAGAAAGGTGACCAACAGGAGTGCCAGCAATGCCTGGCCAGCAATGTTGAGGCCGAGCCACGTCCAGACGAGGGCCCGTGTCATGGGCGTGATCCAAGCTGGATCAGATTTGTATAGATTAGCCGGCAGTGATTGTGCTGCGAACTCGCTGGTGCCGACCGCTGTGGCAGATCGTGAGGCGAGGACGACAGCGTCGCGTACGTTCAAGCCAATCCACATTGTTGAATGCGTTACTCGTTTAGCAAGTGAAAAGTAAGGAATGTTGTGAGGGGTTGTCTAAAAAGGCAGACGCGGCGGGGTAAGGCGTAACGAAGTCAAAGATCAAAAAGCCCGCGCTGCAGGACAAAAAAACAGAAGGGCTCCGTTGCGCTGAAATGAAGAATAACCCAAAACACTCTGGTCAAAGAGTGATGCCGCGTCGAAGGAGCCGGCGACGAAGTGCTGGTGCGCTGCACTGGGGTCAAGAGGACAAGCCTGAACCCGGTGCGCGTTTGACCGCTCTCCGCTTGGCGTTGACTCCATCAGCCCCTCCATCACCTCTAGCTGTCGTCCGCCTCTCCTTCAACTGGCAATCTCTGTCTTAACCCTCGCTAGTCCAACTCTGTCTCTGGCAACCCGGGATGTGTAGCCAATCGCTCCAATGGCAGGTCCTTGGGCGCAACGCGAATGCACTTCGTCGAGGCTAACGCCCCTCTCGGCCAAGGCCCTGTGTACGACCATCTTTTCGGCGAGCCTTCCTGTCCCGTGATTTTCATGTTCTCAAAGTGGAACGACTACAGCGCTCGGCGCATCAGGTGCGATTTCTGTTTTGTAGTTCCCACCGCACGGGTTCAAGGCGTTACGGGTACATTTCACACGACGTGACTTGGAATGACCGCACATCGTCTAATGGGCCAAGAGTGCCTTCATCACACTCATCGCGATTTTCATGTGCGTTTCCGTGGATGGGTGAAAGATGTCGAAACTGTGCTCGTTTTAGCCAAAGACTCGCTTCTGAAGCCGTTTCAAATGCTTACAACACATGGTGCTTCGGATCGTTGCACAGATCTCGCTGTGCTTCGCCGTATGCTCCCTTCAGGCATGCTGTATCAGGATCATCGCCTCGTTGGCGCGCCCTCTGGATGATCAACTTGACTGCATTTTCCTCGTCCCATTGCTTGACTTTGACGGCCCTCGGTAGATTTGCGGCGCGAAGCGACTTTGCTAGATTGCTATGAAACTGCGCCGAGAACGTCTCTTGTGCCTTGATTTTCTCAGCCGAGGTGAAGAAGCGATAATACGGGAGCCATGCGCCAGCTTGTGTCGTGGGTACGACAAATGTTTTGAAGTCTGCATCCGAAACGTCAGCAACTCGACCGCCGATAACTCAGTTGCAATATGCTCACCGTGGTCAACGAGCTTCTCGATAGATGCGACGAGACTATCCGTCAGTTTGCGGACATCTACGTCGCCCGCGAAGAAAGCGTCATTGATGCCAGCGACAAGAGCTACGACAGTCTTTCCTCTTGATTTCTTGTTCATGCCCATGATTCCATTCGCCAGATACCGATCCACCTGATCTGCCACAGATGGCACGAGTATATCAGAGTTGGCTCCAGTGTAGCCCGGCACAATCTTGTTGTCAATCGTAGCCCCGCCATGCGCATAGTCTAGCAGTGGCACCCGCAAAAAGTCGGTGGCCAGATATTCTGGCCAAACTGGGCCTGAGCTAAAACGGCCGTCGTAGTAGGCATGGTCGGCTGGCCAAGTCTCGTTCGTCAGCTTGTACGTGCCATTACCCTGAATTGATGCGGGAAGCAAGGGTTAGCCGCCAATGCACGCCAAACGGGACGACGTGACATGATGACACAACCTCTCGCGAGAGCTCGAGTAGCGAAAGTGTGACGCACGTTGTCGCTGAAGCTGTCACCGAAAACTACCAGTCTCTGAAACTTTGACTCTGCGGGTTGTGGTCTGGCACCCACAACTGCGAGAGTTCCCAGAAGGACAAACACCGGGAGGACAAGCATTGCGAGGTGAAAAGAGGTGGGGGGGGGCACTCTGAGACCGCAAGTCTTGTCCGTGGTTCGTCAGCTTATATACTAGTAGTGGGATGCGCGCTTCATGCAGATCCAGATCCACATGCGCGCGGGGTTAGATGCATTGTAAGAAGTAGCCGGAGCTTCGGATCGAACGAAATACACACAACTCCAAAATTTCCAACAACCTATTCACTGGCGCCTACGTGCCTATTTCGCAATACCATAGGCCTCACCTCAGTGAGAATATTGAAGTTTCAGCTTGTAGTACCAGCGTTCCTTTTTGCTGTCTATTGACACCCGAAAGACGGAATGTCGTCGTTGTTCACCACTACTCAGTCTAACCGATGTTGGGCTTTTCCGATCTCATATGCAGCTGTACACGTCGCGTCCAAGCCATGAGATCTTCTAGCACACCTTCAAGCTTCAAGTCCCGCGCCACAAACCTAGTTGTAAGTCTGTGCAGCGCCAGGTGCTCAGGCTCGCAACGGTCTTGTGATCCGCAAACGCGTTCTCTATTATGGAAATTGCACACCGAGCGATGAGAACGAAGAGTGTGAAGGCGAAGGCAATGATAAACCGATGGGCGTGCAAGCATGGCATCGGGGCAAGACCAAACCAGGGCGTGTGACTGACGAAGTCCGAAGGAGATGGTATGTATGTAAAGGCCGTGCAGAGAGCGTGGGCGCTGGCCAGCGCAAGCCGGGCAAAACGAGTGTGGTAACATGCGCTCGGAGGAGCAAAACGAATAAACGGGGCAACCAAGGCGAGCGGGGCTTGTGCGACGTTGGAGACATTTGATATACTGGTACAGCAGAGACTCGAATGGCAGACAGACAGGGAAAGACAGAGACAGGCAGAGCACCTGGTATGTATGCAGATGGGCGCGGGCACAGATTGCCGTGCCGCAGCCCGAGATTCAGATATACGATGAGGATTGGAACGTGAATGCATGAAAATGGTACGCGTGAGGAGGCAAGTAAGGAGTCAAAGCGAAAAAATCCTACAGTGTAGACAACTCCGAGGAAGGCCACGTGTGAAAGGAGAGACAAGTGTGAAACATGGGGCATGCAGGCGCAGCAATGGTGCTGACTCAAGCGCAAGATAGACCGCGCGGACGTTGACGACAAACTCTCCGGCACCACAATCATGACTACCGAGACTGACAGCTGAGACATGTTGAAACGCGTCAGGAGACCCATGCGCCTCGATATCAGCAGCCTCGCGGACATGGAGAAAAAGGCTCTCCCTCATGCCCGCGTCGCGGGCGCACCACTGATCCTGTAGGCCATCCCCGCGCCCGTGCGCGGCGTTTGCATTCGCGACACGCTCGTCGTCCGCCCGCGTGGCGTAGGCAGCGCACTCGGAATCGCACTCGGGGCCGCCGCCGCCGCCGCCACAGGATTTGCACCTGACACGGACGCGCGCGGCGCGACAATGCGCGAGGTTCCTGGCGTCCCTAGCCGCAGCGCGCGCGGCGCCGACGGTGATCGCGGGGGTAGCATCTTGGACGCGAGGTCTGTCACGGCGCTCGGCGAGACCGGCTGCGCAGCCGACGCGGGTGTGGCCAGCGAGCTCACGGCGCTGAGTGGCGTCGGCGATGTGCTGGGTGTCGGCGATGCCAGCGGAGACACGTTGACAGCGAGCACGGCGAGGTTGGCATGCTCGCGCTGTGGCAGCGATAGTTGGCTTGGACGCTTCCTGATTTGAGGCATGCTCGAACCGTTTGCGCTCGACCGTGGCACAGACGCCACGTTCGCTCTTCGAAGCGGGGCTGATGTCTGTGTGGGCATTGGTGGGCGTGACATGCTAGGCGTGGGAGAAACCCTCGCGTTGATGGCGCTACCCACACTGCTCGTGCTCGTCGCACTGCTAGTGCTGGTCGTCCGCTTCCGGGTTGGTGTTGTGGCACGGCCATACGAGCTGGGAGGCGCGTTCGACTTGCCCCGCGAACGAATGGCGCCGCGCGAATCCGACCGCGGTGGTGGGTCCTCTAGCACTGGTAATTGTGGCAGCGGCTTCTCGCCCATGAGGGACGCAGGTGACATTGGCGGCACCGCATAAGAGGACTGGATGCTGGACGCGCTGGTCATTTGGCTGTCGATGCTCATGCTCCGGGGTAGCGGATACGCCGACGTAGCCTTGCGCAACCCACTACCATAACCAGCACGCGACGGAGCTAGCTCGGGAAGGGCAGGCATCGGCTCGGGACATGGTCAGATTCGCTGATATATGCGCCGAGGATGGTCATGCTACTTCCGCTGCGTATGCTAGGGCCTTCACTGGCAGTCCGTTTGCGCGATGTCCGGGCATTCTCGGAGGCGCTGGGATTGTGTCCGCGTGAATTGGTGGTGATTGACATGGCACCAAAAGTCGCAGCGGAGGCGGTGCTGGACGTGCGTGACAACGGAGAGCGATCCTTCGCAAATGACGATGTAGAGCGTGAGTGGCGAGCTGAGGGCGAATACTCCGATCTAGACCGGGAACGGGTGCCGAGCGAGAGCATGGAGGGTCGTCTGGACAAGTCGATGGTGGATAATCGGTGTGTGAGCGCGCTGGGAGCGTCCTCATCCTCGCTGAACAAGATTGCAGAGCAGCTGTTAGCGTTGTGATGATTTGCGGCGACACGAGGAACAAGATTGGGAACGGGGAACTGGGAACTCTATAACACACCTGTCACTCCAGCCCAGACCAGTTGTGAGGCCAACACCTTCGCTCAACAGCCGACCATTTCGATGCCGATTGCGCCGTCGGTGGGTGTCGCGTTCGTCCTTGGGCACTGTGCTCTGCGAGAGGTCTTCTACTGGAGCGAGTATTTTGGAGCGGGGTGAGAGAAGACCAGCCTTAACCATGAGATTGGGAAGCGGGGTGATAATGTCGATACTCGAGTCGGAGTGCTCATCCTCGGACGAGTTGGAGTCAAAGTCATCCTCAGGGTTGATCAGCGATGAAGACGAGCTGGCAGTGCTCGCAGTGAAGGTGAGGCTATTGAGACGACGAACAAGGGGTCGAGGAGTCGTAGCGAGCAGCTCGTTGATGTCTGGGCTAGCAGACCGCTTAGGGTACGGTGCTGCCTGAGTTGGTGTAGATGGACTAGATGTTGTCTCGTCAGGTAACGAGATGGATGAGCGTGGCTGGAGCGGCGCCATATGCTCGCTCTTGATGTATGTACTTGTGTCGCTAAGCCTGCTAAATCGCCAGCTTGACCGACTTGCGCGCGACTCTCGCCGTGATGGAGCGGGTGATTGCACAATGCTCATCAGTGCATCTAACTCGTTTAACCCGCCTGGCACTGCGGGCAACGGCATTCGTGGCGGACCCATGCCCAGCTGCGCAGAGAAGTAGTCGCCATCATCCTCATTCTCATCGCGGTCGTAGGGGAGCGGCGAAGGTGGAATAAACGATGGCGGCGCCGGAAACGATGAGAGGAGGCTGTCTACGCCAGCCATGCCCAGTGCCAGCCAAAGTGCGCGGAGGTGAGAATGTGTGCGTCCGCTTCCCGAAAACCGAGAAGCAGACGGGCGCAAAGAAGCCGAGCTTCCCACACCAACTCCGCCTCCTTCATCCCTGCATCAACCATCGAATTAGCCCTCCCTTTTCTTCTCCTTGTCATTGTTCTGTCGCTCGCCTTCAATTATATCATCATTTGTGCTGCACAAGTCGAGCCCCCGCACCGCGAGCTCGGTCGGTGCGGCCACGGCCTTGCCGCACCAGCCCGCGAACAGTCTAGCTCTTGGCTCAGCAACAACTCAACAACACTATCACTCTGCCCTGAGCGCCAACAAATCCCGTCCTCAATTGTTCAAGCTTCATTTTCGACAGTTGGTCGGCAGCCTATCGGCGTCTCTCCGCTACCTCCCTCCTCATGGTTCACCGACCCCCGAAACTTCCGAAGGCATTGCTCTCTCCTCCTGTGCTGCGCTGCTTGCTCTTGTGATCTCCGGACGAGGCGCCGGAGTACAACGACTTGGCTCTTCCGAGGACCTGCTGATTGCCTTCCCTGTCGCTCACTATCCTGATCCGAACCACCGACCCCTTCATCACGGCTTGCTCCACCGTCCTCCCTTCATCTCCAGCGCGTCTCCCCCTTACTCCGTGACTCCGCTGCTGCTTTTGCCCTCCTTGTGTCATGAGCGCAGTCTGAGAAGAGGGTTACGGTGTTCTTGTGTCCGAGGACATGCGCCCGTCCACAGCCCCTCGTGACTGCTCACAACTGCGCCGATTCGGCAACAAAGTTCTCCTCGAAAACGTTCACAGGGGGCGGATCGTTGCGGTCACGGCAACTCGCACGCATTCACGTCACGCATCAGCCACATCAGAGAACCGCACTCGCTTATCCATTCGAGTCAATAGACTTTTGAAATCCGCTCCCTCGCTGTCCACGTCCACAGCAGTCAGACGTTCACTAGCTCGCTCGCCAACGTCAACGTCGAAGCGAAACGTCGGCTCTTGCGCGATCGGCCCTGAGCCTGCCACCCCTCTACCCGATACGGTAAATGCGCACGCGAAACAGGAGCACGGTGCGCGCCGTTAGATTTACCAAGTTCGCGGAGAGGGACTTGGGCGACGTTTCCAATGGTAGCGAGCTTCTAGGATGACAGACTGTTCCTGACGTCTGCGCCATCCCGCTCACGACATTAACTATCTATTTGCGTGACGACGACACAAGATGAAGATAAGTCACCATCGGGCGGCTAAGCCGAGACGCACCCTGGATATGTGCTGGGCGTGTGCATGCATGCTGCAGACCTATTGGCAGGCAGTCGGGCACCGCAGCAAGATACATACGCCCTGAACGCGAGTAGGAAGTCTTGTACATTGAATCCGACTCGTATTTCTGTTTTGAGCGAGCACCTGACGGAGTGGCATCATGGATCGGCAGGCGCATGCATGGCTTGGGGAAGGGTCCGGTCACGGTGTCGCGGAGGTCATTTCCGCACCCACTTAATCCACTGCCGCTCATGAATTCATACAAAGGCTAGTATACAGGAACATCGCGGGTCAAACTAGAGCTTAGACTTGATGGTGCCCTCACGGTGACCGGGCTACTCGCCATCCTTCCTAATGCTCTAGTCTCCTAGACGGGCCACGGCACAAACTTGGCGTTCAACCTGCGCAACAACTAACTTAAGGTCACTCGCCGCTTGGTGTGCACAAGACGAAATCTCACGTATGGGCCATAACGCGTAGGCACTCCCACTTGTCCTCGACCGAATGTATCCAGAACCCACGTTCGCCATCTATTATTCTGTAAAGATGAAACTAGCTTTACAAAGCAACCCATAAATCCATCGCAAGATCATCGCAACTTCCCCCCCCCCTCCCGGATCTACAATCTCGCCTTGATCGTTCCAGTCTTCTCGGCCACCACGAGCGACTCGCCCTTGGGCACAATTGTCTCCGCCATCATTGGCTGCGGCTCTAAGTCAAGTAGCGCCGCCTCAACCAACGTCGCCACATCGCCTGCAC
Organism: Auriculariales sp. MPI-PUGE-AT-0066; assembly: GCA_020744175.1. Classification (NCBI taxonomy): domain Eukaryota; kingdom Fungi; phylum Basidiomycota; class Agaricomycetes; order Auriculariales; species Auriculariales sp. MPI-PUGE-AT-0066. Next base: position 1,320,641 of record JAGTJP010000003.1, read on the forward strand.
ACCCAAATGACAGCGACCAACCCGCGCCACCCTGCCCGTAGCTGTGCACAATGCGGCTAGGTGCTGCCTCGCCCTTGTGTCGGCGGAGCTCGCGCTCCACGCGGACGTTGTGCTCGCGGAATGGCCGTAACCCTTGAGCGAAGGGGTAGTCTGGGTCAAGGCGAGCGCGCTTGAGGTCCGGAAGGAAGGCCTCGCAGCGGGCACGCATGCGCTTGATGATGGGCGAGTCGAGGGTGAGGTCGAGCTTGTGCTGGTGGGACTCGGCGATGCCACCGATGAGCAGGACGTTATCGTTGCGCGGGACCAGGAAGACGATTTCGCTCGCGCTGTGCACCGCGTCGGCCGTGATGGTCAACGCCGCATTGACCTTGGGAAAGTCTCTGCCGTCGTTAATGACGCGGATCAGCCCGCCCCGGATCGGGTAGGCCGTGTGGTCGTTCGCGGTTTCAGCTGCGGCCAAACCTGTCGCATTGACGATGACCGAGGCGGAGAACTCGGCGCGAAGTGCGTGTTCTTGAAAAAAGAGATCACCATGGATGGTGCGTGTTACGAGCTTTGCACCTTTTGAGACAACTAAGTCTTTGAGGAAAGTCATGCAGACGTCGGTGTCGATCACCGGGGCGAGGTGCTCGTAGGCGTCAACGACCCCGTAGTTCTCGCTGATACGGCGCTCCTTGATGATGCCCAAGTCACGTCTAAAGCCACGGACGCCACTGGCCATGATTTCCTGCATCTTGGAAAATTGAGCGGCGTCTTGTTCAACGGGTATAGGAAAGAAAAAGTCGGCCCCCCTGATGCGAACACCCGAGAGCTCCGACAGAGACTTGGAAGCGGCGATGGCATCCCAAATATGGTAGGCCACCATGCACCAGCGCTTGGAGTGTTGTAGGGAGATAGCATCGGTGTGCTGGCCGCAGACTGCGGGGGGAAACTCCCAGAGTGCACCTGCGATTTGAGAAGTGAGGCGCTGTGTCTTGCCGTATGATGCCCACTCTTTGGCCAGAATAGTGACATGGTAGCCTTTGTCGAGGAGAGTCCAGGCGGTGATGAGCCCGGTGACACCTCCTCCTACAATCAAGACTCTGGGAGAAGACGAGTTTCGTGCGTGAAGAGGAGTTGGAAAGGGGGTGAGATCTCTCCAGAAGACCAGACCTTCGCGATGTGCCGCCGCCATTGTGTGTGATATGAGCACAACATAGACTGTAATATATATGAGAAAACGAGGTGAGCTAATCCGCAGTGATGTGCTTTGGGTTAGCCAGCAAATAGTCGACCTCCAAACATCGCAAAGAGAATTGGGCTGATGTCCTTACGACCCATGCATTGAATATGAAATTCAAAAGAGTGATTGATTGCTTAAGAACTCTTGTTCTACTCATATGTTGCGTACTCATAGATAGTTTTAGATATAAATCTGGGGAGATCCAAGGCATCTTGGCAAATTTGAAGGTTCAACAGGGGTGCCGGCAGTTAACACTAGTCAAACTGTACAAGTCAACTACAAGCACGGCGACGGCAGGCCGAAAGTGTGGAGATTAGCCATTATTGTCTATCAATTGCGCAACTCCAACTCATGGCAAAGAGAGAGGAATATCTCAAACGTCTGTCGACTTGTCGCTTACTCCATTTGGAAATGGTAGGGGCATCGGAGAACAGAGATATGCCATTCTAAGGCAGCAGCGCGGAACCCTTTCTTTAGTTTGTGTGTGTGTTTTTTTGTTTTGGTCCCTAGTAGTGGGAAAGAGCGAAATCCCAAATACAAGTCTAGGTCCGTCCATGGGTCGGTGCTTCGTGTGCTCGTCTGATCTCGACATGTGAGTTCGAACCCGGTCAAAGAAGTCGAGCTTGTATGATCAAATATCTTTTTCTTTGGATGTGCCATCCTGGTCATGACCAGCTCGTGAGACGAGTGCTGTGCAGGTGATGATCACACATCAAGTATTTACAGTATATGTCTGATGAGCAATCCAGTTAAAATTGGCTCTGTTGGACCTCTCGACCTCCCAAAGCAACCGAAGCATTTGTTCAGCTTCTTCGCACGTGTCAAGGCCGTAAAATCTCAGTTTTCGTCGAAGGTTGATTTTGGCTGCAGCCGGTCTGGACGATGACAAGTCTCACCTTGTCTTCGGAGGGCTTGGTGCAGATCAATCAAAGAGGTCGAAAAATCTGATACGTGGGTTTGAGCACAGGACACACCCTAGCGGTTACAGAGTGCTAGCTCCGCCGTGCGTTCACATAACTCACGGGATTTGCCGATCAGTATCTTCTACGCCATGTACGGACATTTCTGGTCACTTGATGCTCTGCGGATCAATAAATTGAATTTGAAATGCCGTGAATGAATTAATTCAGCTCATAATATGTGCTGAGTTGTTTAACTAGGTTGCGCAACAGTCGGTGCTATGGCAATTTTCCTGATGCTTGTACCCAAGAAGAGCAGAACGCGTGGGCGCGAGGTCGCAGCCAATGCCCCTCGCGGCGGTAGCGGATCTGGGCTACTCAGGGCGAACTCTCTGTCGTCATCTGGGGAGTTGCCTTTCTACTTTATGATACCTGTTGTGAACATCATCTTCGACAGATGACTGGTCCTCGCGCCCGTTGCTGCTGCTGATCTAGTGTTCAGGGGAGCTTGAACATGTGGGTACATGTGGAGGCGCCACGGCCACAGTGTTGCGGAGGTCATATCCACTCCCACTGATTACATTGCCACTCATACTAGCTATTATACAGGACATTCACCCGCGGTTGAACTAGAGCTCAGACCTGATGGTGCCCTTACGATGACCGGGGTACTCATCATCCTTCGGAACGCTCACGAGCCACGGGACACATTTGGCATTCAGTCTGCGTAGCGACTGATCGAACGTCAGGCGCCGCATTATTTGCGACAGGACGATGACTCACGTATGCACCGTAGCGTGTAGGCTGATCGTTACCGTCCCACTTGTCCTCTAATTTCAGTACTTTGTCGTTCTCATCAAGGTCGATCATAACCAACGAGTACATGATCTGTGTATGCAATTTTCACGATAAGCAACCATATGATGATGTCATTTCAACCCTCGAGGGGGTGCAAGGATCAAGAGACGAACTTTCTTGTTACCGATCCAGCGGAAGGTGTATTCTTGCGCTTGAACATATTCGATGCGGTTCGGGTTGGTCGTCGATGACAAAATGCGGTGCGAGAGATTGCGCGAGACAGGAAACACCTTTGGCTGCAGAAGCCGTTAGCTCAGCGCCGCCGACACCATGGAGCCTCAATCCGCTCACCATGCCGAACCACTGCGCTCCAAACTGTTCATATCCGATGCACTTCGAGAGGGGATCCTGCACGAGCGTCAGTTTGGTCGCTGCATGGGATGATTAGTTGGACGAACTTCGAACTCGCCCTCGGGGCGGAAGGAGCGTTTGAAGATCTCCAAGCTTGGGCGCGACGAGAACAGCTGCACAAGAGATCAGGTAAGCCAACAATCCAGCAGACGGGAATGAGTGCAGCACAGACTTCAAGCACGTCGTTGACGACCTGTTGTCGCTGTGGTGTCAGCGGGGCTTCGGGAGTCGTGGCTGAGAGGGCTGCACGGATTGTCGACACTGACTTGGACATTGTGGAATTGTAGAGTTGGTAGGATGAGATGTGCTGCGCAAGCTGGGATTTATACCCGATGCCTGTGTGGAGTGGTGATGTCGCGCAGTACGATAGAGATCTGCATCGAGAGTGCATTCATTTTACGTCATCATCAGCCGACGCAATTCCTGCCGTACGTGTGCGCGGCGCAATTGCTAGTTGCAGGGCTCCTTGTGGTATTTTACGATTAATCGCAGCTTCATGTATTATTGCTTTCAAAATTCCCAAGATATCGATATCCTTACGAGAAGCTCATGCTGGGATCAATACCAAGTCCAACGAAAGGGACCACATCGTTAGTCCAGTGGCCGAGGAATGAATTGGGGTAAAGGCATGGAAGAGATTCAGTCAAAGTTCTCTTGCCAGGCTCCCGGTGGCCGCCTTGACTGTGACGGAGACTGCGAGTTGTCGCTGGCGCCACCACTGGGACTGCTCGGCGCGTGCGGGTCGTATCGTGCATTTGGCGGCTGGAACGAGTACGCCTGTGGCCGCCTCTCACGCTCGCGAGTTGGCGATGTGGATCCTGAACCCGGGCGCATGAACACACTGTTGCCCGGCGCACGGTTACCGCCGGCGAAGAATGACCCACTCGTGGGCGAGGAGCCGGGCGATCCGCTTGTCCTTGGCGGGGACGAGTGACCCGGGCGGGAACCAAGTACGTATCCACCGCTCGCGGTGCGCCGGTGTGATGGACGTTCAGCTGAAGGTGAAGTGGGTGACGTGGGACGATATGGGTTGTAAGTTGAGCGAGACGGACGTGCTACTGGGCTTGGTACACGATATGGCTCGTATGCTTGGGATTGACCGGTGGTTGTAGCACTAGAACTTGACGGTGCCGCGGAGCTGCCAGCAGGCGCACTTCCTTCCGGCTGTGAGGGCTGCGAAGAGCTGTCGTGGCCCGTGGTGCCGTCCGGTCGCAAACGGTTTATAATACTAGTTGCTGCGTTTCGCAGCATGCCAGTCACGCCGCCTCCGCCTCCGCCGTCCTGTGTGGCCGGCTGCGTTCCTGGTGGTCCGTGATGATGAGGCTGATTGACAAGCTCGTGCCTGCGAAATGGCGTGAGAATTGTTACCGTATACAAGGAGCCAGACCAACCTGCAAACTGGGCACGTCCCGCTGTTGTTCTGAAGCCAGGGTACGATGCAATCCTCGTGGAACTCGTGCATGCAAGGGAGCTTCACCAATGTTGCAGGTCCCTCCTCGCCAGAGTCAGGGGACGGCAACAATGTGTCCTTACAAACGGCGCATTCTCGTCCACGAACATCCTCTAGATGACCCAGTACCGTCAACTACGGCAACGCAATACCTATGCATCAAACATACCGTTAGCATCAAGGAAGTCCTGTACTGTAACTTTGCGTCGCGGCAAGTCGCGAATCAAGTCTTCAGGAGCCGGGACAGGTCGATTGGCATTGTTGGCCTCCATAAGCTGAGTGATGATGGTGTCAAGACCTTCTTGGTCGAACACGTAGTCACCAAATTGGCCAGCGCGGCCTGCACCACCCCCCTGGCCGAATGCTGGATGACCGCCGAGGAATGCGAGAAGTGCTGGTCCGAAGGGGGACTCTGCAAGGTTGATCTCACGTCTGCCTGTTCCCCGCGCGGTGACGGTGACGGTTGAAATGCATCGTCGAGAAAACTGAAAGAACGAGATCGTTATCGTCAGTAACACAGCCCGCATCGGATGCGCGGATAGGGTGGAACGGCTCACTGGGCGAGCGGGGGCGGACGTTCGTCTCCGATATGATCATGGTTGAATGGACCTGTCTGAGGGTTTCCCAGAGTGAATGTACGTGTGTTGCCTTCTCCTCCAGCGCCGCCAGTGCGTAGTTCGAAGCGCATACCAGATCCTCCGCCAGCAGCGCGACGGCGGGCTTGTTGCTGCTGCTGCTGTTGCTGCTGGTTGAGCAAGAGACCGAGGATTCCCATGAGATCCATCGCGCCGCCATTACCTGGTCCGAATCCCGCGTCGTCTGGGCCCGCTTGCATGTATTCGCGTGGGTCGTCCTGGGCGCCGGCATTCTCGATCTGATCAGCGAGCACGACACATCCACGCCGAACTGGATGAGTAATCGCACAATGACTAGCACGCATAAGCATGCACCTTTTCTACAAAGTCGCTGTTGCAGTTCGGACAGTGTGGGTCAGGGACCTGCGCAATAGATGAGTCTCCAGACCAAAGCTCCTGAACTGAGCACACCATGAGCGGCCGCATCTCGGCGTGGCACTGCGGGCAACTAGTCTCAGGGGCACGACAGCGTGATAAGCAACGCGAAATGGCACACTTGGTGGCAGAACCACATTTCTTCGTTGCGCGAAGGCGAGGACATGGTCGTGGCAGAATGGAGAGAAGCGGAGCGCGCCGAGAGTGGCTTAGAACGCCAAACGTCATTCGTATCACGCGCGGGGATCAACCTGCGCCTCTCTCACCGTTCGCTTCATTGCTAGAAACAGCTTCACTGCTCCTAAGAATGTCGCGGCCGCCGCGCCGAGCGACTTCGCGGACCCGGGCGATACACTGTCTCGGTCCTAAAGCGTTCGCCGCATATCCAGCGGCAGGCAGGCAGGCGCGTGTCAAGTCCGAGAATCTCACCCTTCGCGCGCATCTGCACCGGCATGCAAGCTAAGGCAAATGTATGCTACGTATTTAAGCTAAGTTCCGACACGTTGTGTGCTACCTTCGGTCGAATGTAGGTGATGCGTTCTTTTGAACCATCGCGCACGCGTTCCGACAAGAAGAGTGCCGCAATACCCACGCCAACCATGAACAGCCAGACAAACCACCCGCCCAATAATTTACGTGATGCCGTTAAAGCGAACAAAGAGCTGCGAAGCGGCGACAATCAGCCTGGGAAGAATTGAGCGCATGTTTGGCGATGCGACGAACCTAACGAGCACAGGGCCTATTGCCCTCCCCGTAGCTCCAACAGTGTGCAGAATCCCAAATGTGCTGCCTAGTGCATCCGGAGTCGGCGACGCGTGCTTGACGAAGATCGTATGCGCAGCAAAGGCCATGCCCCCCGTCCGGACGACAAGCAGGACCAAGCCGACCAGTACCCAAACCACAATCCTCCCTGCCCGAGTGAGCTCCGCGTCATCTGACGTGGCGCCTCTGACCGGCACGGACATCGCCCGCGAGGCGGTATTGAGCAGTGGTGTGCAGAAGTAGCAGATCGGGAAGACTAGCATCAAGCTGCAGTAAAGCTTCTTCAATGCGACGCGATTCGCGAGCCATGGGAAGGCGATCGGGTGGGACACAACCGCAAGCAACCCCCGCAAATGCCATCGCGATTCCGATTTCGAACGGCTGATTGCCAGCAGTCAGTATACCGCAACGCAGGGCAACACTATATGCTCACCGAGCGCCCGAGGCCACCCAGTGAGATGGACGTGTACGAGAATAATGTAAAGATAACCTCAAACCCAATGCACTGAATTGAGAGCAGCAAATATGGCGCCAGGACCGACTGGACGATAGGATCCGTGAGGAGTGTCCACGCTGATACGCAGGTCGGCTCTGGGGCAACATCCGCTGCCGTTTTCACACTGCCATTATCAGCTTGCCGCTGTTTACGCGGAAGCGTTCTGCGCAGGCAGCGTATTCAGTTTCTGGAAAGCCGGGTTTGGCGCGAGCCTAAGGATGCGGACAACTCACTCCTTCATCCAGATGAACCCAATTAATACGCTGACCATGGCCAGTATGTATGCGACGAGTGACGGTAACAGAAAGCTATTGAATGACGGGTTAGCGCGTTGGTAATCACTTCGCATCGGAGAAGACACGCACGGAAACTCAGCCAAGATCTTCGATTCTCCAAAGACGCTCGGGAGGCGGGTGGCAGGTTCAGACAGGCAGCCGCCCAAAAGGGTCCCAAAGATGCTCCCCGAGTACCACACCAGGTCCACTAGCACGAAAGCACGAGCTTGATTTGTCTCGTCTGTGAGCTCGCCGACCATGCTTTCAATGACCCTGCACATTCAACAACCACGTCAGTGTGTGGCGACCGGGTAGAAGACGGAATACCCTTACGCGACGTTGCCTGCCATCAGCCCAGCTGCATAGAAAGTGTTAGACGTAGTTATTGCACAGCGCCATCAGCAGATAGACATACCCATGATCCTGGCAGCCACCGCCATATAGAGGTTCTTTGATAGCCCGAAAAGGAGTGTCGCTGTTGCCGCGCCGGTGATTGAAACTAGCACGCAGGGTTTACGTCCGATTCGATCTAAAGAAGGGCCAGGGATTGAGCGTCTTGGTTCGGGCAGAAGGTAAAGCATGAACCTGACATCTTCGCCCAGCTGAAAATCATCGTCAGCTGGGCAACGGCAAAGACGCTGTCCTGCAAGCAGAGCCTAAACAATGATGCCAGAACTGAAGTTTGAGACATACAATCATGCCGCTGTACCAGCCCACGTCCGCTGGATTGTCGGTGATGTGCATCAGCTCGACCATCTGGTGAAAGTTCAGCACAACGATCTCGACATGGGCGACTGCCACCCACCCTGTTGATGTACGGAAAGATTTGAGTGAACGTTAGAGGTTCTGCGAGCCTAACCAGGCAGATAATGGTGAGTTGCAGCATAGGGAGTGGTGTCTCCTTCCTTGCAAGCAATGGCTGCCGCTCGGGGTCCATGGGTCCTACGATCATGGCTCTGGGAGATAAGATGCAAATATAGAGTGTAGCAAGGTCGTAAGGTGTGCGTCTTGGGTGTGGTCGCGATGTAGCGTGACGCGACGCAGCTGCGGGTGGACACGGACACGACTCTGGGAGGACCTGCGGCTGCACAACCCGCGTCCAGCCATTTAAACGAGAAAACACATAGGCATGGCGCACATGGAAGGCGCTGGAAAGGCCCGCACGGTAGAACTCGCAGGATCAGGATGCTGTCATGTGCTCACGCTCTCTGGACGTAAGTACAGTAACACTCGGTGACTTGGCCGTTCGCAGGTGCAGCGCTTCCCTCCCACACAACCACCTCAGCTCAAGCCTGGAGCTATGGTGGAGGTGAATTTAAGAGCCTTATCGTGTCCTGTCTTGAGCGCTGCAAAGATCCAATTTGCGATGAGCGGCTTATCCAGGGCGAAATCAGAATGGTGCAGGAAGCAAAGGCGGCAAAGGGCCGTTGTGCGCCAACGTAAATGCCGGTCTCCGCCATGTCGTCCGTCTGATACCGCTGCGGTGTGGTCTGATAGTGAGCTATCTTCACGAAGTAGTTTCTGATAGTCGAAAATTCAAGGATCCAGACTCTGTGCGAATTTTACGGGTGGTGACGTCTTATCGCATAGCATAATCTTGCTGGCTCTCTCACGACTCCACAATGTCTACGTTATGGGATATACCTGCCACCCTGAATGGGTGTGATGGGCTAACCAGTACGGCTATCAGTCCGCTCTTCCGTGAGTGCCAAACTATCTTCTATCACAGTGAAATAAATGACAAATGTTCTCATGTGAGAGAGCCTGTATACCTCCATTGGTGTTTCTCCTTCACGTCAAACGACGGGAGGGCTTACTGGCCACTGTTGTTGCTGAAATATTTCAAGAGCGACGACAAATATATTGAATAATTAAATTACTCAGCTACATATTTTGAGCTTAATATCCGATTCTCCTATGCGACTGAGGGAAGTCGGGGATTTCGGAAGTAAACGCGACTTCAAAGTCCGGTACCTCGGCGCAAGTTCTTGTGTACCAAATCTGTGGTGTCTTTCACAAACTGTCAGTTGAGCGATAAATCAGTGGTGTTATGGCTTATCTGGGTAGTGGCTTTAGTTTACCAATGCATTACACACAGTATACCGGCTCTCTAACTCAGGTTAAGCTATATCATGGCTTACTTAGGAATGCCGTCATACCGTGCTCTGGTGCACTGTTGACAGTATAGTGGTGCCAAGCGCAAACCAAAGTCATCTATATATCCATCTCTTGGCAAGTGAGAACGATTGTTCAATTCTTCACTCTCACTGAGAGCTCATCTAGTGTGTTTGAGACCTGGCTGGTGAGACATCTATCCAGTTTCGTATCATTTTCTCTTACGACATGAAACCCGGTCTCGAGGAGCACACGCATCAAGTCAGAGTTGAAATGCTCCTGGCCAACAGGAGGTCCAGGAACGAGTTCGAGAAGCGGACGTCATTATCGCAAAGCTTTAGTGATACTATATGTATTCTAACGACAATAATCTACTCGCGACCGATTCTGGTATTCGAAGTTCTTGTACAAGTACTGATGAGACAAATCGAGCGTTCGTTGGAAGGCAGATCTTAGGCCCAGTATAAAGCTACAGTATGCCGCGAAAAAAAAAAAAAAAACAGCCTTTCAAGCAAAGACATTGCAGCCGTACGAGGCGTCGGCTTCGCGAGTGAATGTGAGAATGACGTCGCCCAGCGTTCGGGTCGCGAAACCAATTTCGCAGTATTGAAAGTAGTCTGTTCAAAATCGATAAAAAAAAGTTCAGAACGCCTCGATGAATCGCCAAGCGGAATAAACGCACACATCCACTTCCGGCGAAAGACGGCAAGCTCCTCGACGCCATTTGGTCCATCCATGACGCTTGGATGTTGGCTTCGGAGGGTGGGCGCAATGACCGTGTCAAAGCAGGCATCAAACCGACGAGCCCACTCGCGCAGTGTCCTCGCGTAGTGCGGGCCGATGTTGTCGACCGAGTCAACAATTAGACGGTTCTGGCTGCCTTTGTTGAGGGAGCTGATGAGTAATGAGATTGTTGGACATAATCCACCTGGGAAAACTGTGCAACGTTTGTCAGCGGCAACCGTTAGATATTGATGGACGAGCCGTACTCTGCGACACGACGTCAGTCAAGAACTAGGCTTGCGACAGTTATCGGCTTACCCATTTCCTTATAAAGTCGACTTCTGTGTGATAAGTCTCAAATCCTAAGGGAATCAATTGAGCAACGGTTATTTTCAGAGTTGATCCTTGAACGTACGTGTCTCCGGCATCGTGATCCCCTGTACCACACCGACACCACCTCGCGGCTTGAGTGCCCAATCAATCCAGCTGAAGTACTCCGGGAGAAACTCGAGGCCGACGGCCTCCACCATTTCGATGCTGATAACGCGGTCGAATGACCCCTTCCACTCCTCGGGCATACGACGGTAATCCATCAAATGCACGCGTACCCGATCTGTGAAGCCGGCCGCCGCAATGCGTGCTTCAGCAAGCTCTTTCTGCTCCGAGGACAATGTGATGGTATCGACCGTGCAGTTGGAAATGAGTCTGCAGGCCTGAATCGCCAGCTCGCCCCAGCCTGAGCCGATCTCGAGGATTCGATGGCCATCCTGCAGTTTGGCCTTGGCAAGAATATGCTCGACCTTGCGAAGCTGAGCCTCGTGGAGCTCGTCCACATCGCCATCCCCAACCGTCGACGAGGATTCGGACCCTTCTGGAGTTGATCGTTTGGGTCGCTCAGGTTTCTCAATGGGCATATAGACCGGTTTGTACGGCTGTTTGAGATCCCCGTCGAGGTCGTCAAAGATGGCACACGAGTACCTGAATCCATGTCAACATCAACCAGCGTCGGCGGTAACGACTGAAACCCCTACATCATGTCACTAGAGAGAAAGCTGTGACATGCGTGGTCAGAATTAAGGTGTTGCGACCACACCAAATAGCTCCGTACCCTTGGAACATAGCGTTCGATATGTCGTAGTGCGCGCTGATGTTTGATCGCGAAGTGCTGAGGGTGTTTGCGAAGCGCGAGTTGGTGATGTACCGGGGGACAGCAGTGAATAGTTTCACGAGGCGACCACTCTCAACAGTAGCAAGCTCGTCACGGTTGACCATGAATACCTGAAGCATCGTCAGGAGGTATTCCAGCCTGAGCCTCCGGGGAGACGCGCCTTGAACAACGACCGGAGATCATCACATTGGACCTGGAGGCGATCCAGGGTCAACATCGTCTGTGGCAATCCAAGTACATAAAACGTCTCACATCGCCGTACTGTCGCCGCGCGGATTAGCACAACCCCAATAATGCATGAGCTGGCACACATACCATGTAACTTTCGGCAAAGCCAAGGTCCCCCATGGTAAGCATCCGTGTCCAAAACGTGTCGCGGATGACGACGAGCTCGGCGAAGAGGTGTGGATGCTCGTTAACGACTCCCTTCGCGACTGGTGGGAATCTGTAAACCTGCGACTGGGTGATGATGCGTAGGTTTCCATGCTTCATTCGTTGCAGGAAGCCCACGACGCCGAGCTCGCCGACGCAGGCGAGTGGTGTTGAACCCAGTGCAAGCAATGTGTCGGTCGCATAGGAGCAAGCGGTGTCAACAGCGGAGAGGAGGGACCATTGTGAGTGTCTAGCAGGCGTAGTAAGGAGTCGTTGGGACATGGCGAGCGGTGGAATGAGATGCAAGACTTGCGCACGCGAAAGGCGGAAAGGGGGGTTCGCGTTTATGTATGCGCAGAGAGTGCCGGGAAGGATTTAAGCAAGCTTTCGTGACGTTCAGCGATCCCAGGCGCGCGGGAAGGCGCGATCGCCGCAAACATCGCGGGAGGACATCACGGTCTCGGTGCAATCCGATCATGTGAGCCTGGATCACTCGCGTTGCGCTTTTTCCGTAACTGCGCTGCGCTGGTATGCAATATCCGGACGGCATATATGTCAAGAACGACTGCTAGCACAGTAGGTGCTCCCGCAGAGTGTGGCGGGATCATGATCTCTCTATCCCAGAACGGTATGCACGACAAGATCACTCCCGTGGCGTTAACACCGAAAACGCCAAACCGAGTCAGGTACATAGACGGCCGGCTGATGAGGAAGAATCATGAGGCGCGGTTACTCGCTACCCGCCCCGCCTGCTTCTGCCGTTCCGCTGCACGGCACTGCATTATAATCTTGATCACATTCTCGGGGTATGCTGAAACCATCAGCTTCTGAGGCCGGGAACGCAGTCATTCCGGGTTTGACCCTGAACGGATATGCTCGATGTTATGCTGGGTTGAGCAGATATGTCCGAGAAGAGCGAGAGTTGCAAATCAGGAGTTCAGCATTAATGTCGGAAGGCACCTTTCAGTTCCATGTCTTGCTGTCAGCACCCGGCACCCCTCCCGCACCACTGCTTCCCCTCCATATCTGCATGAACTCAAGCCCTTGGATTTCTTTCCATTAGAAGCTCGCTTCGTTCAAGTGCCTATACCAAGCCTGAGAATTGGCGGGAAGCATACTGAACCAGTGACCAAGTCAAGCAAATCGGCGCTCGCGGGGGTCGGAGCCATGCTACTACGGCTTCTCACTGCTCTGCGGCTTCTTTGCACCCTGAAGAGCATCGCGGCATGCCCGAAGCAGCTTCTCCAAAGTTCAACACCTTGAGGCTTGGAAACCCGATCCAGACCATGCCAGGCATCAAAATCTGAGAGAGGAAAGCAGACTGAGGTACGATGGAGGCCGTAAGATACAGGCAGAGGGGGCGATATCACGCAAACCAGATGGCTCGGAATCGAGGGCAGCAAATCGACAGGGTGTAGATCGCATCGCGAGCACCTTCCAGTCGCGGTGAATCCACTCAAGTCACCGGTGCCACAAGCTCCTCCGCTTGCTCGTTGCATTGCGCAAGATACAAAGGATGTTCTAGAAAAGCTTTGCGGCGACAGGGCTTCAGGGACGATCGGCTGCTGCGTGGCAGGTAACTTGGAATGTAGGACGCGTAGGGTCATGGTAACGTTCGACTCACACGCCCCAAAGATCCCCTGTTTTTGGGCGAGTTGATGGCTTATTTATCCGCCGGGAAACGCGTGTTGCCCCGGTTCCGTGACGTGTGGCATTTCACGCTTTGAAATTTCCCGTCCAGCTGCTTCGGTGGCTGCCGCTTTGACCATGAAGCCCGTTCTGCACAGTCACCGACCGCACTACGAGGACCCGGCGACAGCAAAGGAGAATGAAAGGCCGCCCAAGACAGAACTATGGACATCAAACGCGGTATTCTTCCTGGGGATGCACCTGTTGATTCTGCCCGCGCTGTGGTTCTATCCGCCTTGGTACCTCCCATGGCAGACGCACTTCTTGTCGTTTGCACTCTGGAACGTCGCAACGCTTGGGTGCGTCCGATTCAAGTCATTACGCGACATTTGCTGAGTGGCGCGCGGTCGTTGAACAGGATCACCGTGCGTGGCGCGAGCAGCCGCCCGCGTTCTGCCACTGACCCTGCCACAGATCGGATACCACAGACTATGGTCGCACAGGTCGTTTCGCGCAGGGACTGTGATGCGAGCCGCGCTCGCATTCGCGGGCACGACGGGCTTTCAAGGATCCATCAAGTGGTGGTGGGTGAGAGACAGCCCACGGCTTATTGCGGTCTCTGACTAGTTTCCGGTTCGATTTTAGGTGTCTGCGCCATCGACTGCACCATGTACGAGCCTTTAAAGTCGTTTCCTCAGTCGGAGCTGACTCGGCGTTTACAACGTCAGCGCTTTACGGATGATCTCGTGCACGACCCGTCAGCGAACTGCCTCACGCAGTATTATGCGTGTGCTTACGCACACCATCTTTAGATACGCGGCCACCCGCGGCATGCTGTTTGCACATGTTGGTTGGATATTCTGGAAGACCGAATATCCGCGCATGCAACTCATTGGGCGTGAGGATCTAGAGAAGGATGCTGGCGAGTCCAACAGTTCAAACTGCAGAGCTTTGCTGACAGTTAAATCCATCCAGTGGTTTGCTTTCAGCACAAATACTATGGTGCGACGGCGACGGTGCCGATGCTATATGTGCAAGGGCTTACTGAGACGGTCAACAGTTCCTTTGGCGCTCTTCTCTGGCCTGATCCTCCCGACATTGCTTGGAGCTTTGTGGGGAGACGCTCTGGGAGGTTATTTTTACGGTGGTGTCGGAGTGCGCATCCTCGTTTGGCACTGCACGTTCCTCGTGAACTCGTGCGTTGTTGCTGCAGTCATGGCTAGGCTACAGCTCACCGCGTCGCAGGTTGGCGCACTGGAATGGTCTGCAACGGTACTCCGACGAAGTTACCGCGCGAGGCAACATGGTGAGAATAGATTCTACACCCGCTGGCAGATCGCTCAATACTCACAGATACTTGCAATGCTCACAAACGGAGAGGGTAATCACAACTTCGTAAGTAATATCCCAGCGCTGGGCTTGTTCACAGGCTAATCCCCCCTTGCAGCACGTATGCACCGATCAGCAAACCCTTCTGGAATAAGGATCTCACATCATACCTTAGCATGCATTCCCACACGACTTCCGTGCCGATATGAACGTCACAGCTTGGGACCCTTCAAAGTGGTACATTTGGCTCCTTGCTCGTACCGGCCTAGTGTGGGGACTTCGTCGCGCGCGAGACGAGGATATCGCATGGGCTATTCGCATGCAAACAAAACGTGACGATGCACAGGCTGCAGGACTCGATCCCGATGACGTTTCCGACAGCGAGCTCGACGACGAAGGCTCCTCAGGGCTATCGCCAGAATCGGCAAACGATTCGAGCGACGAAGACGCGGTCTGGGACTACGAAAAGACAGTTCAATATGCACGCGCGGCATCTGGCCGGTGCCTGCTGGTCATCGACGGTTTCGTTGTCGATGCGACAAAGTTTCTTGGTGAACATGTACGTGCAATCAACGTTCATCAATTGCTCCGGTGATTCAAACCCTTGCTTTAGCCTGGCGGAGCGATGCTCATTCGCAATTACTCAATTCGTGCCACCGATACCCTCGATACGTCTGAAGAGTTCTCCTCGAAGGACGGTGCCACACCCGCAGGAGGTTGGCGCGAGGCTGGTTGGGCGTACCACGGTGGTCTCAACAATCACACCCGTGCTGCGGGCCGTCGCTTAAGACAGTTGCGTATCGCTCGTTTTGACGACTCTAGTAAATAATGATCTGTGATTGATCAAGTAAACCATCCACACTCGATGTAATACATAGAGGACCTGCCCTAGATGTTGCCACCATGTTATGCACATGAAATAAATAAAAGCTGGATACGACTACCCGGAGCTTCTAAAGACCATTTGCAGTCATATGCATCGAAAGGGCAGCTCTGCGGAGTTGGCACGAGATGCTTCCGAGGTTTCCATCCGAGGGACAGTTCCGCGCCTTGCCTTCTTGTTCTCGTGTAGTCGCGCGCCAGACACCCGCGCCGTATTCCTCGCGCCTCCCTCTTCTAGACGTCACCATGAGCGCCCGCGGCGGCGATGCAATGGTGCGCCGTCCGCTCAAGCTGTATTTCTGCGTAAATATAACCTGCGTTGCAGCTTAACCTCCTCTGCAGCCACGACCAGCAGACATTGCGAACAGCCAGGAAGTTCTTTCTCCGCGCGAGGCAGAAAGTCACTAAGCCTAATGGCTACGACATTCCCTCGAACGCGTTGCCTGCCGTGTGCGCCGTGCTTGCTGCGAAACAGTGCGTCTTGGTCGTCGCCCTGTTTCAGAAGAGCAAAATCACTCACCCAATACTCACAGAGAAAACGACAATGGGCTAGATGAATCAACTGCCCAGAAATGTGCCTGCGTTGTGCCACGCGCATTTCGTGCCTATATGAGCGATGTCCGGAATGCACTTGGTCTCGAAATCGAGGAGGAGCCCAAGCAGAAGAGGTTGGGAAAGCCAACGTTCCCTGCTCTAGCGCAGATATATGGCGTTTCAGATGATATTGTGGTTGGCATGCAGGAAGCCCAGCAGGAACTACAGGAGTCCAGACTCTGCACCCACCGGATGGCCCAGAGTGGACTGTCGGTCTGCGTGATTTTCTACTGGGCATGCAAAGTCACTGGCGTGAGTTCGCACCCACACCTGCACAGACCATGTCTGATGATCTACCTAGATGGACCCAGATTCGTTGTCCTCGACCAAGCACACGCTGTGGGATGACTATCACTTGATCGGAGTTGACTGGGACGCCACGCTCATCAATGTCAAGAAGGCGTGTAAGAAGTCTGAGTCGCATTTATCTCAATCTGTTGCGGTATGTCAGCTGGATATTCTGAGATGACTCGCTGACAAGTTCTAGGCCATGAATAAACACTCTCCCTCGAAGAAGTCAGCAAAACGTTCCGGCCCGGCGTTTGACCTTCTGCACGGCAGTACATCCGCCAAAGACCGCATTCTTGACAAGTCTGCACTGACGGCACAGACAACAGGCACTCATCCCACGCCTATAACTACCAGCTCATCTCCAACGAGATCACCGCTGAAACGCAAGACCGAGGTTCGCGAGACCGCGGAGGAGTCAACACCTCGCAAGCGACCGTTCGCTCCTGGCTCACTCACTCCGTCGACTTCTCGAACATCAATCTCCCAAGATGACGAGAACAATTCGGCCGAGGAAGAGCCATCCAAAATTGTGCAAAACCTATCGGCGAAGCCCTTAGCGTCAACTCCGCGGAAGTCGGCTCTGAAGCAGTCGAAGTACCTTCCGAGTCCCAGCGTCACTCCCCAGCGCACGATATCACCCTCTAAGACATTCACATCCACCAAAACCTTCGTCTCGAGCATTGCTGCTCAGACACCGAACAAGTCCCCAAGCAAGTCGAGCCGTCGCGTAACACGCAGCGGTCGACTCATGGGCTCGTACCACGAGGACGAGGATGCCGATGCCGAACTCGACTCAGATGAAGAAGAAGCTGCTCGCGCCGACCCCACGAAGAACCTCTTCACGCGGGTCATCACAGACTCGGATGCGACGGACCAAGAAAACTCGGAGGACGATCGCGCGCCAGTTGCTCTCGGACGACGACGCCTCCTCCAGACGGCGGCTGCGTACGGCCCAATGCTGCTGCTGCTGCAGAGGAAGGGTGCAGCCAAGCTCAAGTCGCCGGCGGAGTTGCTCATGCGAGGTGGAAATCGGGTGCAGCTCGTCTTTAAGGACCGGCAGGCCATGTTCGAGGTCGACCCGATCATCGCAAACAAGCTGCATCGGTTCCGCCAAGCTCAGGCCAAGGCCGCACAGACACAGCAGCCTGAGACACTGTCATCGACGCTGGCCACCCGTGGTAGAAAACGCAAGGTTGTTGGATAATCGGAGGGAGTTGTTGAATTATCTCAGACTGCTTTTACAGGCATTCATCGCCCCAATGTACTACTAGTGCTTGCTCCCATTCTACGGCTTTCATCTACTTCACGAAACTTCACGTGCTCCATCACCTGCGAAGATGTTTAGAATAAGACGTCTTCCTATGGATTGACTGCTTTCCCAGCGTGAAAATTGGAAAAGTGAAATCTACAGCGTTTCAATAGCTGAAAGAGAAACACACTCGGTATTAGATTCTACAATAGGAACTGATACACAGATTCAAGCCTTGGGAGGCTGGTAGTAGATGCGTCTCGTCCACCTCCTTCGCCTGGTCATGCCCTTCGCCTTCCACTCTGCCAAAGTTGAAGGTTGAGGCTCTTGCCAAGCATCGTTCGTGTACACCCAGCCATCTGCAGAGAATGTCAATGAGCAGCGCGAGGCATGTGAAATGGGTTGCGAACTGACCCGAGTCGGCACCCGACGGCACCCAGGTGCCCGCCAGATCGACACGCCAGCTCTCTGTCTCAATAAACGACCAACCAGGCTCAAGTGCAAATGTCGTATGACTAACAGAGACTGTAAGTTGTTTGTGAGACGGAACCGCAATGTGAGACGCACCTCAAGGACCCTTCACCATCGACCCCGCTCCATCCATCGCGAGCTCGGGTCCACGCCCGTCGCTCGCCAGCTTGGAGCGCCTGCTTGCTCCAGAGATTGTGCGGAGTGTCCCACCGCTCGTTTTCCCACAGCTCGACGCTCTCGAGGGGCGCATACCATACCTCTGGAGCAAGACGGTCGTCATCGATGAACTGCTGGAGGGACATGCGCGCGTTCGCAATGAGCGGCTGTTGCGCTACCAGTGCAGCAGGCAGCCGCTGCTGCACGACCGGATGGGTAACGATGAGCGGCGCGATGCCGAGCACAAGGAAGGTTGGGCGGAGAGGGATGAACGGGAGAACGGGCAGCATTGCGACGAACGAGACTACAAGCACGACCAAGAGCGGTGTGCTATACGGCGAGGCGTGTGTTGCGAGTGGTACTGCGAGGAGTGCGGCATCATAGCCGTCGGATACAGCGCCCATGAGATTTTGAATGGCCTGGAGGTTCGCATACCATCCCGCTGAGCCCTCTTGATATGACTGGAGGTATGATGCTGGAGGTGGAGCGGGTGCGTCGGGCTTCTTGGACGAGTAAGTCGCAAGTAAAATAGTGATTAGCACCGCGTGAGGTATCAAAAGAACGAGCCGAGGGAAGTAACCTATAGAATTTCAGTATTGATGCATGCACAGTTGCAAGTCTGACGCACAGATGAATGCGTAAGCAGCGAGCCAGGCGGCCGTGTACGCGTTGCCTTTCCTCCACATTACGATCTCCTCGACGCGGTCCTGAATCCAGAACACAGGTCCAGCGCGCGACACGAAGCGAGTGAAATTGAAAGTTGTAGTGGGAATCGAGAGCGGTGTGCCACTGCTCATGAGCACAGGAGCGGTATCCGAGCCGGTGGTTTGGCGAGGTGCTGCTGGTGGCGCTGGGATACTCAAGCTCGCAGTCATGAGCATGTTGCCAAGATTGAACACGGACTTGGGCGACTTGGGCGACGGCGGCTGCGCAGTCATCGTCGGCGCGCGAGGTAGCGCAATTGGCGCAGTGTCTGACGTCTGCGATGTGTTCAAAGTCGAGTCTCTCCGCACCAAATGCGTCGCGCACGCCGGCACGTCGACATAGTCAAAAGCTTGCTTCATTGCTGAGTCGCGGGTGGCCGTGACCACAAGTTGTAAGGAAGAGCGCTTTCAGCTCCGCGGCCGGCATCTCCCTCATTCATCGCACTTCGCGCCAGTGCTTTGTAGAAACTGCGGATGGGCAGTCACAGTCTGATTAATATTTACAACACTAAACCTGAATAGACACAGTTGGGCACTAGTCAATATCCGAGTCCCGACCGTGAGCATCTCCTTCCGCAGGTTGCAAAGGCTCAGCTTCAGGCTCACCAGCCCTTCTTGGAGCACCCCATCGACCAAAGAGTCCTTGGACGACCCTCAAAGCAAATGGGCGATTCTCCTGCTCCTCCTCGTCATCTTCCTCCGACTCCTCATCGCTCTCCTCGTCGTCATCGCCTACAGCCTCTTGCTGATCTGCAGGAATGAACTGAACGTCGAACCGGCCAGGATTTGGTACGACATCATGTTCTTGCTCTGCTGGCAAGGGAGCAGGTGCATCGACTGGTGCTCCTCCGCCGCCGTTGCGAGCTTGCTCGAGAATCTGCATGGCCTGGCCAGGGTCGTTATGAAGCAGCCGAACAAACACATCAGGATCGGGAAACATGTCTGCAAGCAGTGGGAATTGTTGATATAGAAGCTGTTTGTCCAAAGAGTCATGAATGAGAATGAGAAATGGTCTCTGAAACAATATCGCTTACCCGGATCTGTTGCATTACGACACCTTGTACGGGAGCTTCGTTGGCGAGCATCTCGGGACGCACGCTCTCGAAGAACCGTTGGTCATAACTGGTTGATCCAGGTTGTGTTGGAGGCAATGGGTCCCAGGCAAACCCAACTAGCCCACGAATGGTCGCAGGCACGAACGCTTGCCATGCACGCTTAGCTTCAAACTGTACGACATGTCTAAAGACACTCTCGCGCGTGCGCTCGTCGTAACGCAAGTTCTTTCGATCCTCTGACTGGGTCAGCGCGTGCGCCGTCGCGCCAACGGATGACAGCAGCGCCGAGTTGTCGGGGTCCTTCCATAAGTCGGCCGTTCGGTCCGCGTAAACATGTGCCAGGAGGTGCACGAGAGACTGCGTTGCGTCTGACGTCGACGAGAGGTGGATCTTGAATTGCGGCTTGCCGAGGACCTCACCGGGAAGCACGATGTCCGCCTTGTCAGCTATCAGCGGTAGCGCCTCTGGGAACATTTGAATTGCTTCTTGAAGAGCGAGGCGTCGCTTCTCTTCCCCTTTCTGAATCGCCAGATGCATCAGGATATCTGCGGACACGAGGAAGAGCATCACATACGAGACACAAGACGCGAGAGTACCACATCCCTGGCCATCGTCGAATACCTACCGGCCAAACATCCCAGATCTCTAGTAACCATTGAGTCTGGCCAGATTTCGGCGCGAGAAAGTCGAGATGCAACATCATTGCCTGTGGATCTGCCCACGGGTCGAGGGCAAGCAGAAATTTGGCTGTCTCGAACGCAGTACGGGTCACACCGCGGCGGATAAGATTTCTTGAGAAAGCTCCGTCAGCGCTGGGCACATTAGGCCGCGGACAAACGCAGCGCTTACACAACGTGTCGACTCAAGGCCAAGAACAGCGCTCTGTTTTCAGCAAAGCGGAATTCCAGTCTGTCGCGACCGATAGCAAAACGTGCAGGGCCAGGAGCAAGTGGTCGTTCGAATGCGTAGATGGCGCGCTCTACAAGGTCAGAAGCAGGTTGATGTTCTAAGAAGCTGCGTTAGAACTATGCCGCCGTTGTTCGAGACCGCATACCGTCTCGATGCCTGTAATATTCCGAAACCTGAAGGAGGGCATCTGCGTGCCATGGTGCTCGATGTAGTAAGTTGATGAGATTTTGAGGGTCTATATCCGATCGTCAGCGCTTCTAATAAGCAAAACCGAGAAATAGAGCAACCCATCGTGCGAACGGCTTCCACGAAGCGATATGTATCTGCCACGTAGCTTTCGTCGTAATTGAATGCCCATATCCTCTCCCCTTGTGCAAACTCATTCTTTGCGCCTCTGGTCTCATGCGACCACCAAAGAGCCTGCAATCGCAAGTCAGTCATAATTTCATGTAGCCACTGCCAAAACTGACATCTTCTTCCATGAGATTTTGGTCTTCTATGGCGCTGGTGTCGCAGAAGATGCCAGCACGTGCAGCTTTCGGCCATCCAGCCTGAGGTTGTACGAGAACGCCTTTCACTGGTCTTGTTCGCCGGGTTCCAGGCCGGCCATCATGGGCTGGCGTGGGTGAGCTGCTGGCCTGAGCAGCCGCAATTACTCGAGAGCCAAAGAACCGTTTGAGTTCGGTCGCTGCATCGAGGTCTTTGAGCGAGACGGAGAGAAGATCGCTGGGGGTATATGTTAGCAGCGAATCGGCAGATCGACCACGGAGAGCATACTAAAGCTTGGCAGCAGAGCTGCCCTCTGCTGGTCCTTGGACTGGTGCGGTACGTCTTTTGCCAGATCCAGCAGGATGGGAACGCGCGACCAGCTCAGCCAATGCCTCTTCAAACTCGTCCACTTTTGCCTTCTTGGCTTTCTTCTTGCTTGCCTTGGACGGCGTGGACTGAAATTGCTGCCTTTCTCGTGACGCCGAGGAAGATGCATTCGGATGTGAAGGCTGAGTCATTTGTTTTGCTTCTTCTGCTGGAGGTGCAGCTGGAGGTGGTCGAGGTTTACGCTGGTGAGGGGTTGAGAGTCACCGGTGATTTCTGACGGAACGGTGGGCCTACCTTTGCCACAAGTGGGTGGCCCTCGCCATCCGCATCGTCAACACCATCCGCTGCCGGAGCCTTCTACAGACATCAGCAGCGAAATGCGTATAAGCGGTGAGATGCACCTGCTGTTCGCTCTCTGGAATGGCTGCCGTGGCTTTCTTCTTCTTCTTCTTTCGAGAAGGCTGTAAGAACAAATGGCCGTCAGCGGTCATGTTCAGTGTAGGACCGCTCGATATTCTCGCGAGAACGGGTCACCGATTCACGCCGCAAATGGGATCAGCAGCTCGGAAAGCCTCTCGACGGAGCAAGCAAGGCCCAAGTCATATGAACACACCTTCTTGGGACCTGCATCGCCGTCGTCGTCACCAGTATCGACATCCTCGAGTTGAAGCTGCGGCGATGTCAGAACGCGTTGATCTCGGGAGTGTAAAGATAAACCATATTCACCGAGGCAAATACACTGGTTGCAGCGGCTGGCGCAGGCTCATCGTGCTCTGGCTCACTGTCATCATCCTCGTCGTGTTCGCGTTGAACAGCCACAAGCTCAGCCAGCTCCTCCTCTTCGCGTTGTTGTCTCTTAGATTTGCGTGACGGCGCAATTGACACATTCTCCTTCGGTAATATGGGCACGGGCTCAGGTGCGGGTTCAGGCTCAGTAGGCACGGATGGGGTCGATGTGGCTGCCTTCGGTTGCGCTTTCTGCGCTGGCTTCTTCTGCTGCGTTTGTGGTTTCTTCTTACTTTGCTGCTGCTGCATTGCCTTACTGGCTGGGTGCTCATCGTCCTCTAGTCGCTGCATCCGTCGAGGCGGCATCGTACAGGGAAATAGATCGCGATCGCGGACTGAGTCGAGAGCAAGAGTGACACGAGTGACACGCTTTCGGCTCCGACCTGTGCTTGCCGAAAGAAAGATTGTATTGCAATGGCCCACTGCGGGTGCGGCTCGTCGCAACTGCGAGTAGCCTCGGCTACTATTTAATAGTGACGGCGTAATATCGGGAGTAGGGTTTGGATATACGATATCTGGTCATTCGCAGCACTGAGAAATATAGGGTATCAACTGCGCTTGAACATGAAGGGGGAATTTGATCAATATTGATCGCAGTAGATACGGACGCTACGCAGGTAGTGAGTACTAAGATCTGAGTTTGATAGGCAAGCAGGCGAGGAAACATTCTGAAAAGGTCCGATATAAACTTCCCTCAAAACGCGACATCCAGAACCGCTACGCCCAAAGCAAACACCCTCTAATTCGAACCTAGACACGAGGACCGATGCAAACTTCTCCGGATTTTGGACCGCTGCCAAGTTAGTTACCTCTCGCGACCAGACCATGACTTGGAGCGGCAATGCTTGTGGGCAAAATCTGGGGCACGTTTGGCCGATGTTCAGGACGAAGAGATGCTTCTAGACTTGCAAAACAACATCTTGTACGGGTGTGTGCAAGCAAAACAGGAGCAAGGCGCCTGAACTGAATATAGGATTTTGCCGATGTTGTGTGTAAACATTCCCAAAAAAGAGACGTTTGATACGAATAACGATCCCCGTATTTGGGACGTCTGAAATCGGGGGTCCGATAAAATTTTGCAGGGCCTATCATACCGTCATATTGAGGCATGTTGTGATTTTGTTGCCGAACTATCAATGGATCGTAGTTGAAGCGTTTATAGTTAATCATAGGCGGCACTGCAGGTGACGAAGCATGCGGCCCGACGGCGATGTCTGGGTCGATTGCTGCTCGGGATTGGTTAAGTTCGCCGTGCCGCAGTCAAACTAGCTCAGCCAAGACCAGAACTGAATATGGTGACCGCCGTAGATCAAATGTCATGCTCGTGAAATGATGTCTGAGAAGTATGCAAGTGCAAGGTAAATCAAGTGATATCCTGCAAGCTCCGTGATCATGAACGACGCGAGATGAAACCTCCATCGGACCGATAGATCCGCTGTGGACACGTGGAGCAAAAGCGCAGAGAAAATGTTTACATATGTAGATGACTCGATCGCTTAGAGTTGAGTTTGTGAAGGTAGAGTAGGCCGGAACCGCGGCCGGAAATGGCCGGCAAGGTTGATCTCGAAGTCCTGGCTAGAGCCCGGCCGCAAGGTTCGCGGAAGGACCCGCGCAGACCCTCGGCTGCTCTTCACATTCGGCGTTTAATGTCGTTCCAAGTGCTTACAGCGACAAGCTAACCATCAGAATTGCGCGAGCAAAGCCGTGTGCTGCGGGCTCGAAAGCCGGTCGGGCGTGGTCGTAGTCTGGCGGTATGTCCAGAAATGGCAACCCACATCACCGAGCAATTATTTATATCGTGTTTAGATTGCAATCGCACCCGAGTACATTGTGGAAACATTACACTTTCTCTGCCAATTCCGCATCGGTCGAGCTTCTGTACAACGATGCAGAACCCGACTTTTGAGCATTTGCTGCCAACGGCTCTGTCGAGTCTCGACTGTCGGGCTGCGAAGTGCTGGCTGCTGCTGCCGTGGCTGGGGGCGCAGGCGAGATCCAGTACACTGGGTACCGTCGCTGTAAATTGGGTGACCATGGCGCCATAAGCTTGACTTCCCAATGCTCAAACAACCGGTGCTCTCACCTGAACGTTATTATTCACCAGCGCCGTCGCCAGTACGACTACACTGCTGAGCAAAACCACCGGAATGTAGAGCCACCCGATCTCTGCTATCTCATCTGAAGACGTTGCCAAGAGGGCCGTCGCTCCTGCGGGGGGATGCGTTGTGCCAGTAACATCCATGGCCTATGGGGAATTATGGTGCTCAGTGCTTTGAGCGAGTTTGTGCAGTCGGGGAACTCACCACAATTGCAGTTGCGCATGACAGTGCCCCCGAGAGCCAGCGGAGGTCCTCGTATTTGGCCGCAGGTAACATTGCAAAGAGCTTGCGAATGCAAACACCGATGAGAGCGGACAATAAGTGGCCGCCCACGAGAGCACGGGGCTGACTGAATGGAGCTTGGATTGCGTTGAAGCATAACACGGCAGACGCTGCCTACTCAAGCTCGTAAGCCATCGTATGGGCTCAAAAGCTTGTGGGGAAAGCTCACGAATGATGCAATGATAGGTGGGACATGTCGCGCTTGGAAATGTCGCGTCCGACCAAAGATCATGAACAACGCCGTCATGCCCGTGAAAGCCCCTGCACAATTGCATGAGCTACCTCGGTTGCGGGCGTAGTGTCAAAAGCCCTGCTCACCTAGAAACGACCACAGTAAGATGATTATCTGCGGACTGGTCAGCGTTGTGATCATCAACGACAACTCCGCGGATTACCCGATGCGGAGTCGACGGGGGTCGGGATGCACGGTACCCGATCCAACGCGTCATCCAATGTGGCAGACGTGCAAGATGGCGAGCAGCAACAGTCGACATGGTGGAGAGCGTTGCAGACCACAGGAGCTGGAGCTACCGTAGAGTGTGAAGGCAAGAGGCAGAGAAGTGCGCTGTCACGTTGCTTCCACCGTGATATCCCGAATGGTCGAAGCTGGTGCCGCGGATGCAGCGGACCGACACCCCTTGCATGCGCCTTCGACATCAGAGAGTCCCATTTGGCGGATATGCGCGTGTTAGGGGTCCACTAGGGGTGTTTTTCATTCAACATTGCGATATCACACGGGGAAGATCGAGAGGGTTCACAATCACACCCCGAAGAAAGAAGGTGCAGAACGCGTGACGCCTGCTGTCGACCCTCGACTTTGCATGCATGACTCTGTCTCGCTAGCTCTGTCCGGCAGGGCTGGAATTGAAACTTACGTTGATGACACGAGCCCAAAGCTCACAATGCGACAAGTCACATCGCATTGGCAAGGCACGGATGCACCCGCCAGCGCGTGCTGGCCTCGTGGCCACCTCCAATCCCCTTTGACTCGCCGTGTGGGAAATTTTGCTCAATGTATGGGGCGCGTGGGTTCTATTGGATTTCATACCGTTCTATCAGTCCTCTCTTTCGATCACACCAGGTTCTCGAGCTTTGGCGCAAGACCTTCGGCCCTTCGCGCCCGCGTTCATGCCACATGTGACGCTTTCGAATCGGGCATTCTCGACCCAGTTTACGGTCCTGACCGCCCTTCGCCACGTCTCCTGGATCGAGCTGACGTGATAGGTAGGCTTCTGTCGGGTTTTTCCAATGCGCCGACCGGACTCTAGCTCCCCAGCTCTTGCTCGATTGTGTGCCGCGTCACAAGCTCAGGGCACACTTTTGGCTTCTGTGAGTTCCCTGACATTCGCCGTTACTTTCTGGGCGTTCTCACGGCATCCATCAAGTCACTTAGATGTGATATGACCCGCCTCAATCCACCTCGACACACATCCAACCCCACGCGAACCGCTCCGTGTCAGCAGCCGCCGAGTGGGCGTATTTATGCCGGTGCCTCATGAGATCTTGGCCCTTCGCCGACCCGATGCCTTCTCACTCTTCCTTGGTTCAATCCGCGTTCGTCACGGGCGTGTCGCCCGTTGAACACTTCTCACCTTCGACACCCCAAGCTGGCGCCTATTCTGCGGCCGCTTTACTGTCGATCATCTTCGTCGCCTTCTTTTTCGCTGCCGTGCACAAGAGCAAGTACCCGGACCCCAGGTTCAAAGCGGTACCTCGCGGTCCCCAGGGGTTCCCGGTCGTCGGTGCGTTGTGCCACAAACTACTCTTGTGTTGCGCGCTACTGATCAAGATCGCCGATCCCAGGCTCCTTTCCCTTCCTCACTGCGTACCCGGAGCTCACCCTCACGCGATGGCAACAACGATACGGCCCGATATACTCGATGACACTCGGACGACAGCTCTTCGTTGTTGTC
The DNA here is from genome assembly GCA_020744175.1 of Auriculariales sp. MPI-PUGE-AT-0066. Classification (NCBI taxonomy): domain Eukaryota; kingdom Fungi; phylum Basidiomycota; class Agaricomycetes; order Auriculariales; species Auriculariales sp. MPI-PUGE-AT-0066. The sequence goes on from JAGTJP010000003.1 coordinate 1,347,507, forward strand.
TCTGACCCCGGCATCGCGAAGGAGCTGCTCGTGACCAACGGCTTGATTTTCTCGTCGCGCAAGGAGATGTTCCTCAAGAGCCAGATCATCTTTGCAGGTCGAGGTATCACCGCCAGCCCCTACAACGACCGCTGGCGGACGCATCGCCGCATTGCAGCAGGTCTCCTCGACAATGCGGCTGTCAATCGCTTCATGCCAGTCTTTGACCGAGAGTCAATCGTATTTGTCAAGTCACTGTATGAGCACGGTTGCGCTGGTACACTTCCAGTCAACCCTCAAGTACGTTCTGCTATGGACACACTTCGCGAGTCACTCATGTGCCTCTCATTCCTTCTAAGGTCCATGCTGGTCGTTGTTCTCTCAACAACATGCTCGCGGTCGTCTTTGCCACACGAACAGACTCAGTCGATGATCCCCTTGTTGCCACCGCTCTCAAACTCTCTCGCGAGTTTATGAATTGCACTGGTCCAGTGTCAAAGTACGTTATCTTTCTCATCTCATTGTGATTGATTCATGACTGAACGGCGCTCCGCCGCACGTGTGCAGCCTCGTGGACTTCGTTGAATGGATGCAGTACATTCCAACCCCCATGCGCTCACGTGCGCATAGGCTTCATGCAGCGCTCATGGAGCAATATGGTGGCATGATTGACACGGTCCAGAAACGTCTCGAATTGGGCGAGGATGTCCCCAACTGTCTCGCGGTCAACATGATTGAGCGGCGCGAAGAAGAAGGTTTAGATTGGACGGACATGTGCATGTTGACGAGTGCATTCATGATTGGGGGTGTCGAAACTGTGAGCTTCTTTCGCTAGCTCCGTTCGATCGAAGCTGAACATCCCCAGACTGCGGCTATCATGCAATGGTTTGCCGCCCTCATCCCGTCATACCCTGATATTCAGGCCCGCGCACACGCCGAACTCGACGCGGTCATCGGAAGAGGGCGATTGCCGACTCCGGATGATGAGCCGTACTTGCCCTACATTCGGGTAAGAGCAATGTAACCGTCATCAACTTAGAGCTTACAGTTGTGCAGGCTATCATCAAAGAGGTCCGCGTCGTCTGCCATTGAGCGAGCATTACTGATTTGCCACATCCTCTAGGTCGAGCGCACTCATAACCCGTTCTGGTTGGGGTCAGTGTTCTTGTTCATGCACTTTGCTGTCTGTTGTTGACACGAAACTAGCACCCCACATCTTTCTACGGCCGATTACATGACTTCAACTGGGGATTTCATTCCCAAGAACACCGTCGTGATGCTCAACACATGTACGCAATTTACAGCCAAGCGCCACATCACTCGACACTAACGCATACCTTACACCAGACGGCATGCATCACGATCCGCAGAGGTATCCAGACCCTCACAAGTTCAACCCAGACCGTTACTTCAATGACCACTTGTCTGTTGCCGAAAGCATGAACCTCGCGGACCCTTACGAACGAGACCATTGGATGTTCGGCGTATGTATATCTATTAGCAGCTTTGCAGTGAGCTGACTTGATGTTGAACAGGCCGGCCGGAGAGCCTGCCCTGGCATAGCTGTCGCGGAACGCGAGATCTGGCTGACCATTTCGCGCATGCTCTGGTGTTTCAGCATGGAAGCGATCCCCGGACAGCCCATTGACTTGAACGAGTACGATGGCCAGTCTGGCCGCTCGCCTGTACCCTTCAAAATTCGCTGTATTCCTCGCCACGAGAACGTGGCAGCCGTGCTCGCCCGGTGTTGAACTGCATGGAAAAGCTGTTGTATTCTTGCCCTGTTGTAGATATAGATGTACTTCTTCGGAACGGATAACGAATATCAGACTGTGACCGCGAAGGTTGCGAAAGTGAAAAGATCCCGCGCCACACTCGTCGAGCGTGACGTGGGATATGGCTCGCCCTCCGCCTCTTACCTCGCCGCAGCATTCTGCTAGGCTCGAGACTTGAGAAAACTATCCCACTATGAGATATATCGTATCCTTTTACATAAAATTCTTACAAGGTACAATACACGTCTTTTACAGTCACTGCGATTAGGGCTCTGGAACGAGGTGTTGATTTGCAGAAAATACCCCATCCTGCCACTGGGTCACAGCACTATTGAGCCGAACCCGTTCGGCGTTCTCAAGGGCTTGCATCTCTTGCGCGATCCTGTTGCCCCAAAAGAGATCGAAGATCTTCTCTATTGGCTCGCGGGTGTCTCGACGTTGCATGGTCATGCGCGTATTTTGCAGTTGCGATGTGCTTGCCTTGCCCTCATATGCATCGTTCTCTCTGCCTCGATCGCGGCCGCGAACATGACTGCTACTCTTCGTGCTTTTGCCTTGTTGTTCTCTGCATTGTCTCTTCGGGTTGCGCCTGGCATCATCATCGGGGTCGTCAGGAGCTGGTCGGCGGCTGATCATTGCGGCAGCCTTGCAGCCCGGTATGTAGGTTTCATCCGTAGGGCCATCTGGGGACGGTGATGCAGTTTCGCCATCGTCCGAATCATCAGGCCGGAGCAGAGGCTGCGTTGAATCATCGGTAAGGAAATTAAGGTTGCTGCCGTAGGTTTTGAGCATGCAACCAGCATAAGCATGAAGCAGAAGCCGGCGGTCGGGCAGTTGCATGTTCTCTTTGAAGCGCGCACGAGTATTGTGAGGGCATAGTTGATTGAGCGCTGGCATCATTTTCGAGTTGAGCCTTTCGACGGTCTGAGGGATGATTTGCCAGATATAGCCCGCAGGCGGTCTGTACGCTTCGGTCCACCATTCCGGCCAAAACGAAGACGATGTCTCTGGCTCTAGCTCTGACCGAGGAACATCCCCGTTCTCCGGAGTGTTAGGGAGATCATCACGTATCTACGTATTGCCGATTGTAAGTGTCTGGTTTGTTAAACACAAACATCGCAAGACCTACGGGAAGGATTGCACAATGGTGGTTATCGAGTGCCGTATGTAAAACGGGGTGAAGGCTAAAAATGTTATGGGCCGAATTTATGTTTGCGAACGGATCGCCGCAGACCATGTCCGCGAGCTGAGACCACCGCCCCTGTGAAAGCGCCCCATCCGTAAGCAGCAATAAAACCTTTGGGATAGCATTTTACCTTTGTTTGTACGCGGAAGGGTATAATATGTGACCATGTGCAGAAAAGAGAACCGGTGAAGACGCAGGTCTTATCGTCTCGTTGTTCACGAGCGTCGTCTTCACCTGGGGCGCGGGAAGCAAGATGAGAAGATGCTGATGATGGACCGCGTTTTGTCCTGATGTTAGCAAGGTTGATAGGCATTGAACCGGGGTCTCCAGTATCGTAGTTAGGTTTGGTTGCACTTGGAGCACACCAACGCACCGGAGTTCAGGCGGTACTCATATTCGGCTGCAAGACCGTCGACAGCGAGATCAAGGTCGGTATCCAGTATAGGCGAGAAGCCGGACTCGGTGCGACAATAGAAAGTTCCAGTAGTGCGCGCAATACCGTGCGCGACGAGAGTAAACCACTTGAGTGGCTTCAAGCAGTAATGACCGAGATCCTGCCGAGGAATTACGAGTTTGATCACATCTTGATCGCTGCGTGTCAAGTCTTGGAGTTTTCGTAAAACAATAGAAAACGTGACGGTCGCCGTCGTCATTGCGCTGGTCAAGGCGTGTGCGCTGCGGAAGTTCCCGCTGGAACCTTCCCCAAGTTTTACCCCGCCCATCCGTCACCGCCACCTTCTCACTCTGCCTGCACACCAGTCCGCAAGGGTATCAAGAGCTACAACCCACTGCCACTTGTTTTGGCGGGTGCGGGGCGGATAATGAATATGAGATATCTCGACGCGAAGCTTGCGCAGGAGGTATGCCTATGATGTTGCTGGGCTGGTTATCACAGCGGTGAACGCGTTCCAGATAGATGAGGAACTCATGAACGAGCATAGTGCATTCAGTCTCGACCAGGTTCTATCATATCACTGCCACGGGCTTTGCGGCTATTGACTGATTGTCATTTTAAGCTCATGGAGTTGGCAGGCCTGGCATGCGCAACTACTGTCCAGAAGGTGTATCCTCCTGCAACGCATGTCCGTGTTCTTGTCTGTTGTGGACCCGGAAATCAGGTATTGTGGCATGAACGAAGCCTTCACTTTTCGGCCTGATATTCTTTTTAGGGAGGAGATGGCCTCGTAGCTGCGCGCCATCTCAGTCAGTCTTCCATTGTATGGTCTGTTGCATGCGTTCCTCATCGCGAAGCAGGTCTCTTCGGTTACGAACCCACCATTTACCTTCCGAAGGTAACCATTGCCCATCAGTGCCTAACTTTTCTCATTTGTATCAGCCCGGCTCCAAAGACATCTACAAACGTCTTCTGCAGCAATGCGACAATATGAAGGTTCCCACGATCAGCAATGTTTCCGAGCTTAAGGAAGCTCTTCACGCTTCGCACGTGGTTCTCGACGCCATCTTTGGATTCTCATTCAAGCCACCGGTGCGCGCGCCTTTCGACGAGGCACTCTCCTTGCTTGCCGCAGATACATCTCCCCCGATCGTTAGTGTTGACATTCCCAGCGGTTGGGATGTCAACGCAGGCAAGCCGGCTGATCCGTTGCCCGTATCGGGCAGCGAGGGTAGCACCGTAGCCCTAGAGCCAGCGGTACTTATCTCGTTGACCGCTCCCAAACTTGGTGTGAAGGAGTTCAAAGGGCGTCATTTTCTGGGTGGTCGCTTCGTACCAAAGTGAGCATTGCTGTCCCAAGGCTCGATGTATCAGTTCGGACAAGTTTAAACCTACGCTGATCCCCGCGGCCTTCCTCTCAACTAATCGCGTTTGACAGGTACCTTGAGGACAAGTACCAGCTATGTCTGCCGGCATATCCAGGGTCCGATCAGGTCGTGGAGCTTCTTGCGAGCTCGAGCGGGAAACTTTGAACTGTTACCTCATGTTTGAACAGTATTTGCCTTGATAACGCGTCGGCGGAAGCCGCTATTCGGCAAACCCGACCTCGGGTGTACTTCTCAAATAGTTCATTATCAATGTTGTTTCATAAATTGTCAGGGACGTTGTCCGATCTAGGTACTCGAGGCGTTTGCTGTTCACGATGCTGGATGAATCCCGCGTGTGGCGCGCGAGGTCGCAACGAAGCATGCCCCCGTCCAAAGCACGTGGGAGATGCTCTGCGGCAATTCACCACACCCCGCCGGCCGTCACGAGTTCTTCCTGCGGATGTGAAACCACGGTTAGTTTGATGTGGACAAGAAACCGGTGGCGTGATACTCACGCGGCTGCGATATCGGACGGCGATGCCACTCCTCGCACAAAAGTCAAGCAGACCGTGCTCGTCCGCCCCGCGCGCGCTCATGCACGACTTGGGCGGCTCTAAGAGCGAGATGGCTTTGATGGTGTCGATACGGCGCGCAATAAACGAGCGCAGAACACGGAACAGAGCATGATCCCAAAATACTAAACCCACGTGTTCCACGGTGCAAGGCAAGGATTCCAGCGTGTCGGCATCAAACTCGCAATCTAGCGTAGCACTTGTAAGTGCTGGGAGCACCACGGAGCCGTCCAGGAGTGGACGGGTGGGAGGCGCGCCTGTGCGCTGATGGGACACGAGGGTCAGGGCCCGCAGCGAGCAGGCAAAAGGCGCGGCCAGCCGCGCGATCACGTCTGGTGCGGTCGAGCTCGCATGGAGCTCGCGAATCGCGCAGCTTGCTGGGAGGTCGCCAAACGCAGAGATCGAGCAAGGGAATCCAGACGATGTGCGCGAATCGAGGAAAGTGAGCTGAGGCCAGATATGCAACAGCTGCGGCAACATGGGCGAGCTGTCTGCACGAATCGACAGCTTGGTCACCGAGCGCGACTTCCGAAGAAGGGCTAGGTTGGTGTCTGTGAATGCATGCCGCACGCCCTCGCGAACTGTGAGACGAAGGTGGCGTAATTGTGGGCAGCAATGAACTGCGAGCGCAACGCTGGATGCGTCTGCATGAGTGCAGAGTGTGGCGGTGGGCGACCAATGAGCTCCAATGTCAACTGAGAGGCTCCTCACGGCAAGCGCGAGGTGACGCTTGTCGCGCGATTGAACCGCGTACGACAGCGTCGAGATAAGGCGGGTGAGTCTGTGCTGATAGCCAGCGCAGGACTCGAGCTCGATATGCTGGAAAAGCACGCTCTGAGCAACGCCTGACCAGCTTCTGCAGACAAGCGCGCATGATAGCAACGTCTGCCTGTGCACGCGACGCGACGCGACGCTGGTATCAGACCCAAAAACAAGGAACAGGAGTTCTGGGGCGAGCGTCGCCCAACGGCAGGATGGCGCGGTCATTGAGGGTGGAGATATGAGAGCAAGCCATTGAGGGCAAGGGGCAAAGCTTATGTAGCGGTTATGCTCTCAGCAGGCTATTGAGTGGAGAAGCCCCGTGACTTGGGTGGCAGCTCCCAGCCCCGATCCTGCAAGTGCGTAAGAAAACATCCCGGCGGACCCCTTCCATCTCTCCACGGCCATCACAATCACTGATGTGCAAGCCAATGAGAGTGGTGGCGTGCGCTACCACCTACCGCACGGGCGCGGCCCATCGGCCGCAACTGGTTAGCGGAAGGACCTTAGCTCCTCGCATGTAGAAGCCCTCTGCGCAGCGGAACCATTATCACGTGAAGGAGAAGCGCGGGTGGCGAGCGAAGCTCTTGGAGGTCATTCAAAAGTGACAAAATTGCAATCGCGTAAACCAACAGCCGAAGGATAGTGAAGTGTGGGAATGTTAATTGATCTTGCCTGCAAGCGCTGAAAGTTGACTGACAATGTCAGATAAAAAGTAAATCGACCATGAGCCCATTCGATGGCATCTCAGAAGGCCGTCTTCGTCAAGCCGATTTCTCTAGTATTGCGGCGCTCCGTATCGGTAGTCAATACCGCCCGGAGAGAGAGCGAATGTGCGTGACTTTTCAAAATTGGTTTAGCTCGATCTCAGCCTCGGCCCCGCCAAATTAACTTGGTCACCGGATGCTAATATGACAACACTGACTACCTCTTATCAAGTGCACAGCAAAGAGAGTTAAGACTGAGCAGTTGAGGCTGAGGGGAGGTAGAGCAGACAAAATATCACGGCGGCTTGTTCGGAGGTTGAAGGTCTTGCCTCCGCCTCAACCTCCAACCAGCTGCTCACGCCGTTATGTCAACGAAGACCTTTTTGATTACCAACAAGCAAATCAAATTTGAACTGTGCAATGCTGTGCGTATCCTGGCGCTGACCACCTCGCTGTCAGTGACGCGGATACGAAGATAGTAATTGTTTGAAGTGTTCCGGACTGGGACGATGGCGCTGGCACACCTACGACATTGTTTCCCAGGCGTGACTTCCTATCCAAGACTTTCAACAGAATGATCAGGGTCAACTCCATTCTAGCGGAACTGATTTGCCTTGTTGCACCTTTTGCGGCCAATCACTGTCAGCTGAAGAAGGTACAAGACACTGCTCACTGCTGCATACGTAAAGACACCACTCAAATTTGACTTGAGCAAGTATTTATCCCGGTGAGCCTGTCAAGTCAGGCGAGTTCTCTGGTGTTGTGCTTCGTGTATGGCGGCTCAAACTTGATGTTTGTATGCCCAAGTTCACTTCAAAGCCAAGGGCTTTCTCTGGACATCATAATTGTCTTCTGCCAGCTGTGAAGCGCCTTACGAGCGAGCTTTACCCGCATTCGGCCGCTGTCTCTCGTACTTCCGACGCTGGTTCACAACTAGTTGTCCGTGCTTCACAGACCTACACCAATCTCGGTATGAGCAAAGCACTTTTTGCTTCTTTTGCTCGCCTCCGTGCGCAAGTCTACGCCCCTAACGATGGAAAAGCACATCTGTTATGACATGCTGCAGGAGCCAACATCGGCCTCCCGTCGGATGCCGTCAGCGTGCTCGCCCATGTCACCAAACTCGAGTTATCACGACCACTTTGTCCAAAGTGGAATGCTCAGAATTGCGTCACATATGTTTGTTTGAGGCGATTGGCCATCATGGGTGCCTCGATCCGCGTTCAAATGGCTCGCGCACTCAGGAGGTATCAGACTTCGGTTCACGCGTTTCCCGTGGCCACCGAGCCATCTGGCAGCTACATCGACACTACCAAACCAAAATATTGGGTTTCACAGCATGTAAGGCCACCTTTTTAAGCGCACCCATACGCGCAGCCGAACTCCATTCGATTGTTGTGACCTTCGTGCCAGAATATATGCCAGGGTAACGTGACATGCTATCATCGCTGTTCGTAACGACCGCCTAACTATTGGGTACAATCGCTTCAACGACTTAAAAAGGACTCTGCTACTCAGCAGTTAGGAAACACTTGTGCGCAACAACATCGAACTTGTCGATATTTTGATCAATACTCTCATCGCTTGTTTATCGTCACTGCCTACTCGTCTTCATACCTCATCTTCATATTATAACCTTCTCAGGGCGTAATAGGAATTAATATACAGGCCGTTGTCCAGTATCGTAAGTATTCAATTCGCATCGAGTAATCGTGTATCCTGCAGTTCGCCCTTTTCTGTAGTAATCGGGAGTGATTTTCACCGCCGATCCAATGAGTTTGGCATACAAGTCGCGCTTTTTTGTGAGATTTCAAGCAAGATCGTGTGTTCCTAACTTCCGAGACCTAAGTCTGGGAGACAGCTGGTCGGAGTTGCGCGACTCAACGCGCTTCCGTTTTGCACTCGTCTTGAACGGCTGATGCTCGCTTCAGCGCGAAAGAGTGCGAGGCTCGCACCATCTGCCCTCGCGCGCGCAGGCTCCAGCTCGCTTCAGCAGTCCGGGTCCGCCTCGTGTAGCGCACTGCGAACTTTTTCGCAGACTACAGCTCCGTTGAATGCCGCGACCGAGCCTTCCCCGTCAAACGGCTCTTCATCCCATCCGTCGGGCTCTGAATCCGGTTCTGTGTCGACTGGAGCGTCTCGGCCAACGAAAGGGCGCCACTTCTTGCCATACCCGCGTGGTTTCCTTACGCGCAGGAGCAAGATGAATCCTTCGCCGCTGTCTGGCTATCCACTGCCAGAGAACATCGTTGCATCCAAAGGACCAGACCCGGAAGGCCGCTTTGCCCTCCGTCAACCGATTACGCCAAACTATGGTACACAAGTCGCTATTGCCGATTGCCTTTGCTGAAATTTCGTACCTTGCAGTCGAAGCTCCTAGGCACCACTGGATTCAGTGGCGAGACTCGTGGCGGCTCAACAACCGCAGGAGAAACATCTGGCGCAACGATAAAATGCATTGGCGAGCGAAGCTTCGCAAGGAAGGCAAGCTGCCGGCGTACCAGCAACGCTTAGCAGGTCCTGGCACCAACACCCCGCGCGTCGAGCATATCATGAGTAGACACCGTGCCGGTCGACTCTATATTCGCGGAAAAGACGGTCGGCCGCAACGCATGGCCACCAAATGGCTCGTCTTCCCTGACGGTCGGCGTGCACGCAAGGTTGGTTGGCGTCGCGTCAACAAGGGCCGTGTCATTCTCGCGTCCGTCAAGAAAGTCGGGAGGAACGACAACTGGACGCGACCATTCAAGGAAGGTCGTCTAAAGGTGTATGACCTGGCTATGGAGTACCTCAAGAAGGACCGAGACAGCCTTAAGAACGAGATTGTTGAGCTGCGCAAGACTTCCAAAAAGTTTGAGGAAGGCACTCCCGAGTGGCAGAAGATTCGGGACAAGGTCAGCGCTACGACCTTGTTGTTTGTTCAAATATTGACGTAGGTCTAGATCAACATTATTGAGATTCAGAGCGAGATCAATGACCCCGTGGTGCGTTGGGATGTCAAGCACGGCCATTGTGAGTTTCATTTGCTCGCGCCAAGAGTTCGGTCTCAGCCTTCTCACCTAGATGATTTCACCAACCCTGCTCATCGCCATCTTGTTGAGGACAAGTGGAGGAAGCAAGGTCGGTTAGATCTTTTGGTACGGTCATGTTATTCCAGCTCCACAGGCTTCAAGTAACAATGCTTGCAGATGGAGCGTGTGTATCAGATGAACGTCGTCCCCGATCTCGTGCCCAATTTCCATCCCAACATCGACTTGCATGTCGAGTTCCCTATGCGCGCACCGTACGGAAAAAGACTCGCTACAGAACTCGCGGACAAGCCCCCTCGTTTTGGCGACATGGAGCCAGGTCGCTATCTGCTTCCCAACCAGGTTTGCTGTCTTTCGAAGGCTTGTCATGTCCCTCACTCTCCTTCGTTAGACGCTTTCTCCGCCAGTCGTTCGCGCTCGCGCCTTCCATATGGACCAGAGGAACTACACTCTTGTCATGGTCGACCCTGGTATGCAATCCGTGACCTAGGTGTTCAAGTGCTCAATCGTCTGAAGATGTCCCTGATGTTCATAATGAAACCTATCAGACGTTTCTGCACTGGGCTGTGTGCGTCGCATCACGCCCACCTTTAACCTCCTGCTCACTTGGCTTCAGTCCGAACATTCCTCTCTCCATCTTCTCTCGCTCGTTTCGGCTGAGTCTGCATAACATGCCACAGCTGAGTTACATCCCTCCGCACCCTCAACAGGGCACGGCATACCACCGGTAGGTCGACTTCGATATATTCGAGCTATGCATAAATATCTGTCGTGCAGCTACACCATCTTCCTCCTCCGCCAGTCGCGACCAGTTCAGCTTCCACCGTTGGAGAGTATCAATAGGCTTGGCTTCAACCTTCGCGAGTTTATCGCCCAGCATAGGCTGTACGAACCTGCGGTCTTCGTGGATTTGATAGTCCGTTAACAGATATCGTCAGAATGGTTCCTAACATGCCATCATCTCCCGTCGAATATCCGGCCCTGCCAAGCAACGTTCACCCAGGAAACCCGCGCTGGATTGGTCGTGCTGACCCGAACCTTCTCGAGGGTAGGTTTGTCACATTACTGTTGCACTTCGTCTGAGCTGCGATTGTTCAGGTGGCATTCCCGGTGGTATCCGGCCCGGTGGTATTGCTGGTCTTCCTGGCCCGATGGGTGGTCGCGAGGCGCGTTGGGGAGTTCCCAAAGGAGTAAGGCAAAACGTTGGTATCTCAGGACGTAGCGGTGGTCGCGGGAAGGAGGACGAAATTGGGGGTGGTGTCTTCATGTGGCGTGAAATTCACGACGGCGAGGGTGGCGTGGTCAGCAACATCTACAAAGACATCCTAAGTAGGTTGAATCCGTCAAGCCTCGTGCGAGGTATACTGATCATTTTTGTCCTACAGAGGTACCCGAACCCAAGTACGCGCGGCCGAAGCGTGGAGACCGCCTGGCCGAGGTCAAGAGCGTCAAGAAGTACAACTTCGTCAAGTACTGATACAGTATAAATCTACCTTACATTCTGCATCTCATCGTCTTCGTAATTGCCGCTAAATCATTGCTGAGGTGCCTCGCTATCGGTACTCGCAGTACCGAGCACTTTATGAATACCGACAAAGCCTTCGCCGGCAAGATTCGCATGTCGAATCTCACAGTTCCGCTTGAATTCACTGGCAAAATCCTTGCGGCAACAAACAAGCCAAACCATCACCGACCACTTCCGGACGCCAATGATGCAAGCCTTCAATGGTCAATTGATCTCATCAGGCCTCTACGAGTCACCAATTTCGAGATGCGGCACACAACTACCAGTAGCTGTGTTGCAGAAGTGAGCTTTATTGCATCTCTTTGATCCGGTCAAACGCAGGAAAAAGCGAAGCGTACTACGCTGCTTCCAAAAGGAGCGTCCAATCTACGTGGTCAGTGGCTTGCGGTGGTGTGAACTTTACTGTGCCAGTCCCACTGAAGTCGAATGGCGTATCCTGCCCATCCAATGGGTTCAACCAGCTCGCCTTCACATTCGTTCCCTTGAGCCTGCTGATATCAACGCTGAAAGCAGCGTCGGTCGGGGTGAATACCATGATCCACGCGCCATTCCTATCTCTCGTGGCGAAAATACGCTGGTCGTTGTTGCCTGCCACACAAATTTCAATGCCCGACAAGCATAGTAATCTTGGTCAGAAATACCAGTATTGTTTTGCACGATCTCCTGTGCAGGAATGCGATTGAAGTAGGCTTCGGTGCCTCGGTCGAGAATGGCGTTCTTAATGTGCTGCATCTGCCCCGACCCTGGAAGCTTAATGGCTTGGTCCCAGGTAATAGGCACGCCGTGCGTTGGTGTAGTTTCTTCAGAACGATAGAACCGCATCACCATATCTTGCCCATAGGTGATGCCGGCGGTCCCAGTGAATGCCTGACGCAGTCAGCCATGAGAGCACCGCGCTTCAGGACCTTTCGTGCATACCGTCTGCCAAGAACCGATGCGAACATCGCTCGTGTTCCAGAACTGTGGCCCTTTGGCATTGTTGTAGCGCCACTCGTAATGTGGCTCATTGTCGATCGCCGGCCGTTTCTTGCCCTTGGTCGTCTCACCAACCGCAAACATAAGCTGTGCGGGCTCCCATCCTCTACGCGCATTCCACCACGGGATGGGCGGGTTCGGCGGGTAGTCAGTATGACCAGACTGCGAGGTGTCGAACGTGAGCCAGTCGTACGCGCCAAAGTACGAGCTGGCGAGCGCGAGCGGGCCGCCGGTGAACCACTGGTTTTGCGAGTGTGAGCTGATGAGCGGTTTGTACTTCTTGAGCGTCTCTGGGATGACGGAGTTCTCGCCTTCGACGATGCCGCGCGCCATAGCGTCGTACACGGGCCGCCAGTCGACAGGCTCGAAGTCGGGGATAACGCCTCCTAAAGAAGGATTCAGCCTGCAATTTCTGTATATTGAGCGGATAAGCTTACCCATAGCGTACGCATTCTTGAGACCAGTCTTGTTGACCCACCACGGATCCGTATCCCCAACGAGAGTCTTCGGAAGATATGGATACCGCTCGCCAATGAACCGACCAAAGGGTCGCGCAGTCTCCTTGGTCCCGAACAGCCCGACTTGGTTTTCGTTTCCGTGTGTATAGCTACCCCAGGACGGCACCATACAGAGGCGGATGCCATAGCTCCACGCGAGCTCGACGACGCGGTCTACGTACGCCCAGTACACTTCATTTGGGTTCGCAGGGTCGCCATCAACGAACGGGACTTGGCCACTCTCCTGCCCGGGCTGCATCGTCCGGTCATTGATAGCGACGACGAGCGCGACGGTGAACCCCTTAGCGGCGCGGTCCTCGAAGTACGTCGTCGTCTCGTCAAACGTCAGTGACCCGAAGAGATTCCAAGCCGTGTCCGCAAGCCAGAAGAACGGCTTCCCGTCGCCCGTCTGGAAGTAGTGCCCGTCCGGCGACGCGTATAGCGCATAGTCGGACGTGATGTTTGGCCGCGCGTGGGCAAATGCAGCGGCGAGCGTCGACGCGAGCAGTCCTCTGGCAAAGAACATGGCGGAGACGCGCCGAGAGGTGGTGTGTGATGGCCAGCGTTTTTATCGGACGAGCGAGGTGGAGGGCGGGCCGGACGCGCCAGCTGGTGAGAAGCATCGCACGTGATGGTCTGTGCGTGTTGTTGCTGCTCGTGACCCACACAGACAGGTGGCGAAATCTAATCAGACCATGAACATAACCTGATCTTGAAATTTCGACCTCCGCGCTGCTGAGCTTCCAAAAACGACCGTACAATGTCGCGCGCGCTGAATGCAGTCGAGCGGCGCATCCACGAGGAGGCCGCCTCTAAGCCCAACAAAGTGCGCGAATTGGGCTTTCGTTGTAGAAAATTAGATGCTGATTATGCCGCGCGGTGCAGATTATCTCGCAAAAGGAGGTCGATGCGCTCACTCCGGATAGTAAGGCGCGCATGGAGGCGCTCAACTTTCTGCTCAAAACGGTGCGCTAAAGTGCTAGATGACATTAGAGTCTTGTTGATCGGGCGATTAGGGTATGTTCACTGCGATGAGGGAGACGAGCGGTGGGATGGCGTACAAGGCCAACACCAAGAACGAAATGGCCGTGTACGTGCGCACATTACTACATCTCATTCACGCACTCACTTGTTCTCAGTAAGAAGGATCTTAGTCAAGACGAGGCATTGATCATGTCTGCCATCTCTGCAGCCAAAAACGAAGGTACACCATTTGTGTAGGATTCCGCAATCGCATGACTCAACGACGCGCGTGCGCAGGCATCTGGACGAAGCACCTCAAGACCAAAACGGAGCTGCATCAGACGGTGTTGAACCGTTGTCTGAAGACTCTCGAGCAGAAGGGCTACATCAAGCCGATCAAGAGCGTCAAGTTCCCCACGCGCAAGCTGTTCATGCTCTCGCACCTCGAGCCCAGCGTCGAAGTCACCGGCGGGCCGTGGTACACCGATCAAGAGTTCGACACGAGCTTTATCCAGGCACTGCTCAGCGCATGCCACCAGTTCATCATGGCGCAGGTGCGTCTCCTCCGCGTTTCTGGTGCAGCTCATGTAGATGTTTTGCAGACTCTGCCCAAAGACCACGACTCGGACGCACGCCCGCTGTACGCGATCTCACATGCGCCCAAGTATCCCTCAGCCGCGAGCGTGCAGGCGTTCCTCAAGAAGTCGCGGCTGACAGAGACAGACTTGCAGGCTGAGCACGTCGAGTCGTTGTTGAACGTGCTCGTGTACGACGGGCTCGTCGAGCGGCTGCCCGCGTACGGCAGCGCAGCGTGGAATGTCGGCGATAGCGAGGACAGCGATGGGGAAGGCGCTGGTGGAGCGAAGCGCAGGAAGGGCAAGGCGAAGGGCAAGGGCAAGGCTGGCGCCGGTGGGAAGGGCAGAAAGCGGAAGCGGTCGCGCTCAGAGAGCGAGGAGGAGGACAGCAGCGAGGAGGAGCGGCGCAAGAAGAAGAAGCGTAAGGCGAGGGAGTCGGAAGAGGAGTCGAGCGGCGAGGACACACGCAAGAAGAAGCGATCCAAGGCCAAGTCTAAGTCTAAGGATGGCAACTCGAACTCGGAGAATGACAGCGAGAGCGACGAGCGGGTGTTGTCGAAAAAGGCAAAGAAGAAGAGCAGCAGCAGCAGCAAGCGAAGGCGCGACGAGTCGAGCGACGAGTCGGACTCTGAGGACTCGGACGAGCGCAGTGCGCGCAGCAAGAAGAAGAAGCGGAAGCGGTCCAAGGCCCGTGCGTCGAGCTCTGAGGACGACTCAGCAGACTCGGACAGCGAAGACGACGTTCCAGCACGAAAGGTGCCGGCGTTCGTTGGCGAGGGGTTCGTGTACCGTGCGGTGCGTCAGGAGACGATCGGGCAGCTGCAAGGCTGGTCGCAGGCGCCGTGCTGTGGGTGCCCGCAGTTTGAGTTTTGCAGCGATAGAGGGCCTGTGAATCCCCAGGGCTGCGAGTACTTTGCTACGTCGACGTACCATAGCAAGTCAACCGAAATCTAGTCGCATAAA
The DNA here is from genome assembly GCA_020744175.1 of Auriculariales sp. MPI-PUGE-AT-0066. Lineage (NCBI taxonomy): Eukaryota > Fungi > Basidiomycota > Agaricomycetes > Auriculariales > Auriculariales sp. MPI-PUGE-AT-0066. Next base: position 1,362,773 of record JAGTJP010000003.1, read on the forward strand.
ATGACAATTATAACCGGATCCGAGTTGTTGACAGGTTTAGTGACAGTTGCAGGATCCTCGAGGAAAAAAAAATCCCTTTGTTTGGTGTATCTAACTGCACCGTCAACAGTCTGGTCAAATAGGGATAACCTCATAAGTCTAGCAAGCTGTTGTTCCGGATGGCGGGCGCAAGTTATGTTTTCATAAAATTCTTACAAGGTACAGTACACGTCTTTTACAGTCACTGCAATTAGGGCTCTGGGACGTGGTCTTGATTTTCAGAGAATACCCCATCCTGCCACTGGGTCACAGCACTATTGAGCCGAACCCGTTCGGCGTTCTCAAGGGCTTGCATCTCTTGCGCGATCCTGTTGCCCCAAAAGAGATCGAAGATCTTCTCTATTGGCTCGCGGGTGTCTCGACGTTGCATGGTCATGCGCGTATTTTGCAGTTGCGATGTGCTTGCCTTGCCCTCATATGCATCGTTCTCTCTGCCTCGATCGCGGCCGCGAACATGACTACTACTCTTCGTGCTTTTGCCTTGTTGTTCTCTGCAATGTCTCTTCGGGTTGCGCCTGGCATCATCATCGGGGTCGTCAGGAGTTGGTCGGCGGCTGATCATTGCGGCAGCCTTGCAGCCCGGTATGTAGGTTTCATCCGTAGGGTCATCTGGGGACGGTGATGCAGTTTCGCCATCGTCCGAATCATCAGGCCGGAGCAGAGGCTGCGTTGAATCATCGGTAAGGAGATTAAGGTTGCTGCCGTAGGTTTTGAGCATGCAACCAGCATAAGCATGAAGCAGAAGCCTGCGGTCGGGCAGTTGTATGTTCTCTTTGAAGCGCGCGCGAGTATTGTGAGGGCACAGTTCACTGAGCTCTTCCGCCATCAACGTTCCGACGGTCTGAGGGATAATTTGCCAGATATAGCCCGCAGGTGGTCTGTACGCTGTGGCCCACCATTTTCGCCGCGATTTCTCTGGCTCTGGCTCTGACCGAGGAACATCCCCGTTCTCCGGAGTGTTAGGGAGATCATCACGTATCTACGTATTGCCGATGTAAGTATCTGGTTTGGAAAACACACACATTGCAAGACCTACGGGAAGGATTGCACAATGGTGGTTATCGAGTGCCTTATGCAAAACGTCGTGAAGGCTAAAAAGGTTGTGGGCCGAATTTATGTTTGGGAACGGATCGTCGCAGACCGTGTCCACTAGCTGAGACCACCGTCCCTGTGAAAGCGCCCCCTCCGTAAGCAGCAATAGAACATTTGGGATAGCATTTTACCTTTGTTTGTACGCGGAAGGGTATAATAGGCGACCATGTGCAGAAAAGAGAACCGGTGAAGACGCAGGTCTTATCGTCTCGCTGTTCACGAGCGTCGTCTTCACCTGGAGCGCGGGAACCACGATGAGAATATGCTGATGATGGACCGCGTTTTATCCTGATGTTCGCAAGGTTGATTGGCATCGAACCGGGGTCTCCAGTACCGTAAGTAGGTTTGGTTGCACTTGGAGGACGCCAACGCACCTGAGGTCAGACGATACTCATATTCGGCTGCAAGACCGTCGACAGCGAGATCAAAGTCCGTATCCAGTATAGGCGAGAAGCCAGACTCGGTGCGACAATAAAACGTTCCAGTAGTGCGCGCAATACCGTGCGCGACGAGAGTAAACCATTTGAGTGGCTTCAAGCAGTAACGACCGAGATCATGCCGAGGAATTTTGAGTTTGATCACATCTTGATCATTGCGCGTCAGTTCTTCGAGTTTTCGTAAAACAATAGAAAACGTGATGGTCGTCGTCGTCATCGTGCTGGTCAAGGTCAAGGTGTCTTGGTGGGCTGCGGAAGTTCCCGTGGAAGCTTCCACAACTTTTACTCCGCCCATCCGCCACCGCCACCTTCTCAATCATACCTACGCACCAATCCACAAGGGTATCAAGAGCTACAACCCACTGCCACTTGTTTTGGCGGGTGCGGGGCGGATAATGAATATGAGATATCTCGACGCGAAGCTTGCGCAGGAGGTATGCCTATGTGATGTTGCTGGGCTGGTTATCACAGCGGTGAACGCGTTCCAGATAGATGAAGAACTCATGAACGAGCATAGTGCATTCAGTCTCGACCAGGTTCTATCATATCGCTGCCACGGGCTTTGCGGCTATTGACTGATTGTCATTTTAAGCTCATGGAAGTTGGCAGGTCTGGCATGCACAACTGTCCAGAAGGTGTATCCTCCTGCAACGCATGTCCATGTTCTTGTCTGTTGTGGACCCGGAAATCAGGTATTGTGGCATGAACGAAGCCTTCACTTTTCGGTCTGGTATTCTTTTTAGGGAGGAGATGGTCTCGTAGCTGCGCGCCATCTCAGTCGGTCTTCCATTGTATGGTCTGTTGCATGCGTTCCTCATCGCGAAGCAGGTCTCTTTGGTTACGAACCCACCATTTACCTTCCGAAGGTAATCATTGCCCATCAGTGCCTAACTTTTCTCATTTGTATCAGCCTGGCTTCAAAGACATTTACAAACGTCTTCTGCAGCAATGCAACAATATGAAGGTTCTGACAGTTGCAGGATTCTCGAGGACAAATTATCATTCCCTTTGGTGTATTTAACTGCACCGTCAACAGTCTTGTCAAATAGGGACAACCTCAGTAAGTCTTGCAAGCCGTTGCTCCGGATGGCGGGCGCAAGCCCATGAATTAGCAGTGAATTTCTCGACAATTACGCCAGGAAAAACTGGACAAGATTTCTTATAAATTACTCATCGAGAAATTCTCAAACCCGAATTATGGCAAAATCAGGTTTGTGAACTTATCAGCAGGTAATCTCGAAAGAGATTTTCATCCATTTTTTCAGTATCTCCTCGCATAGTTGTCGAGAAATTCACCAGCTATGCACGGTCCTGCGACAAGTGATGGCGAGCGCAATTTATTTTTATTTTCAATAAAATGCATAAAATGCATAAAATGCATAAAATGCATAAAATGCATAAAATGCATAAATGCATAAAATGCATAAAATGCATAAAATGCATAAAATGCATAAAATGCAAAAGTAAA